>JBBBDQ010000272.1:1815000-1892500 GCA_037127315.1 Ascarosepion bandense | reverse complement strand
GGAGAAGAACAAATGAAGCTAGAGAAGAAGAAAGAATGAAGTAAAAGTGAGAAGAAAGAATGAAGATAGAGAAGAAGAAAGAATGAAGTAAAAGTGAGAAGAAAGAATGAAGCTAGAGAAGAAGAAAGAATGAACTAAAAGTGAGAAGAAAGAATGAAGCTAGAAGAAGAAAGAATGAAGTGAGAAGAACGAATGAAGCTAGAGAAGAAGAAAGAATGAAGTAAAAAGAGATAAGAAAGAATGAAGCTAGATAAGAAGAAAGAATGAACTAAAAAGTGAGAAGAAAGAATGAAGCTAGAGAAGAAGAAAGAATGAAGTAAAAGTGAGAAGAAAGAATGAAAATAGAGAAGAAAGAATGAAATAAAGTGAGAAGAAAGAACAAAGCTAGAGAAGAAGAAAGAATGAACTAAAAGTGAGAAGAAAGAATGAAGCTAGGGAAGAAGAAAATGAAGTGAGAAGAACGAATGAAGCTAGAGAAGAAGAAAGAATGAAGTAAAAGTGAGAAGAAAGAATGGCTAGATAAGAAGAAAAGAATGAACTAAAAAGTGAGAAGAAAGAATGAAGCTAGAGAAGAAGAAAGAATGAAGTAAAAGTGAGAAGAAAGAATGAAAATAGAGAAGAAAGAATGAAGTAAAAGTGAGAAGAAAGAATGAAGCTAGAGAAGAAGAAAGAATGAACTAAAAGTGAGAAGAAAGAATGAAGCTGTGGAAGAAGAAAGAATGAAGTGAGAAGAACGAATGAAGCTAGAGAAGAAGAAAGAATGAAGTAAAAGTGAGAAGAAAGAATGAAGCTAGAGAAGAAGAAAAGAATGAAGTAAAAGTGAGAAGAAAAGAATCAAACTAGGGAAGAAGAAAGAATGAAGTGAGAACAACGAATGAAGCTAGAGAAGAAGAAAGAATGAAGTAAAAGTGAGAAGAAAGAATGAAGCTAGAGAAGAAGAAAGAATGAAGTGAAAGTGAGAAGAAAGAATGAAGCTAGAGAAGAAGAAAGAATGAAGTAAAAGAGAAGAAAGAATGAAGCTAGAGAAGAAGAAAGAATGAAGTAAAAGTGAGAAGAAAGAATGAAGATAGAGAAGAAGAAAGAATGAAGTAAAAAGGAGAAGAAAGAATCAACCAGGGAAGAAGAAAGAATGAAGTGAGAACAACGAATGAAGCTAGAGAAGAAGAAAGAATGAAGTAAAAAGGAGAAGAAAGAACAGCTAGAGAAGAAGAAAAGAATGAAGTGAAAGTGAGAAGAAAAGAATGAAGCTAGAGAAGAAGAAAGAATGAAGTAAAAGTGAGAAGAAAGAATGAAGATAGAGAAGAAGAAAGAGAATGCTAAAAAGGAGAAGAAAGAATGAAGTTTAGAGAAGAAGAAAGAATGAAGTAAAAGTGAGAAGAAAGAATGAAGCTAGAGAAGAAGAAAGAATGAAGTGAGAAGAACGAATGAAGCTAGGGAAGAAGAAAGAATGAAGTGAGAAGAACGAATGAAGCTCGAGAAGAAGAAAGAATGAAGTAAAAGAGATAAGAAAGAATGAAGCTAGATAAGAAGAAAGAATGAACTAAAAGTGAGAAGAAAGAATGAAGCTAGAGAAGAAGAAAGAATGAACTAAAAGTGAGAAGAAAGAATGAAGCTAGGGAAGAAGAAAGAATGAAGTGAGAAGAACGAATGAAGCTAGAGAAGAAGAAAGAATGAAGTAAAAGTGAGAAGAAAGAATGAAGATAGAGAAGAAGAAAGAATGAAGTAAAAGTGAGAAGAAAGAATGAAGCTAGAGAATAAGAAAGAATGAAGTAAAAGTGAGAAGAAATAATGAAGCTAGAGAAGAAGAAAGAATGAAGTAAAAGTGAGAAGAAAGAATGAAGCTAGAGAAGAAGAAAGAATGAAGTAAAAGTGAGAAGAAATAATGAAGCTAGAGAAGAAGAAAGTATGAAGTAAAAGTGAGAAGAAAGAATGAAGCTAGAGAAGAAGAAAGAATGAAGTGAGAAGAACGAATGAAGCTAGGGAAGAAGAAAGAATGAAGTGAGAACAACGAATGAAGCTAGAGAAGAAGAAAGAATGAAGTAAAAGTGAGAAGAAAGAATGAAGCTAGAGAAGAAGAAAGAATGAAGTAAAAGTGAGAAGAAAGAATGAAGATAGAGAAGAAGAAAGAATGAAGTAAAAGTGAGAAGAAAGAATGAAGATAGAGAAGAAGAAGAAAGAATGAAGTGAGAAGAAAGAATGAAGCTAGAGAAGAAGAAAGAATGCAGTAAAAGTGAGAAGAAAGAATGAAGCTAGAGAAGAAGAAAGAATGAAGTAAAAGTGAGAAGAAAGAATGAAGATAGAGAAGAAGAAGAAAGAATGAAGTGAGAAGAAAGAATGAAGCTAGAGAAGAAAAAAGAATGAAGTAAAAGTGAGAAGAAATAATGAAGCTAGAGAAGAAGAAAGAATGAAGTAAAAGTGAGAAGAAAGAATGAAGCTAGAGAAGAAGAAAGAATGAAGTAAAAGTGAGAAGAAATAATGAAGCTAGAGAAGAAGAAAGAATGAACTAAAAGTGAGAAGAAAGAATGAAGCTAGAGAAGAAGAAAGAATGAAGTGAGAAGAACGAATGAAGCTAGAGAAGAAGAAAGAATGAAGTAAAAGTGAGAAGAAAGAATGAAGCTAGGGAAGAAGAAAGAATGAAGTGAAAGTGAGAAGAAAGAATGAAGCTAGAGAAGAAGAAAGAATGAAGTAAAAGTGAGAAGAAAGAATGAAGATAGCGAAGAAGAAAGAATGAAGTGAGAAAAGAAGAATGAATGAGGCGAGTGAAGAAAAATGAATGAAGCAAAGGAAGAAGAAAGTTTGTAGTGACAGAAGAAGAAATAACGAAGCTAAGGGTTATGAAATAATGAAGTGAAAGTGAGAAGAAAGAATGAAGCGAGGGAAGAAGAGAGAATAAAGTGGCGAACGAAGAAAGAATGAAAGCGAAGAAAGAAAAAAGAATGAATGCGAAGTAAGAATAAAGAATGAAGTGACAAAATATGAAAGAATGAAAGCAAATGAAGAAGACAGAATGAAGTTACGAAAGAAGAAAGTATGAAGTGACGGAAGAAAAAAGAATGAAGCTAGGGAAGAAAAAAGAATTAAGTTAAAGAAAGAAGTAAGAATGAAGCGAGGGAAGAAGAAAGAAGAAAGTGAAGGGGGAAGAAAGAATGATGTGAAAGAAGAAAACAGAATGAAGTGGAGAAAGAAGAAATAATGAAGTGACGGAAGAAAAATGAATGAAAGCGAAGAAAAAAGAGAGAATGAAGTGACGAAATTAGAAGGAAAGAAGAGAAGGAAGAAGAAAAAATGACGTGAAAGTGAGAAGAAAGAATTAAGCTAGAGATGAAGAAAAAATAATGTGAGAGAAGAAGAAAGACTGAAGCGAGTGAAGAAGAAGGAATGAAATGACGAAAGAAGAAAAAACAAAGTAAGAAGAATGAATGAAGTGACGGAAGAAGAAAAAACAAAAGAAGAAGAAGGAATGAAATGACGAAAGAAGAAAAAACAAAGTAAGAAGAATGAATGAAGTGACGGAAGAAGAAAAAACAAATGAAGAAGAAGGAATGAAATGACGAAAGAAGAAAAAACAAAGGAAGAAGAATGAATGAAGTGACGGAAAAAGAAAAAACAAAGGAAGAAGAAGGAATGAAATGACGAAGGAAGAAAAAACAAAGGAAGAAGAATGAATGAAGTGACGGAAGAAGAAAAAACAAAGGAAGAAGAAGGAATGAAATGACGAAAGAAGAAAAAACAAAGGAAGAAGAATGAATGAAGTGACGGAAGAAGAAAAAACAAAGGAAGAAGAAGGAATGAAATGACGAAAGAAGAAAAAACAAAGGAAGAAGAATGAATGAAGTGACGGAAGAAGAAAAAACAAAGGAAGAAGAAGGAATGAAATGACGAAAGAAGAAAAAACAAAGGAAGAAGAATGAATGAAGTGACGGAAGTAGATGCCAAAGAAAAAATTAATTATAAAAACAAATACAAAAAGGAACAATAGAAGACACGAACAATTGCTAAATATTTAGAGGATATAAAAAGCTTTGAAGGAAAGAAAAGAAGGCAAAATGAAAGAAAGAAAAGAAAGAGGAATATCAAATAGAAAACAACGAATAAATATTAATTAAGAGAGAGAGAGAGAGTGAGAGAGAGAGAGAAACATACAGACAGACAGAGAAAATAAAAGCCAGAAAGAAAAAGGACAAGATAAGAAAAAAAGTTATATAAAAACGAAAAAGAAACAAAAATAAAAGAAGTAATAGCAGTGAAAAAAAAAAAAAGAAAGGTAGAAGTTGAAAAAGGAGAAAGAAAATGCGAAAAGAAAAATGAAAAAAAAATTCGGAAAGGAAATAAAAGAAGAATCTTGAAGAATTGAAAGAGACAAATTGAATCACATAAAATGAAAGAGAAAAAGAATGAGAACGACAAAAAGAAAGAAACGAAAATAAAATAAAAGAGTAATTGAAAGAAAATATTGTATTCCGAAAGAATGAGAAATAAGCATGAAAGAATACAAACAAACTAGAAAGAGAAAGAACTGAAAAAGACATCATACAAGAAAGAAAACAGAAAGAATGAATGAAAGAATGAAAAAAAAAATAAATAAATAACTAGAATGTAAAAAGAAATAGTGGAGGAAACAAAGATAAAAAGAACACAAAACAAAAGAAAGACAGAAAAACAGAAGGAATAAACGAGGGGGTGGAAAAAATGAAAAAGTAATAAGAAAGCGTAAAAAAATATGAATAAAAGGAAGGAGTAAAATACAAAAACGAAAAAGTGAAAGAGAAAGAAAGAAAGAAAGAAAGAACAGAAATAAAAGAAATGAAAGAAAGGAAGAAAGCATGATTATGTTGATCTATTAAGAAAAAGAAAGAAAGAAAGAAGAAAAAAAGAAGGGAAAATAAAAGAAAGGAAAGGAAGGAAGAAGCAGAATTATGTTGATCTATTAAGACAAATAAAGAAAGAAAGAACGAAAGAAAGAAAAAAGAAAGAAAGAAAGAAGAAAGAAAGAAAGAAGGAAAATTATAGAAAGGAAAGAAAGGAAGGAAGAAGCACAATTATGTTGATCTATTAAGACAAAGAAAGAAAGAAAGAAAGAAAGAAAGAAAGAAGAGACAAAAAGAGACAAAAAAGGAGAAAGAAAAAAGAATGGGAAATAAAAAAATGAAAGAAAGGAAAGAAGAAGCACAATTAAGTCGATCTATGAAGACAAAAAATGAAGAAACAAAAAAAGAAAGAAAGAACGAAAGAAGGAAATAAAGAAAGAACAAAAGAACGAAAGAAAGAAAAAAGAAAAAAAGAAGGGAAAATAAAAGAAATGAAAAAAAGGAAGGAAGAAGCAAAATTATGTTGATCTAATAAGACAAAGAAAGAAAGAAAGAAAAAAGGAAGGAAGAAGCAAATTATATCGGTCTATTAAGACAACGAAAGAAAGAAAGAAAGAAAAAAGAAGATAAAAGAAAGAAAAAAGGAAGAAAGGAAGAAGCAGAATTATTTTGATTTATTAAAAGAAAGAAAGAATGAACCGTAAATAAAAGAAATGAAAGCAAGGAAGAAGCACAAGAAAGAAAGAAAGAAAGAAATCAGAAAGAATAAATGATGATAAGAAAGAAACAAATAAGAAACATAAGAAAAAAATGAAAGAAAGAGCGAAAGACATAAAAAGAGAAGGAATAAATATGAGAGAAAGAAAGTAAAAAACACAAATAGAATAGAAAAAGTGATAAAGAATAAAAGAAAGAAAGAAAAAGGCAAAAAATCAAAAACAAAGAGAAAGAAAGAATACAATAAGAAATATAAACAAAGAAAGAAACCCTAGAAAAAAAAAGAAAGAAAAAAAAAAAGGAAAGGAAAAATAAAGAAAGAAGCGAAAACGAAATAAATGAACAAGTACGGCGTAGAAAAGAAATTTTCTCGCCCGGGGCGGATTTTCCTAATCCTTCTCAAAGCATCAGCCATATTTTCACCAGGCAACGAAAGAATTTCCTATAAAATGATGAGTTTGCTTCGTGAAGGAGTCAATCATAGGAAAGACAGGATTAGGGTCAGTGGGATTATCGCGCTTATCCATTACAGTAACAAGGGGTTGGCAAAACCTTCCCTTTGGCCTCTGTCGAAAACCGGACTCTTTAGTTTTCTATTTATTTGCTTCTTGATTGTTTGCGATGGTCATTTATCAACATGGCAGCTGTTTGTTCCTTTCTTCGGCGTTGCCATTGTCTTGGCCCGGATTTTTAGTACGACTTTCCACCCCTAGGTGACACGACGCGTGCTTGGAACGAGAGAATAGTAAGAAAAGACATCTCGGAAGAAGCGAACAAAAGATACAAGAAAATTGGGTTTGGTCGAAATAATCCGGTTATCGCATTCTCACCTCGCCATTAGGTATCAGCATATACTTTATTTCTTTCTTTCTTTCTTTCTTTCTTTCTTTCTCGGCCTTTTTCACCTTTTTTTTTTCTTCTTTTTACCTTTTCTCGCATTTCTTTACATAGTCCTTGTTACTCACATTTCACAATAAGTTTTCTTTCTTTGTTACTTTTCGTTCTTTCGTTCTTTTTCTTTCATTATATTTATTTGTCTTTTCTTTCTTGTTGTATAATCTTTCCCTCTTTCATTCTTTCTTTCTTTCGTTCTTTTTCTCACATTATATTTATTTGTCTTTTCTTTCTTGTTGTGTCATCTTTCTTTCTTTCTTTTTTTCTTGCTCTCATTATATTAATTTCTCTTTTCTTTCTTGTTGTGTCATCTTTTCTTCTTTCTTTCTTTCTTTTTCTTTTTCTTTATTATATTTTTTTGTCTTTTCTTTCTTGTTGTATAATCTTTCCTTCTTTCATTTTTTCTTTCGTTCTTTCTTTCTTTTTCTTACATTATATTTATTTGTCTTTCCTTTCTTGTTGTGTCATCTTTCTTTCTTTCTTTTTTTCTTCGCTCATTATATTAATTTCTCTTTTCTTTCTTGTTGTGTCATCTTTTCTTCTTTCTTTCTTTTTCTTTCATTATATTTTTTGTCTTTTCTTTCTTGTTGTATAATCTTTCCTTCTTTCATTTTTTCTTTCGTTCTTTCTTTCTTTTTCTTACATTATATTTATTTGTCTTTCCTTTCTTGTTGTGTCATCTTTCCTTCTTACTTTCTTTCTTTTCTTTTCTTTCATTGTATTTGTTTTTTCTTTCTTGTGGTGTCATCTTTTGTTCTTTCTTTCTTTCTTTCTCTTTCATTTTATTTATTTGCCTTTTCTTTCTTACTGTGTCATCTTTCTTTCTTTCTTTCTTCTTTTTCTCTCATTATATTAATTTCTCTTTTCTTTCTTGTTGTGTCATCTTTCTTCTTTCTTTCATTCTTTCTTTCTTTTTCTTTCATTATATTTATTTGTTTTTTCTTTCTTGTTGTGTCATCTTTCTTTCTTGCTTTCTTTCTTTTTTCTTTCCCAGCTTTTTTTCAACATTTACTCTTCTTTTTCTCTTCTCGCATTTCTTCACATATCAGTCAGTCAGTTAAGTGCCATACATGATACACGCTTGGGCGATCATGTCTCGAAAGAGACATCACTGACTGGGCAGAAGATTATCCCGCAGTAGGTTGCCATTGCTTTCTGCGGTAGACTCGTAGCCGACCAAGGCTATAGAACCCAATCTGTCCTGCTATTTAACCCATAACTGGAAGGAAGAGACGGATTAATACCTTTCCCAAGGGTATTTGCGCGTAAGTGAATACAATGGATTCAACTGGAATTCGAACTCGGCTCCCCGGTTTCTTGTTCCGAGCCGATATCCACTGTACCACAACGCACATCCTTCACATATACTTTGTGATAAACATCTCACAAATACGCGTTTCTTTCTTTATATTTTTCTTTTTTCTTCCTTCTTTCTTTCATTATATTCATTTGTTTTTTCGTTTTTTTTTTCGCGCCCTCCTGCATTCTTACTTTCTTTCTTTGCTATTTCTGTCTTTCTTGACTGGTTCTTTTACTTTACGTTTTCACCTTTACTAATCATTCTTATTTCTTGTTCCATGCATGTCACAATATGCTTCTTCCTTTTCATGTTTCGCGAGCTTTCGTTTTTTTTATTTTTTTTATTTTTCTTCCTTGTCTTTTCCTTTATTCCGCTTCGTTGTTTTTTTCTTTTTTTTCTATTACACTGGGCAACAAAAACAAATTTTTAAATGGTGTCAAGACATCAAACATCATTTTTAGCTAATCTGAAAACCCTCAGTCTGAAAATGACCTTAGTTTTTGATGTACAGAAATGCTTCTCTTTTGAAAAAAAAAAGCATTTTTTTATTTGTTTTTAGTATATCTGATATTGATCGGGGAGCCGAGTTCGAATTCCAGCTGAATTCATTGCATTCACTTACGCACAAATACCCTTGGGAAAGGTATTAACCCGTCTCTTCCCTCCAATTATGGGTTAAATAACAGGACAGATTGGGTTCTGTAGCCTTGTTCGGCAACGAGTCTACCGCAAAAAGCAATGGCAACCTACTGCGGGATAATCTTCTGCCCAGTCGTGTATCACGTATGCCACTTAACTGATATTGACCGACTGCAATATTTCTCAAAGTAAAATCGTAGAATCATCTCAATTCGAATTTATACCAACAAATATTAGTCATCTTATTGAGAAATACTATTTTTTCAATAACAATCAGACCCCAAGTCTTTAAAAATAACACGACTGAATTATACCAAGACCAAAAAGTATTTTCATTAAATCATTTAATAAACTAACAACAGAATTAAAAACTTCGTGAACATAAGAACTAAAGTAAAAATGTTCTCTTTCTTGATTGTCTGTTATGTTCAGTGTTATTTATGTCCCTTTTGATACCCCAGAAGTAGTCAACAATCATCCGTTTCTCCCACTGTCCTTGGTAGCGCTCTTTCATTGTTTTGATATCCTGAGGGAATCGTTATCCTTGCTCATCATTCACATCCACGCAATTATCTGGAAATTTATCTAGATGGCTATTTAAAATATGAACCTTAATACTCATATTAGCGTATTACTGATAAAATGTATTACTAATAAAGTTTCTCAGTTAATTTGAATATTTACAATAAACTAGGAAAATTCGGTATTTGTATTTTAAAATCTTTAACACAAGAACTTATTTCTTATAAAAATAGATTTTTGAGGTGGCTGATAAATAGCTCTTCCTACCTGAAAATTGATAATTTTCTATGACCTATATTAAGTAAATGTTGCAATCCGTGAAGATCCTAAATTGATCATTTTTTTTTTTTGAAAATGAGCAATTTCAGTACAACAAAAACAGTAGTTAACCATTAAAATCTAAGGTCATTTTCAGAATCAGCCTCCATCAGTCAGTCAATTAAGGGCCATACGTGATACACGCTTGGGCGATCATGTCTCTTTCGAGATATGACTGACTGGGCAGAAGATTATTCCGCAGTAGGTAGCCATTACTTTCTGCTGTAGATTGGTTGCCAACCAAGGCTACAGAACCCAATCAGTCCTGTTATTTAACGCATACCTCGAGGGAAGAGAAGGATTAATACCTTTCCCAAGGGTATTTGTGCGTAAGTGAACGCAAGGAATTCGGCTGGAATTCGAAATCGGGTTCCCGGATTTCTTGCTCCAAGCTGATAACTACAGCACCACAAGCCTCCATCAAATTAGGTAAACAAAAAAAAAATGTTTTCTTTCTTGGTACAAAAAGTCGTGCTGACCAGTGTTGTTATCTTTCAACGCTTCCATATATTTTTAAATTTATGACATCTACATTCCAGTGATATGCCAATATCACACACATATCACACGCACACGCACACGGAAACACACATATGCTAATAAATGAAGTATGCTGACAAAATTACGGATATTTAAAATCAAAATAAATACAAAATAAATACAAAATAAATACAAAATAAATCAAAATCAAATCAAATCAAAATATAAAATAAATATAAATAAATTATAAAAAAACAAAAATATAATAAATAAATAAATAAATAAATAAAATAAAAATAAAATATATAATAATAACTAAATAAAATATAAATAAATAAATAAATATAAATAAATAAATCAAAATATAAAATAAAATCAAAACAAAATAAAATCAAAGTAAATACAAAATAAATACAAAACAAAATAATAATAAACAAAAAAAGATAGAATTATCAAGAAAGCAGTCATCGAAATGTATCTGCAGAAACCAAACGAAAAGAACTTAGGTTAAGCGTCTGTATATTTTAACATTTTATCTAAAAAAATAAATATCGTTTCTTGGATTTATCATCCCAAACAACCTATATATTGCTGATAACCCCTGAAGAGTGATTGGACAAATTCGCCTACAAAACTGTAAATTCCTGATACTGATACTACAATTAATCAGCTAAGTGACAAATTTTTGTTAACATTAATTCTCTCTCTCTCTCTCTCTCTCTCTCTCTCTATATATATATATATATATATATATATATATATATATATATATATATATATATATATATGTATATATGTATATATATGTATATATGTATATATATGTATATATATATATATATATATATATATATATATATATATATATATTATTTCTCTATATATATACTCTTTCTCGATATATACTCTCTCAATCTCTCTTTCTCTCTCTCTCTATATATATATATACTCTCTATATACACACACTCTCTCTCTCTTTATTTTTATATATATACACTCTTTCTGTCTATATATACTTATATATACTCTCTGTCCATATATATATATATATATATATATATATATCCACTTTCTGTAAAGATATATATGTATATATATATATATATATTCTTTCTCTATATATATACTCTTTCTCGATATATACTCTCTCTCTCTCTCTCTATATATATATATACTCTCTATATACACTCTCTCTCTCTCTTTATTTTTATATATATACATTCTTTCTCTCTATATATACTTATATATACTCTCTGTTCATATATATATATATATATATATATATATATATATATATATATATATATATATATATATATATATATATATATATAAAGAAAGAGAGAGTGAATATATATACACTCACTGTAAACGTATTATATATATGTATACTCTCTCTCTCTCTCTCTCACTCTATATATATATATATATATATATATCGGGTACTGTTAACGTAGCGACTTTTTTTTTCTTCGAACTGAGAAGGATAGGACGACGTGGAGCTTGTGAGTGGCCAAAAATGAACGCCTGGTATAACGTCACCAGAATTTATTTTTCTTCTGGGGTGTAATCAGATGCCGCCTGATGAGACATTGAAGTTTCAATGTCGAAAGAAATGTACTATTTTTAGTGGATATATTAAAAAAAATTATGTACCTGTTCTAAAATATAATTTATAATATATATATATATATATATATATATATATATATATATATATATATATAAAACAAAGTTTCGGCGTGTGTTTTGTCTTGTTACTTTTCAGT
The DNA here is from genome assembly GCA_037127315.1 of Ascarosepion bandense. Classification (NCBI taxonomy): domain Eukaryota; kingdom Metazoa; phylum Mollusca; class Cephalopoda; order Sepiida; family Sepiidae; genus Ascarosepion; species Ascarosepion bandense. The sequence goes on along the minus strand of JBBBDQ010000272.1, from coordinate 1,881,053 downwards.
TAAGTTGCGTACTGTGTTTTAGACTCGAACTGTGTTTCCCTCTTACACTAAAGACAGGTTGTCCTATTTTCGCAAAAATTTTGTTGTTTCTAAATTCAAATGCCGATGTGAAGCGGTGTACATAGGACGTACAAGTCTGAGCTTGGAAACACGAGTAGCACAGCACGTCCTCCGCGAATGTACGTTCGGGTAGTCCTAGACAGACTTTAAGAACAACTGAGGTTTTTCAAGAATTGGCCATTGGACAACATTTACTTGATAATCAACACTGTGCCTCTAGGTATGAGGACACTTGATTTTCTCTCTTGCACAGTGGACGCTTGGCCCATCATTTCCGTGTTTTGGAGGGTGTTTACTTGAATATATATCAGCCTAGTCTGTGTAGACAGAAAGCATTTCATTCGCTCCTTACGATTATTGGAGGGGTTGTGAGTTATTCATTGTCCTTTTTAATACTCTTTTGGAACTGTGTGTTTACACCCACCTGACATTTTAATTATATTTTTGATTAAGATTATACTTTTAAACGTGTTTCAAATTTCCCTTCTGGAAGTAATTTTCGTGTCCTGTCTATCATTAACATTAACGCTAACGCCAACGAACAACTTTGATAATGTGTTGGCTGAAAGGATCATAAGGTCTACTTGATGATGTCTACTTTTATAAAGTCTATTTGTTATTTCTATGGGTACAAGTCCCTGATTATATATATATATATATATATATCATGTATCAAAAGTACTTTTACAAAATTTTCGGGTTCCTCACACAAAAGACGAAAATAAGTCCATAAAAAGACCATGAAGTATGAATATGTAGTGGATGAATGCTTTTATGGACTGCACATTCCCCTGATCTCAATTCTGAGGATTTTTATCTGTTCTTCTGTTTTTATGTACCTTGTCCATTCAGGACGTAGGCAATCATGGCCTTCTACGTCTCCCTATCGCTGGTGGCTCTTAGCACGCTTTCTCCTGTAACGTCTCTCAGCCCCCGTTCTGTCATCAGGCCTTTTAAATATGTTATCCGCTGCTTACCTCCGTCTCTTTTTCCCTCTATCTGGCCTGTTAGTATCAGGTTCTCCAAACCTTCCTTCCTCATTGCATGTTCCAGGAACTTTAGTTGTCTCTTCCTGATGCTCAATATTAATTTCCTTTTTGTTTCCATCATTTTCAAAACCTCGTCGTTGCTCACATGCTCGGTCCAGGATATCCTCAGCATCCTTCTGTAGAACCAAATTCCAGCTGCTTCAAGTTTTCCCTTCATCTTTTTTGATATTGTCCAACATTCACTGACATATTGAAGGACTGACATCACATAGCAATCCAGTACTCTCTTCTTTGTTTCTAGTGAAAGTTTCCTGTGTCTTAATATTTTACTCAGCTTCTGTAACGCGTCTTTCCAGGGTTCTGTAAAGCCATTCGAACCATATGAAAATATTTTAAAAGGTCGGCCAGTCAAGGATCCGACGAGTGTATTTGAGTGAGGAAGCATTTGATTTTAGTTGTTGTATCTAGGGACAACGAAGGGCTTTTAGTTATATGTTTATGTGGATATACTACATTGTTTTGGTGTCAGGAACCCGCCCAAAATATATATTGAAACATATTTGGTTAAAAAATTTGGACATATGTCTATTTATTTTCATCTTAATCCTCTCGAATTCATGGATAAACTTTCTAAAGTTGTCTATATTTCTGAGATGAGGTAGTATTTAAAGTATTTACATAATTCGGTCTATTGTCCTCATCTTTGTTGCCATTTTACGACATTTAATAATAGATCATTTTATTTGTCTATATTTCTGAGATGTGGTAGTATTTACAGTATTTACGTTGTTCAGACTATTGTTCTCATCCGTGTTGCCATTTGTACGACGTTTAATAATAGATCATTCTATTTGTTTATATTTCTGAGATGAGGTATTATTTACAGTATTTACATTATTTGGACTATTGTCCTCATCTTTGTTGAGATTTGTAAATGAACAGAGAAAATATATATAGCATGTACTGAAAGGAATTTTAAAAGACTATGGTATAGTCACGAATTTTCTTTCAAATTCATTCAATTAAGTGCCATACGTGAAACACGCTTGGGCGATCATGTCTCCAAAGAGACATCACTGACTGGGCAGAAGATTAGCCCGCAGTAGGTTGCCATTGCTTTCTGTGGTAGACTGGTTGCCAGCCAAGGCTATAGAACCCAATCTGCCCTGCTATTTAACCCATAACTGGAAGGAAAAGACGGATTAATACCTTTCCCAAGAATATTTGCGCGTAAGTGAATGCAATGAATTCATCTGGAATTCGAACTCGGCTCCCAGATATCTCGTTCCGAGCCGATATCCACTGCACCACAACGCACATTTAAATTAATGAATGCAATGAATTCAACTGGAATTCGAACTCGGCTCCCCGATTTTTTGTTCCGATCCGATATCCACTGCACCACAACGCACATTTAAATTAGAAAGCCTTAAAAATTGTACCGAACTAGAAAACCACGTGTGAATATTAAAAGAAAAAAATGGCAAAGATCTTTATGTAACTTGGAGGATATTAAATCAGGACAGATCTTTTAATCGTGGTGATGCCAGCAGATTGTGCCAATAAGATAAGTTTGTCAGTTTCCAGAACAAGAAATATTACTAAATGAAAATTTCGAAGTAATTTTCGGATGTAAACACCTCAGAAAATATATTTTAGGATCATACAAACCCGGATGAAAATGTTTACAATTTTTGACCAGCTCCTCCCTTATTTTCAACTTTCTGTTATGCGTTCAGGAAGTTCTTGATATGCGTTCGAAAAAGTGTGAGAGGATCAGTTAATATAAACGCCAAAAGATACCGAATATTAAAACGAATGTAGCGTAATTTGCTGATTTCCGAATTAGAATATTGTTGAGGCCCGTTTGGGTCAGGAAGAAAGACACGAAAACAAGAAGGTAGGTTCAACCAGTGCATTAGAATAACAGAACATATATACAAAGAGTGTTAGTATTCAGTAAATAGAAGTGTACGTCGGAACGGTATTGTTACGCTGCGTCTCAACTGTCTCTAGACTGTCACACGACTGCCTCACAGCTACGTACCAGGAAGCCACGCAGGTTAAGATTTATTGACGAAGGAAGAGTCCATCCCTATAGATAGGGCACCATGATATATATATATATATATATATATATATATATATATATATATATCTATATATATATATATAAATTCAGGTAAAGAGGGCCCAAGGTTTTACGATTTTGAGTTCCCTGTCATTTACTCTTTTATAAAAAGTGCTCAATACAGTAAATATTGTAGAGCAAAATATATTCATATAATTATGAATTAAAAATACATTGCGACACGGACATTTCTATTTTTCGAGAGTCCTATCTCGTCATCAGGCAATGTTAATTATTGTGAAAATGATTTACATTCTAATTCAAGAAACAATCCGTATACTATTTATGCATGTGGGAAGACATAAAATGCATCTGTGCGTTCCTGTTAGCTAATCAGAATAAAGATTTACTTTGAAATTTGGCTAGGAGTGTATTTAAATGTAAATCCTTTTCACAACTAACATTTAACATTGCCTGATGACGTGATAGGAATCTCGAAAAATAGATATTTCTGTCTCAATGTATTTTTAATTCATATGAAAATATCTATATCTATATCTATATATATATATATATATATATATATAGAGAGAGAGAGAGAGAGTGCTAAAAGACCTGAAACATTTGATCGCGATATAGACAGAGTTATCCTGTGATAGATATGTCATGCCAAAGTGGCTTTTATTGTTAAAAGTTTCATTCTTGTATTTGGTGAAGTTGTTTATTGCCATTCAACGCTAAGCTGAAAGAACCTGAGAAATTATTGAAAAATAAATTAAATATATAAAGACGAGAAGGAAATATTATTTTCTGTATATATTGCACGATAAATCAAAAGATATGCAATATATATATATATATATATATATATATATATATATATATAAGAGGATCTATTTGTTTTCCTAATGGAACAATTGGGCCAATAAAAAAGAACAAAAAGAAATGTATAAAAAAATAGTGGAAAATTTCGCGAGAATTATTACTTGATGTCATTGGATTTAAATGTATTTCGGCGACAGTGCAACAGAGTCAAATGAAAAATGAAAGGGTGCTTCACTTTAAATCAAATTAGCTGGGAGTTGTATACATTCATCAGAAACTCGTTTCATTTACTCAAATACCTGTCTATTTTTAACTTTAGATGTGTCCCTTTGTGGAAAGTTAATAGGGAGAATTCTTTTTTTATTCCACAGCTGACGTGACCATGATATCTCTGGCATCCACATTCTCTTCTTCTTCTATGTGCCTTGTCCTTTCAGGGCGTAGGCGATCATGACCTTCCACATCTCCCTATCCATGGTGGCTTTTTCTCCTGTAACATCTCGCAGCCCCCGTTCTGTCATCCACCTGCTCAAGCCCTTCAAATATGTTATCCGCTGCTTTCCTTTGTCTATTTTTCCCTCTATCTGGCCTGTTAGTATCATGTTCTCCAAGCTCTCTTTCCTCATTGCATGTCCCAGGAACTTTAGTTGTCTCTTCCTGATACTCAATATTAATTTCTTTTCCATTCTTTCCAACATTCATTGCTCACATGCTTGGTCCATAATATCCGTAGCATCCTTCTGTAGAACCACATTTAAAATGCTTCAGGTTTTTCCTTCATCTTTGATGATATTGTCCAGCATTCGCCGCCATATTGAAGAACTGACGTCACATAGCGACCCATACTCTCTTTTTTGTTTCTAGTGAAAGTTTCCTGTCTCTTAATACTATGCCAATTCTCCTTTGGATCTCTCTGTCGCACTTTCCGTCTTCTTTGAATCTTCTCTTTTAAGTGTCGTGTCCCTTCAGAGCATAGCCCGCCACATCTTCCTATACCTTGTTGCTCTTAATACCCTTTCTCCTGTTATCCCACTCAATCCCCGCTTCACCATCCATCCGCTCAAGTTTATCAAGTATATCATACTTTGCTTACCCATGTCTCTGGTTCCCTCTATTCGTGAGGATCAGATTCCCTAAGCTCTCCTTCCTCATTAGATATTCCACAATTTCAGCTGTTTTTTTCTTGATGTTAAATATCATTTCCCTTCTTGTTTCTATTCCCCTCGTAAACCGCATTGTGGCTCACGTGTTCCGTCCATGTTATACTCAGTATCCTTTTATAGAACCAAATTTTGGTTGCTTTCCTTCAACTGAGTTGTGAATACGGTTTTTAAACTCAGGCTGATGACTGCTTTATAATCTTACATGAAAATATTAAAAAACAACAACTATTTTTCTTACATGTGAAGTTTGTAATATGTATGGAGTCTTTCAAAAGTTAATAAAACAATTTAACAGTTGATAAAGCTACGTAAGAAGTTTATCATTAATCTAATCGAAGGACTGTTTTTATGATATGTCTCAATTTCATTCTCTCTATATAATGTTTCTATTTAATCACCATTTAATAATAAGTTTAAAAATATCCTTCTTCTTTGGGATTGTTGAATGTTAGGACTTATTAACATCTGTTGGGTTATCTAATCTCAAAAGTTATACTTGAGTGTATAGGTTATTATTGGTCAGGTGAGTAAACCAGAGTTAAGATTTATTTATAGACTAAAGCGTAGGTCTGGTTTATACTTGAATTTATTATTAACCCTCGGCTTGGTTTATAATTGAGTCTATAATCAAATCTTGGTTTGGTTGATACTTAAGTCTATAATTTAAAGTTGGTTGGGTTTATACCTGAGGCTATAATTTAACCTTTGTTGAGTTTATACATTAGTCTATAATTAATCCTTAGTGGATTTTATACTTGAGTCTATAATTAAACCTTGGTTGGGTTTATAATAGAGTCTATAATTGACTCTTGTTTGAGTTGAAATTTGAGTCTATAATTAAACCTTGGTTAAATTTATACTTGAGTTTATTATTTTACTTTAGTTGGGTTTGAACTTGAGTCTATAATTAAACTTTTGTTGATTTTATACTTGAGTCTATAATTGAACCTTGGTTGAGTTTATACTTAAGTCTATAATTAAACCGTGGTTGGGTTTATACCTTAGTGTGTAATTCAATCATTGTTGTCTGTATACTCGAGTCTATAATTAAGCTTTGGTGTAGTTTAAACTTGAGTCTATAATTAAACCTGGGTTGCCCAGAGCGTGTATCACGTACGGCACTTAACTGCCTGACTGAACATAATAGTTGGAAACAATTAAAGCTTCTACTGGGCATAAAGTGGGGGATCCGTTTTATATTGTTATGAAGTAATAAACTGACCCCTACTAACTACTACTTATTAATATCATGATATAATCCATCTCTTCTCATTCTAGCTATGAGCTAAATGGCCGGATAGGTTGGGTTCTATAATCATGGCTGGCAACCAGTTTACCGCAGAAAGTAATGGCAACCTATTGCGGGATAATCTTCTGCCCAGTCAGTAATGTCTGTTTCGAGACATGATCGCCCAAAGCGTGTATCACGTATGGCACTTAACTGACTATAATTAAAAATCGGTTGTGTTCATACTTGTGTCTATAATTAAACTTTGGTTGGGTTTATATTTGAATCTGTAATCGGACTTTGGTTGAGTTTATCCAGGGCAACAACTCGACCTTCGCCGGTCTTATCTAGGGCCTGGTATATGAACTCAGTGATGGTCGTTAGTATATCGGCAGGAGACCTGGAAAAGTGGAAGCCATACTGTCTGTCCGAGAATAGTTTGTGGGTGGTGAGATGTTGAACTATTTCAGCATTGATGATAGCCTCGAACACTTCGCCGAAAAGCGGTAGTAGTCGGATAAGGCGATAATTAAAAGGGTTCGAGGGTTTCCTCTGAGTTCTTAAATACAGGAACCACCGAAGAGGACTTCCAACGGGTAGGAAAGCATTTCTTCAAGGAAATGACCGGGATTCCGCAGTCCACGCTTGCCTTATGAGGTCAAGTTTTTAAATTATCTTAGATACCAGAGACGGGGGTATTTAAACATCTCTCAGTTGAGCCTCAGTTCTAAGGAGGGAAGTCGGGTGCGGATACTCCAGACGAGTCAAATGTGGAGTTGGATGAGAATCTGCGAGCAAAGCACTCGGCCTTGACCACAGATGCAATGAATACCTCAAATTTATTAAGGGAGGGATAGAGGATTTGCTGTTGTTCAGCACACGTTTGCAGTGTCGCCCATAGTCTTTGGAACCGAACTTGCGGGTAGCTATACGCTGTCTCGTTCTTTAAGCAAACAACAGCTTAGCGTCATTCAAGTTCCTCTTACACTCATTACGGGCAGATGCAAATAGTTCTTTAAGGACACATACACAGACCAGTTTAAAAGAAAAACAAAATAAATGAGCTTACGGTTTTTTTTACATGTCTCTTATTAATTATTTCGTCAATTTCGTCAACGTGCAGACGGACATTCGCAGTCGGTCTAATGAATGAATTACCTATTTCTGAATTATCCAGTTACCGTCTAAACCCAGAGTCCAACCATTCGATCAAGCTTACATTTTGAGATAGGAGTAGCGTAAATTGACTTTGCTCTTTAAGAATTTGTTTATACGATAGTGGTATTTTTTTTTTAATCATTTCACCCCGAGCAAGGCGGAAACGCCACTGATGTGCAGGGGGCTACATAAATGTAAAAATATTAATTAGAAAAGAGTGAGGAGTACAAACTAGTTAGAAAGGAACAATAGAAAGCTGAGAAAGCAGGTGCGATGACAGATACATAGGTGGAGAGAAAGGGAAGGTTATACAGGGGTGGGGAGAGAGCTAGAATTCAGTGGTTAGTAGATGAGTCTTGACTTTGCATTTAAATTTCTGGAGGTTGTGGCCGTTAGAAAGCAAGAATACGGGAGCGAGTTCCACAGGCGGGAAGTGCGAGAGAAGAAGCTGCAGGAGTAGAATTGTCATCTGCATTTGGCTAACCTGACTGTGAATGGGTGGGACCCAGTTGCCAGTCTGGTTGCACGAGTAAACACCTGTTGAGGAGGCATCAGTGACTTAAGTTCGTCTGAGCAGAAGCCATGATTTTGAAAATGAAGACGCTGCCTGATTTTGACACCCCACTCAAAAAAATCTTGGACCCTTAAGTGGCACTTACTTCAGTGTTCTACAATCTTTACTGCATCGAATCATAGCGAAATGCTCATCTGAACAATTATGATAAAAGTATTTATAATATATTTCTATATATTATAAATACTAAAGTCTTCGATTTACTGACGAAAAAATGCATTTACAGTTATTTATTTTTTTAAGCATAATCTTGTCAATTCGCTTAATTAAGTGTCTGAGACATAAAACTGAACAGTTCAAGCGAATATTAAGTTAATAACTACGTGACAGGCTACGGATTTATTGATTTTTTCCCATCTATATTAAAGTAGACTAAAAAAAATATCACCAAAATGCCGATTGATCGCCAACCGTTGACCGTCCGCCATCTTTAATATGTCTACTATTGCTCGTCGAATTTCTCCGACCTGCCCGTCATCATTGCCATTTCTCCACCAACACACTGCGGCCGCCTCATCTTTGTCGACGGCAACCTTCGCCTTTTCCTTTGCTTCCGACGCCATTTGTATTACGCGAGCATTCTCCACGTGTAATTTAATAAAGTTAAGTGATATTGATCATTCACTTTTGAACACTCGTGGTCGCTGGGACGGGCCTGGGTGGTGAAGAAAGTGCTGACGAGGAGGGCCAGAGGGATGGATCTGCGGAAGGGAGAAGTGCGAGGAAAAAGTAAGAGGAGCCAAGAAAAATGAATTCCCGTGTGGAAATTTTGTTTAAATGGGCAAAAGGTCCCCTTCTCCTGTAAACGGAGCACTCAAAGAGAGAAAATAAAAGAAAGAAATACAATGAAATCATGCAATATGCATAATTATTTCTCTGAACTTGTTTACATCTACCAAGTATTTCTTAAAAAAATTATGTATAATCTATCTTGATATATATCCCAGTCTATTTACCCCTTTTTCTATCTGTTTATATATATATATATATATATTGTTAAGTATAAGAGACAATGAATGTCTATTATGTTTAATCATGAACCGTTCCAAACATCGTATTTTGGCTTTAATTTCTGGTGAAAATAAAGAAAAAAATCTCCAACATTTGGATAATCTTTTATAAAACTGTTTCTAAGCCTTCAGCTCACATGAGCCATCTTCAGAGAGGTTACAAGGATGTTAACATAAAAACATCAATCATTAGCAACGATTTTATGTTGTGTTGAAATAAAACTTTGTTAAGCAACAATAACTGTTACCAAAAATAGCAAACGCAGTTTGTAATTTGTAATGCGGTTCTATGAGGTCAAACCACGTGAGAGCTCGAAATGATAACAGGACCATATATTTTAATGCAATGTAATGTGTTATGACCAGATTTAAACGTGATTTTATTAACTGTGGGTTGTTTGGATTTAATGTAGATGGCCTCCAATATCTGAAGGGTCTTTTTACTGTGGGTATGAGTGAGGATTATTGTATTATTGACTAAAATCTGTTTGATATTAACTAAATGATCAAATATAATAGACATTCATTGTCTCTTATATTTAACAGTATATGTTTAGAAAATTATCTGCTGCCCTGAAACACTATATATATATATATATATATATATATATATATATATTTGTTCATACATAGTTCATTAATTACGGGTCTTTTCACATCTATCTATCTATCTATCTATCTATCTAATTATTCAGTTTTCTAATTAATCTAAAAGAATACGGCCAATTCACGCACACAAACACACGGACACGTACAACTAGCTGTATATATATATATATATATATGTATATACATATAGTTATATGTATATACATATATGTATATATATACAGCTATTTATAAAGGCAGATTGTGATAGAAATAAATAGATACGTACATTGATAAATAGGAACAGACTGAAGTCAACAGACTGAGATAGATAGATAGATAGATAGATAGATAGATAGATATGACCAGACTGAGATAGATCAGACTAGGATATATATATATATATATACTAGGATAGATGTAGGTACGGAAACAAACTTTTTTTATTGAATATTATATATCAGCTTTTATTCATATATATATATATATATATATATATATATATATATAATAAAAAGTGTGAGAGGCCGTGAACATTTTGTTTAAAGTGTATATTTATTGTTGTTGTTATTATACATGTTATCATACTTTAGTGTCCATAATAGTATATATATATATATATATATATGGGCCTCTGTGTGTGTGTGTGTGTGTGTGTGTGTGTGTGCGAGTGTGTGTGTGTGTGTGTACGAATTATATATTATGTATTTCATTTCATCTGTTGTTTGAAAATAAATAATAAGCTCGGCATTTATATATATATATGAAAAAAATAGATAGAAGGGCACGTCTGTTTTGCCAAGACAATTTTTTACACGTGAGTTTGTTCATACATAGTTCATTAAGTACGGGTCTTTTCACATCTATCTATCTATCTATCTATCTATCTATCTATCTATCTATCTATCTATCTATCTACTCTGCCCTTCTATCTATCTATCTATCTATCTATCTATCTATCTATCTATCTATCTTACTCTGCCCTCTATCTCTATCTATCTATCTATCTATCTATCTATCTATCTATCTATCTATCTATCTAATTATTCAGTTTTCTAATTAATCTAAAAGAATACGGCCAATTCACGCACACAAACACACGGACACGTATAACTAGCTGTATATATATATATATGTATATACATATAGTTATATGTATATACATATATGTATATATATACAGCTATTTATAAAGGCAGATTGTGATAGAAATAAATAGATACATACATTGATAAATAGGAACAGACTGAAGTCAACAGACTGAGATAGATAGATAGATAGATAGATAGATAGATATGACCAGACTAGGATATATATATATATATATATATATATATATATATACTAGGATAGATAGATAGATAGATAGATAGATAGATAGATAGATAGATAGATAGATAGATAGATAGATAGAGGTAGGTACGGAAACAAACTTTTTTATTGAATATTATATATCAGCTTTTATTCACTCTACGGCAGATTTTTGCTCTGCTTAATGTTTTCTAATTAGCATAGTTATCAGCCATTTAGTTGAAATGGAACGTTATACTTACATTTAAAATATGAATATCATTATCTAAAATGAATCCTTAAAAATATTGATAAGAATTTGTTTTGGAAATGCCATGTTTTATGACATAAACGAATAAAGTTCAACCTGAATCTTTATGTGTAAATATGTCTAGAAGAAAAGGCAACAAAGAAACGCATAAACAACAACCCAGACGATATACTAAAATAAATTATGATTTTATTTTTTTTACGTGTTTTGTTTAAGAATGTACAATGATTTTCGGCATTAGCCTTACCACCATTATTTAATCTGAACGTACTTACACCACTGTTAAAAAATATTAACCCATTCTGTATCTCTGTTGTTTTCAGATCATGTTAGTTTGCCCTCAAGACGGATGTCGTCGATAGCTTAACTTCCGGTTCAAAAAATACATTGGAGAAAAAAATTCTCATGTTTAACCAAAAAACTTGTTCTAACAAAAAAAGAAACAAAAAGACATTCTTTTCCTGCTGTGTTAAAGATAATACAGGACGGAGAGTTCGAAACTGGTATTCTGTAATATTCTTCAGGATTTCATTCATTGGTTTAAAAAAAAACCCCAAAACTTCCGGTTTGATTCGAGATAACTTCCAACAATTTTTATTTCTTCCATGATGTCTTTGAGCAATATTTTTGTATCCATTCTTATATACATCTTTTTTTAATGAGGACCACAATCTTTCTAAATGAAAGAAACAAGATTAGCAACTAGGTCCCACCCTTTTACTGTTGTTGGGACGCCCGCGCCTATTCGGCTATAATGGACTATTCCATTACTATGTAAAATAATGGTGGCCTCTACGTAGGAGAGTGTGCTGAGCAGCCGATCGACAAGTCAGTCGTAGACTTCCGGTGACGACCCGGAAGTACCCATTGCTCATACTACGTCTTACGACGATTGAGACTATTAACCTCTATTCTAATACTAATAACCTTTGTAAATACTATTTTTCACGGAATACAACAATTAACCTATTCCTGTTGTTGAGTTATTTATTCTTACTCACGACATATCTGTGAAGCCAATAAATTGTAAACGCAAATTCTACTCCAGCAGCTTCTTTTTTCGAACTTCCCACCTGTGGAATTCTCTTCCGCATTCTTGCTTTCCTGACAGTTACAATCTCCAAGAATTTAAATGTAAAGTCAATAGTCATCTCTTGTCACACTAACTTACATCCTCTCTCTCATGCTTTTTTACATCCACCCCACTCTCATTAGTACACTCTTCCCTCTCCTACTCTTATCCTGACACTTCCTGCAACCTCTCATTCCTCATAACATTCCTCCTCGTCCACCCCACTCTCAGCAGTAATCTCTTCCCTCTTCTACTCCCCTCCTGACACCCCTGCAATCTCTCACTCTTCATAACATTCCTTCTATGTAACCCCCTGCACAACAGTGGCAGTAAAATGCCTTGCTTGGGGCGACATGATTAAAATAAAAAAGTTATCTAGAACGACTGAGGATCATTAGAATAATTTTGTGTCGTTGAAATCTTTTTTTCTTGCTTTCGTTTCCAAGATGTACAACTATCTGCTATCAGACTGCAAGAGCATTGCCTTGTATGGATAAACCATATAGATGCAAAAATGTCTCCCTAGCTATGGGCTAATTAGTAAGATTTGTATCACTAAAAACTTATCTCTAAAAATAAAGTTTGTGTACAAAATATTTATATTTAGGCATTAAAATCCCATAAAGGTGTTGACATGCTGCCAAACAAAAAACCAAGCAAATCTCACAGTTAACAAACAAATCGCATTAAAACACCTGTTCCCGGACGATCATGGAAGTTAAGTAACGTCGATCCTGGGTTAATAGATTGGGAATACCAAATATTATAAGCTTAGATGTGCAGTTAGTGTAAATGAGTTCCAGTGCTTGTTGGGTTCGAAATATTCACTCACGCTTTAAAACAAAGCTATGAATCCACCATTCCACATTACTATGGATTAAATAGTAAGACTTGTATCACTAGACAATAAAAGAAATATTCTTACCGCCTAAAATATATTCTGACTTTAAATAACCTGAAAATGGTTAATGGAACCAAAAAAAAACACTTAGATGTAAAAAACGAAAGTAAGAGTTGAGAAAGAAAGAAAGAAAGAAAGAGTTTTAAGAATGTAAGAAAGAAAGAGAGAAAACAATAATTAAAGTGTTATAATATAAATAAAGATTAGGATAGACAAACAGACCAACAGACAGACATAAAGAAAGAAAGAAAGAAAGAAAGAAAGAAAGAAAGAAAGAAAGAAAGAAAGAAAGAAAGAAGAAACAGTTTTAGGGTAGAAAGAAAGAAAGTACTAGGACAGAAAGAAAGAAAGAAAGAAAGAAAGAGTAAGAAAGAAAAAAGAAAGAAAGGTAGAAAGAAGAAAAGAAATAAAAGAAAGAAGGTAGAAATAAATCCATCAATGAAGAAATGAACAAATAAAGAAATAAAGAAGTAACTAAAGAAAAGTAGAAACTGTTAGAACAGACAGACAGACAGACAGAAAGAAAGAAAGAAAGAAAGAGTTTTACGATAGAAAAAATGAAGAAATAAAAAAGTATTAGGACAGAAATAAATTAATAAAAAAGATAGAAAACAGTGATGCGACATACATACAGACACACAGACAGAAAGAAAGAAAGTAAAAGTTTCAGGGCAGAAGAAAAGAAAGTGTGATGACTGAAATGAATAGAGGAATAAAGTATTAGAGTAGAAAGAAAGAAAGAAAGAAAGAAAGAAAGAAAGAAAGAAAGAAAGAAATACTAAAACTATTAGGATAAAACGAAAGAAAGAAAGAAAGAAAGAAAGAAAAACTTTTAAGAGTGCAAGAAAGAAAGATAGAAAGAAAGAAAAAGTTTTAGGGTGAAGGAAAGATACAATTAAAATATTATAATTTAATAAAATAAATAAAAACGTTTAGGACAGACAGACAGACAGAAAGAAAGAATGATTGTAAGAAAGAAAAAATAAATGTATGAAGGTATAAATAAATAAATAAATAAATAAATAAAGAACGAAAGAAAAACCGCTTTTGGTTAGAAAAAAGAGAGAGTGCTAGGACAGAAAGAAAGAAAGAAAACGAAAGAAAGAAAGACAGAAAGAAAGAAAGAAATATATAATAAAAGTAAAAAATAAAAATAAATCAATCAATATAAAAATGATCAAATAAAGAAATAAAAAATATATCGAAAGAAAAAATGAAAGAAAAAATAGTTTTAAAATGAAGAAATGATAAAAGTATTAGGACAGAAATAAATAAATAAATAAAAAAAGATAAAAACGTGTTGCGACTGACTGACAGACAGACAGACAGACAGAAAGAAAGAAAAAAGAAAGAAGGAAAGAATGATTGTAAAAAAGAAAAAATAAAAGTATGAAGGTATAAATAAATAAATAGATAAATAAATAAAGAAAGAAAGAAAAACCACTTTAGGGCAGAAAGAAAGAAAACGTAAGAAAGAAATATATAATAAAAATAAGAAAGTAAAAATAAATCAATCAATAAAGAAATGATCAAATAAAGAAATAAAAAATATCGAAAGAAAGAAAGAAACAAAGAAAGAAAAAATAGTTTTAAGATAGAAAGAAATGAAGAAATGATAAAAGTATTAGGACAGAAATAAATAAATAAAAAAAAAGTGTTGCGACAGACAGACAGACAGAAAGAAAGAAAGAAAGAAAGAAAGAAAGAAAGAAATACTAAAAATATTAGGGTAGAAAGAAAGAAAGACTTTTAAGAGTGTAAGAAAGAAAGAAAGAAAGAAAAAAAGAAAGAAAGAAAGAAAGAAAGAAATGTATAATTAAAATATTATAATATAAATAAAGAAATAAAAAAGTTTAGGACAGACAGACAGAAAAAAGAATGAATGAAAGAAAGAATGATTGTAAGAAAGAAAAAATAAAAGTATGAAGGTATAAATAAATAAATAAATAAATAAAGAAAGAAAGAAAGAAAGAAAGAAAGAAAGAAAAAACGCTTTAGGGTAGAAAAAAGAAAGTGCTAGGACAGAAAGAAAGAAAACGAAAGAAAGAAAGAAAGAAAGAAAGAAAGAAATAATAAAAGTAAGAAGGTAAAAATAAATCAATCAATAAAGAAATGATCAAATAAAGAATTAAAAAAATATTGAAAGAAAGAAAGAAAGAAAGAAATAGTTTAAGATAGAAAGAAATGAAGAAATGATAAAAGTATTAGGACAGAAATAAATAAATAAAAAAAGATAAAAAGTGTTGCGACAGACAGACAGAAAGAAAGAAAGAAAGAAAGAAAGAAAGAAAGAAAGAAAGAAAGAAAGAAATTGTTCGGACAGACAAAAAGAAAAAACGAAAGAAAGAAGATGTTTAAGGGCGGAAGAAAGAAAATCATAGAGCAGACAAAGAAAGAAAGAAATATAAGAGGAATGATAACACATAATAATCCAGAACCCTTTTCTTTGTTTCTGGTCAATTCTTTCGTTTCTCAGCACCTTGCCCAGCTAAACATAATAAAAAAAAAGACTTGTGTGATTTTCGTCGTCTGTCACATTCACTGAAACATGCCCACAAGAAAGTTTACTGGCCAAATACATAATAATTCATACACAGATATAAAATACTCTTTTTCTATTTGGTGGCTGCGATAATCATGTCTTCCTTGGTGTGCCGAAGAACAGTAATCGAGGCTAGATAAAGATCAGGATTTCAAATGCAGTTCACAAAAGAAGCGTAAGCCAAAACTAATTTGGAATTTTCTTTCCAAACAGTTGGCCCCAGGTAAGATTAAGCTGAGTAAGTATTTGTTTCCATATTGTTTAATATAGGCCGGAAGGCATATTTATTTATTTACGGTCAGAAAGTGCGTGTTTGCGGGAGGGGAAACGAATAGAAGTTTAGGTAAATAAAGAAGGCCGGGCAGAGTGCTATGTCTTCATTCTATCGAATGAAGATAACGTAATCATGAAATATAATGTCGTTTGGAGACGGCGTAGTCTTACTGAATTCTGCAGTGGGGATATAAGGCCTCGCTCCCGCCGACCTCAGTAGACGATTCTCAGCGTCACTATATATGCTATCTGGAATCGTCTAAGTTACATTCTGGAGAATGTGTTCATCTCTAAAAGAGAACGATTGAAAGAAATTGTCAACGGAAAACAAGTAGATTGAGATATTATTTGACTGAAATAAAGAAAGAAAGAAGCAAACAAACAAACAAACACACGAAGAATGTGCTAGAAAAGAAAGAAAGAAAGAAAGAAAGAACGAAAGAAAGAAAGACAGAAAGAAAATAAGAAAGAAAGAAAGTGTCCTAGGAAAAAATGTTAAGAAAGAAAGAAAGAAAGAAAGAAATACTGTTAGGAAAGAAAGCAGAATGTTCAGAAAGAAAGAAAGAAAAAAAGAAAGAAAGAATGACAGAAAGTGAGACAGAACGAAAGAAAGAAGCAAACAAACAAAGACTGTTTTAGCAAAGAAAGTAAAAAGAACGAAAGAAAGAAAGAATAGTAAGAAAAAAAAGAAGGAAAGAGTTTTAGGAAAGAAAGAAAAACGTTAAGAAAGAAAGAAAGAAAGAAAGAATGTTAGGTTTAAAAGAAAGAAAAAGTTTTAGGATGAAGGAAAGATAGAGTGCTAGGTTTTAAAAAAAGAAAGAAAGAAAAAAAGAAAGAAAGAAAGAAAGAAAGAAAGAAGGTAAAAGTAATAGAGTAGAAATATAGAAAAGTTTGAGTTTGAGTTTTGTTTAACGGCATATCAACACCTCTGTGGGTTATTTAATGCCAAAAAGTTGGGGTTTTAAGATATTTTTTTAATGTTCAGTTATAGTGAGAATGGTTGATTTAGTCAGATTTTAATGAAATTTTTTTGTTTTTATACTTTTTTATTTTAGAAAACTGAAAATGTCTTCTAGTTTTGTATAAAAAATATTTTGCTGAGAATAATTTTTCTTTAAAAATGATAATTTTTTCTTCAAAAATGTATTGTTGGTATTATTTTTCTTTCAAATTATATATATATATTTATATAAGTCTATTTTTATTAATATATTTCTATAAAAGTCTATTTTTCTACTTTCATAATGTTTTGACCCCAATTTGGAGGTTAACTATCTACCCATGGCTGGGACCCTAACAGGTGCTACCACTTTGGGTCGGGGGGACCTGAGAACAACAGTAATTAAGAGGTGGTTCCATGTTCCTCGCAACCTCCAAATCAGCGGCCTTGCTGCCGGATGCAGTTTACCGTTAGGCCTAGGACCCGAAATATAGAAAAGAGGAGAATAGACAACGTAACTCAACGAAAGAATAAAGAAAACAAAAAAAAAATTTCATTAAAATCATCTGACGACAGAAAAGCAACAGAAAGGAAAAGAAACAAAAATTTCATTAAAACTATGTGACAAGAGAAAAGCCACAGAAAGGAAAAGAAACAAAAATTTCATTAAAATCATCTGACGAGAGAAAAGCAACAGAAAGGAAAAGAAACAAAAATTTCATTAAAACAATCTGACGAGAGAAAAGCAACAGAAAGGAAAAGAAACAAAAATTTCATTAAAATCATCTGACGAGAGAAAAGCAACAGAAAGGAAGAGAAACAAAAATTTCATTAAAACTATCTGACGAGAGAAAAGCAACAGAAAGGAAAAGAAACAAAAATTTTATTAAAATCATCTGACAACAGAAAAGCAACAGAAAGGAAAAGAAACAAAAATTTCATTAAAACTATCTGACGAGAGAAAAGCAACAGAAAGGAAGAGAAAATATTTCATTAAAACTATCTGACGAGTGAAAAGCAACAGAAAGGAAAAGAAACAAAAATTTCATTAAAACTATCTGACGAGTGAAAAGCAACAGAAAGGAAAAGAAAAGAAGGAAACAATGAATGAAAGAAAGAAAAACCAATAAAAAAAAGGAAAATATTTTAGCGACTTCTCAAAGAAAGATAAAACAATAAAAATAAGAAACAGATAAATATACACTCAAAGAAAAAACATGAACAATCAAAAATGCTTAAAGGAGAAAGAAAAGAAAGACAGAAAAAATAGAAAGAAAAAGAAAGAGAGAGGCATAGAGAGAAAACAAAAAGAGGGAGTAAAAGAAAAAGAGAAGGAGAAAGTGAAACTGAATTAGAGACAGAAAGAAAAAAGAGATGGAGAGAGAAATAGTGAAAAATAGAACAAAACGAGAATAAAGTAAAAGAAACAAAAATTTCATTAAAACTACCTGACGAGAGAAAAGTAACAGAAAGGAAAAGAAAAGAAAGACAGAAAAAATGGAAAGAAAGAAAGAGAGAGAGAGAGAGATACACAGAGAGAAAAACAAAAAGAGGGAGTAAGAAAAAACAAAGAAAGAGAGAAAGTGAAACTGAATTAGAGACAGAAAGAAAAGAGAGATGGAGGGAGAAATAGTGAAAAATAGGAAAGAACGAGAATAAAGTAAAAGAAACAAAAATTTCATTAAAACTATCTGACGAGAGAAAAGCAACAGAAAGGAAAAGAAAAGAAAGAAACAAAGAATGAAAGAAAGAAAAAATCAAGAAAAAAAAGGGAAAATATTTTAGTGACTTCTTAAAGAAAGATAAAACAATAAAAATAAGAACCAGGTAAATATACAGACTCAAAGAAAAAACATGAACAATCAAAATACTTAAAGGAGAAAGAAAAGAAAGACAGAAAAAATAGAAAGAAAAAGAGAGAGAGAGACAGACAGAGAGAGAAAACAAAAAGAGGGAGCAAGAGAAAAAGAGAGAGAGAAAGTGAAACTGAATTAGAGACAGAAAAAAAAAATGGAGAGAGAAACTGAAAAATAAGAAAGAACGAGAATAAAGAAAAAGAAACAAAAATTTCATTAAAACTACCTGACGAGAGAAAAGCAACAGAAAGGAAAAGAAAATAAATAAAGAAATAAAGAAATAAAGAAAGAAAGAAAGAAAGAAAGAAAGAAAAAATCAAGATAAAAAAAGGGGAAAATATTTTAGCGAATTCTTAAATAAAGATAAAACAATAGAAATAAGAACCAGGTAAATATACAGATTCAAAGAAAAAACATGAACAATCAAAATACTTAAAGGAGAAAGAAAAGAAAGACAGAAAAAATAGAAAGAAAAAGAGAGAGATAGAGAGACAGAGAGAGAGAAAAACTAAATGAGACAGTAAGAATAAAAAAAAAGAGAGAAAGTGAAACTGAATTAGAGACAGAAAGTAAAAAGAGATGGAGAGAGAAATAGTGAAAAATAAGAAAGAACGAGAATAAAGAAAAGGAAACAAAAAATTCATTAAAATATCTGACGAGAGAAAAGCAACAGAAAGGAAAGGAAAAGAAAGAAACAAAGAAAAAATCAAGAAAAAAAGGAAAATATTTTAGCGACTTCTTAAAGAAAGATAAAACAATAAAAATAAGAAACAGGTAAATATACACTCAAAGAAAAAATATGAACAATCAAAAATGCTTAAAGGAGAAAGAAAAGGAAGACAGAAAAAATAGAAAGAAAAAGAAAGAGAGAGACATAGAGAGAAAACAAAAAGAGGGAGTAAAAGAAAAAGAGAAGGAGAAAGTGAAACTGAATTAGAGACAGAAAGAAAAAAGAGATGGAGAAAGAAATAGTGAAAAATAGAACAAAACGAGAATAAACAAAAAGTGATGACAGAAAATCTATCACCCTTCACCAAGAGGACCCAAACGCCATTTTCAATAGCATTAAGTGGTATTGGGTTGTCCTGGCAAATAGTCGAGTGATGAACTGTTAAGAAAATAAAGAAAGCGTTGTAAATGCAGAGCATGGGAAGCACCCCTCCACCTCCAATCCCCCCCAAAAAAAATCGAGACGGAAATAAAGTAGGAAATGTTGAATAACGAGAACAAAGGGAGATAAACACAAAAGGCAAACATTATATATATTTGATTTTCAATTTATGTATAGATCACTATTTTTGCAGCGTCGGCATAAAACACCCGCACAGGTGATGTTATATATATATATATATATATATATATATATATCAAAGTAAGAGATCATTGCTGTTCCAACGAGAGAAATGTGTATATTTGAAATAGAGAAAAAAGAGCAATATTTTTATTATCATGCAGATTTTTTTATATTTTATTATATATTATTTTATTATTATATGTTAGACAAAAGGGCCATAGGGACAGTCAATAAATTCTTTGTTTTTAAATTAGTATATATATATATATATATATATATATATATATATATATATATATATACTACCAGCCATAATTATTAGGTCACCCCGGTTTTTTAAAAGAAATGATGTATTTCATACAATTTTTTAAGTGGATAATTCTAAATGAAAATAGAATGGTTCTTTTTATTATTACTTTGCAAAATTTTATAAAGCAAGGAAGCAAAGATAAGCTCGTCCGAATCATCCTAAATGTTCTTCATTTTTCATTGAAGAAACTGTAATATAGGTAATTATGAAATATTTAGAAATTCATTTGATACACATGTTATTGTGCAGTATTAACAAACGAACCATTTTATTTTTATTTACAATTATTCACTTGGCAATAAATACTAAAAGATTGTATGAATACATCATTTTTTAAAACACTGGTGTGGCCTAATCATTATGGCCGGTAATGTATATATATATATATATATATATATATATATATATATAAGCACAAAGATTTAGGATTTTAATTGAGTAAGTTCATTTCATACTGACTTCGAAGTTTCGTGAGGATACTATTATGATGTTATCACTCGTCAGGGATAATTTACCATTATGTCCCGGTTTTTTCTTTTTTTAGATAGAGAATGACGTGATATTTGTGGGAGTGGTCTTATTTACGATTGGTTGACTTCCTTTTTCCTTTTGTTTCTTTTCCTTTTTTATTTTCATTGTGCAGGTGTTTGATTTATTTTTATTATTATTTTTGTTATTATTATTATTACTGTTATCATTATATCTTATTGTTTTTTAGTGTACTCTTGAGTGGGTGTTGGTTTAATTACTTAAAACAAACAATTAAGCGAACACTCAGTCATGTATGCATTAAAGGTATGAACTTCTCATTTAAAGTGCTTTTAAGTGTGTGTGTGTGGTGTGTGTGTGTGTGTGTGTGTGTGTGTGTGTGTACGTATCCACTAAAAATAACGTTTCAAATGATAATGATGTGTTGGTTTGATAAATATATACATTAACTTATAACATGATATCGTTTGGCTACGAAACGGATTAGATATGAAAAAGAGGGATTTAATACGGAAAGGATTTTGCTTAAAAGTGCGATTAAACTTCCGTTGCTCGGCGAAGCGATTTCGTAGCCGAGGCGGTTAACGCATGTCGGATCTAACAACGGTTTTGATCTGGTTCGAATACAACCGAAAATTGCATATTTTCCTTTTACAAGATTTCTCGAATATTCAGTCCGGTTAATGAAAATAAATAAATATACTACATGGGTAATCTATTCAAATATTATGTCTCCTCTAAAAATTATATGACAATATATATGCCAAAATGTCTACCTTCTTCTACCGTGCGCCCATGACCCAGAGGTAGAACCGCCGACTGACGCCACTTCGGTCGAGTTTCAATCCTAGGTTAAAAGCAATCGGAGTCTAACCATACTGATGAGCTGTGATACAGCGAAACAGATCTGTCTGCGGATGACTATATTTATGCTCTCACACCGTGATTGAGCACTCTGGATAATGGAGACTTTGAAAAACAGTAGCTACTCTGGCATATACGCATCGCTCATTCACTAATGAATTAGAGCACTCTGGCTATTGGGCGTGTATAATGACAATATACATCCTAAAAAGTTTCCCGTCTTCTACCATGCGCCCATGGCCCAGAGGTAGAACCGCCGACTGACACCACTTTGGTCGGGTTTCAATACTGGGTTAAAAGCAATCGGAGTCTAACCATACTGATGAGCTGTGATACAGTAAAACAGATTTGTCTGCGGATGACTATACATATATATATATATATATATATTTATTCCGATACTTTAATCCAAGCGGAAAAAGCAGGAAGGTAAATTCCAAAAACCCGATCCAAATTAATATTAAAAAAAATTATTTTAATATTAAAAAATGATACAGGAAGAGAGCTCCGTTTAATAAAATATTACAGAGCAAATATAAATTAAAATAGGATTAATTCAAGGATGTTGAATGACCATTTCGATATGAAAATCCCCACGGGGGATAACACATCACCTCAGCAACAAAAAAATCCTTTCAGAAACTATATATATATATATATATATATATATTTAAAATTTGTGTATTTAGGCAAATAGGCACCAAATTTTCTTTTAAACATGTCAGATTAAATAAATTGCAAACATTGTGTCTGCTTATTTTCAATAAATATAATATTTTGCGTATTATAAGTATAAGATGTTAGAAACGAGCTGTAACATTGACAGATGTTAATATCATTTATTTTTCAATATACCCTCTCAATGTCCTTCGAAGAAAAAAAACAAAACAAATATTTATTTGGGATTCACAACAACTACATTAAATAAACGTCTTACATTACACGTGTCTGACAATTGGTCTATTTCTAGACAACTGCTACAACATTCCTGTCTACATTCACAGTTTATAATATACAATGATCGATAACACAACTATCTTACACCAAGAAAACAACAAAAGCAAACTACCGATTCTGGAGGCAATATTTATTAAAAAACATAAGCCGTCAATTAATAGAATCAGCCATGAATACTGTAGTAATGTTCTAAAATGTTTGTAAAAAGAATAAGTTTTTCTTGCTTTAACACGTGCATGACCATGACATGAAAACATATTTACAGTAATTTTTAGCAACACAGTATTGCGGTTATTTTTACTAGCATAACTCACAGCCCTGAAGATGATCTTCGAAGGAGATTGAGAGTACTTGGGTATATTGTAAAATAAATTATATTAACATCTGTCAATGTTACAGCTCGTTTCTAACATCTTATACTTATAATACGCAAAATATTATCCGTGAGTATGAGCAGGTTTTATTGAAAATAAGCAGACACAATGTTTGCAATTTATTTAATCTGACATGTTTAAAAGAAAATTTGCTGTCTAAATACACAAATTTTATATATATATATATATATATCGCCCAGATGAGTTGCAGATTATGAAGTCATCGGGAGGCAGTGGTTAAAGCTAATGGCAATTTTATTGATCAAATTTACTCTTTAGTATTTCAATGTGCATTTGTGTAATTTCGGTACTTATACAGTGTAACGCCGATATAAGAGAGTTGTCGGGACCGGATAAAAGTTATCTTATATCCGGGTTTATCTTATATCCGGGTGTGGTCTATTTTATATACATTACCACCGGCTCTAATTTGGGACCAGTGGAAATCGCTCTTATATCCGGGTCACTCTTATACCAGGGTCTCTTATATCCGGGTTATACTGTATCTATTAAAATAAGATGTCACTACTATATATATATATATATATATATATATATATATATATGTTTGGAGGTACGAAATTTGTATACTATTTTAGAAACAAGGAATTTATTGAGAGTCCCTAAGGCCCTTTTGTTCAACATCTCATCAGGAAAAACCGTTCGAATTATAAATTAAACGAAAAGAACAGCAACGCAAATGAAGGGCAAAAAAGGAGGAAAACACTTTAAAATAAATATACATATAAATATATATACGTATAATATTTGTAGGAGAAATCGCTTTTAATTTCTCGCTAATTATTTACTCACGGTCAGCAACTGATCGAGTGTCTTGGAAGCGTTTGATCACACGACAGACAGTGGTATGGTTCAATAATTTTTCTCGCTCAGGATGATTGCGGTTGAAATCTTGAGCTACAGAGCGGTATGTTACGCCATCTCTTCCTAAACATAAAAACCAATTTAACTCTTTCATGTACTGTTAGTTTTTCACCCATATCAGATCAGATCGGAAACATAGAAAAAATAGTATATAGTGCGCGACTTCTGGGACACCCTATATATATATATATATATATATATAAACTTATTTATAAATGGAATTTTGTCTGTGTGTGTCTGTCTGTGTATGTATCAGTTACCTATAGACTCAGAAACGGCTGAACCGATTTTCTTGAAAATTTACACAGTTGTACTATAAACGTCTGCGAGTGTTCTTAGCTAGGTTTTGTGTCGCGGTACCCCCGATAAATATCGAAAATCGATAATCGAAAAAAATCGGGTTATAGAAGAAGTGGTCCGATTTTAATCAAATTTGATACACTCATAGACAAAGACATAAGAAACGATATTCAGAAGTTTCAAGGTTTCAGTTCTTACAATAGTGCAGAAAATCGATAATATATGTATATAAAATGCAAGATGTTTGTGTGTGTGTCTGTTTATCTGCCTGTATGTCTGTATTTTTTCAGCCCTTTTATTTTACTTTTTGCTTCGGGTTTGGCTCTAAGTAGGTATAATTGTAGTTCTTAGCCTCAGCCATCATACCATTTATTCAGAGGACTTATTTAGCCTTCAAAATTCAGTTTACGACGAAAAAAACTTATTTGATATCGATACCAGGAAATCAAATTTGACTTACATCCATTCATTTTTCTTTCAGTCTACGGTTTCGCTTTAACTGGAAACAACTATTGCTTTTTAGTCTTTCGTGCCAACGTCCAAAGAGTTTGAGCTCCAGGATCATGGATTCGATTTGAAACTTTTATTACACCCGAGCAACGCCGGGCTATACTGCTAGTATATATATATATATATATAAGAAAAAAGTGCGAGAAGCCGTAAACGTTTTGTTTAAAGTGTAAATTTTTTGTTGTTATTATTATCAATATTACTTGCTTTTTGAATGATATATTAAGTGTCTATCATGGTATTTGTGTCGCTACACGTGTTTCGAGTCTAAAGCTGACTCTCTTTAGACGAAACATATTGTGACTTTACATATCGAGATCTGTTTTTTTGTTCTGATGGCCGAAGTATCGTGTATATATAGTGATAAGTGGTGAGCAGGTCAGAAAGTTCATATAACATACGTCTTTGTTAGTTTTTTTTTTTTTCACACTCGCACGTTAATTCTCTTCCGTCAACATCGTTGGTCATTATTTTTTTTACACTGACATACGAAATTTGATTTCGTTTTTTCTACTTCGAATTTGTTTTCAACGATTTTGATTCAGTTTTACTCTTGGGGTCATCTAGTTCTTTTTCTTGTTTTTGGAATACTACTTTTTGCAATGGTTCGCGAATTTTTAAAAATTTTTAAAAATTTTTCCAAAATTTTAAAATTTTAATTAATTTTTTCTTTGCTTTCGAATTTAGTATGTCTGTGTGCGTGTCTTTGTTTTTTTATGTTGTTTTGCTATAGGAAAGCTTGTATTTTTTTATAAATATTTCTTCCTGCATCATGAGCATGTCATAATCTGCGTTTTGGTAGATCGCCATTACTCTGAATTTACCCCCACTACATTCGTGTAAACGTTGGGAAACGTACAATTTTCAGTTATTGGCTAGTTTAATGTTACTTCTGTGCAGGTCTATTCTTTTACTTAGACCTTGTGTTGACCCCACGTATATTTTTGCATATTCATCGCATATTAGAGCCTTAATTGCGTTTTTCGAATTGCAGCTCAGATTTGTTTTTATTTCGAATCTAGATGTGTTTTCGAACTTGAAGTGGTTTCCTTCTATTATTATCTTGCATACCCCACATCTTTTTTGTTGCATTCTGTGACCCCCGCCGTGTTGTGTGTTGCTCGAATATTGATGAGGTTATTATATTTTTTAAGTTTTTGGGTTGGCGTTTGATTTTAATTATTTTAGTTGTCTTGAAAAATTCTTTTATTTTATCATTTTTGTTGAGTAATTCTATATTCTATGTGTTTTTTTTAATCTTTGTAAATAATTCTGGGTTGCTTTTGTGTGGAGACGTATGGTAGAATGTTTTCTTCTTTTTCATATATATATAATATTTTTTTACAACAAAATGCCAATCCATACTTAAAGAGAGGGGGACATGGTGAGAAATGACAAACTATAAAATCATATTTTTTTTTATAAGCGTTTCACCCCGAGCAAGGCATGTCACTGCCACTACTGCGCAGGGGGCTACATAGAGTGGAGAAAGGATGATTAAATATAGGAAATGTCAGAGGGTGGGTGATAGGCGGGTAGGGATACCGAGAATGGTTAAATATAGGAAATGTCAGAGGGTGGGTGATAGGCGGGTAAGGATACGAGAATGAGGGTTGGGTAGATGAGAGTGTTCGGAGAATAATTGGGAGTTAGGGTGATAGGAGGTGTCTATTGACCCTACATTTAAACACCTGGAGATTGTAGCTGTCGGGAAAGTAGACTTGTGGAAGAGAGTTCCACAGACGGGAAGCGCGAGAAAAGAAGCTGTTGGAGTAGAATTTACGGTTACATCTCATCTGTTTAACTGTAAAATGGTGGGACCTAGTTGTTAATCTAGTATCTCGTGTAAATTCGTACTTAGGCGCCACCAGTGCTCTAAGTTCATCGGAGCAGAAGCCATGAAAGTACTTGTAGAAGAGGCACAGGGAAGCCACATCACGCCGGTGAGAGAGTGGTTGCAGCCGGTCTGCCAAGTCAGTATCAACCACGTTACAGATCCTCAAGAAGCCCAAGGAGAGCAGCTGGGGCACCCGACCAGATATGGCAGCAATATTCAATACACGGGCGGATGGTAGATTTGTATATGTGCAGAATAGATTCAGGTGGGAAAAACTTCCGGGACCTGCACAGAGAGCCGACTTTCATAGCGACAGATTTGACAATGGATTCGATATAGTCATTCCATTTGAGGTCCGCCGAAAGTGTAAGGCCAAAGAGGCGTAGTATTTTACTCTCTGGGAGGCAAGCATGTCCCATACTAATGGGGGGTAGATGCAATTGTCTATGGTGGTTAGTTGATAACAGCATCGTTTGAGAAGCATTGAAATTTACTAGCCATTTCTTACCCCAGGCCACTACGGATTGGAGGTCCTTTTCAAGCTCGGCAGCGAGGTTCGCTTTGTCGCCCACACCTGGTTTTTGATCGATGCGAGAGTAGATTGTTGTGTCATCGGCGTACATGCCTACTTGGGATCTAATGATAGCGTTAAATAAACAATTGAAACAGGAAAATTAAAAAAAAAATGATTAAAAGATCTGCTTAAAAAAAAGAAAAAGAAAAAACTGAGACAAATCTTTCGTCCGACAGAACTAGTCATGTGTATATATATATATATATATTCAAGGTAATAACCTGGGAGAATATAGCTAATAATCCTATCAAATAATTTACAGTCATTTTTTTAAATACAGGATTACTCTCGTATGTATATATGTATATATATATATATATATATATATATATGAAAGTTTCAGTGAATACGTTAGACAAGTAATTGAGTTTGTCTATAATTTTCATGTGTTCTAACGATGAAAGAATTGTTTAAAGGCTTTGGTTTTTTCAATCGCTTTCCCCTATATTTTAGCCATTATCAAGGATGGATTTTGCTTTACTTTTAACTAAATATGTGTAAAATTTATGTATTTAGTGTCATGCGCATGTTTATATTGTGTTGCAGGGTATTTTGTTGCCAAGTGTTAAATAATATAGAATCAAACGTTTCTCTCCCCTATATTTCCATCATCAGTCAGTAAGTTAATTGTCATATGTGATATATGCCTGGGCGATCATCTCTCGAAAGAGACATTATTGACTGGGCAGAAGATTTTCTCGCAGTAGGTTGCCATTATTTCTGCGGTAGACAGGCTGCCAAACCTATAGAACCCAATCTGTCCTGTTATTTGACCTGGAAGGACGAAACCTTTCCCAAGAGTATTTTGCGCGTAAGTGAATGCAACGAATTCAACTGGAATTCGAAATCGGATCTCTGATTTCCAGTTCCGAATTCGATATCAGCTCCACCACAACTCATTTTCATCATCTGCATCCATATTATAATTGTTCAGACGTCACATTTTTTCATCCAAATTGCATGACCTTGTGCCAACTTATGTGCCTGTATATGTGTTTAGGTTTTGTTACATTGATGACAAATCAATTTGAAAGAAACATCCTATAAATGTATGTGTATGCACTTGTGACTTTATGTTTAAGTAATAGGATATACTAAATGAATATGTCTGTTTCCGAGATCACTTTCCCATTTTTTCTATCCATTTTCTTTTTTTTTTTTTTTACATGCTTTTTAATTCAGCAAAAAGGTTTTAAGTGCTTATCTCATTTTTCAGCATTTTGGGGGACATATTCCACGTAACCATTTGTTTTTATTATTATTGTTTTTTTTTTGTGTTTTTTTGTTTGTTTTTTTTTTACTGTGCTACTCGGATCTTCATTCGTTCAAATTTGTTATACTGCTTCTGTGGGAATTTTGTTTGATTTTTTTTTCCTTTTCATCCCGCTTTTTTCTTTTTTTTTTTTCTTTCGCATTTGATTTAAAGATTTTTGTTTCAGTGCTTCCATTTCTGCAGAGTTGGTTTAATTTTTCTTCTTCTTTTCCTTGATGATATTTAAGCGGTTTTCATTTTTTTTTTTTTCGTTTTACTTCAGCCATTCACGATAACTGTGTCGGACTGTCTCCATGGCTCTTAGCATTGAATATTTCTCCGCTGACAATCGGCAATGTAAAACAATTTCTCACTCCCATTTCTTTACACACAGGACTTTGAATATTTCTCGCTCTCTCATTCTTTGCGTTTCTCTCTCTCTCTCTCTCTCTCTCTCTCTATATATATATATATATATATATATATATATATATATATATATCAAATAGTTTAACCCTGCCTTCCGTCGTAACGTCCAAATTAATAGTGGTACACTATTCTTTAACTTAATTCATAAACGTTTCTACCATTCACCCACAGTAAAGAATATCTTCAATAAAAACAATGTCAAAATTAGTTATAGTTGTTTTAAAAACATAGATAAATATATTGCATAACATCATACTATATCAAATAAATGTTTGGCCCACATAAACAACATCCGTCATTCAGCTAATAGCAAATATGACCCTTTTAAAAATAATTGCGACTGCCGAAAAAATAAAACCTGCTTGAATGGCCAGTGTATGTACGAAAGTATTGTTTATAGAGCTCGAATTCATTCGGATGATAATGGTGTTAAATTTTAATTTGAAAGTAATTTTAACAGGTAGAAGATAAGATTTAACAACAACATGTCTTTAAACAACAGTAAATGCAGTAAAAGTGCTGCTATATCATATATATATATATATATATATATATATATATATATATATATATATAGTCATCCGCAGACAGATCTGTTTTGCTGTATGACAGCTCATCAGTACGGTTAGACTCCGATTGTTTTTAACCTAGGATTGAAACACGAACGAACTGGCGTCAGTCGGCGATTCTAACTCTAAGCCACGGGCACTCGGTCGAAGAAGGCAGACTTTTTAGCGTGTATATTATTATTATACACGCCCAATAGACAGAGTGCTTTAATTCATTGATGAATGATATCCATAGAAGTACTTATATGGATATATTTATATTTGATAGCTAGCTATTCGTATTTATCTAACATTTATAAGTTGTTTATAGCTTTCTCTATTTTTCTGTCTTTTTCATATCTATCTATCTATCTATCTATCTATCTATCTATCTATCTATCTATCTATGTCAGTCTATTGGTACATGTCTAACTATCAGTCTCTTCACAGCAATCTATCTATCTCTGTTCATATCTATGTCAGTCTATTTCTATCTATCTATCTATCTATCTATCTATCTATCTATCTATCTATCTATTGTTTCATTAAAACCTAAGGTGGTTTCCATGGAAAAATTGGTTAAAA
Organism: Ascarosepion bandense; assembly: GCA_037127315.1. Taxonomy (NCBI): domain Eukaryota; kingdom Metazoa; phylum Mollusca; class Cephalopoda; order Sepiida; family Sepiidae; genus Ascarosepion; species Ascarosepion bandense. The sequence goes on along the minus strand of JBBBDQ010000272.1, from coordinate 1,851,034 downwards.
TGATATAGAATTAATCTTATATTAAATAACAAAAATAGTTATAACGCACAAGAAAATAAAAGGAATCCCAAAATATGCATCAGATTAAATTAAAAACAATAAAAATGAAGATAATATTCTGAAAAATTTATGGATTAATCAAAATACTGCATCTGAGAACTTCATACAATACAGGAAAACGAAAGAATATATCAAATGAAATAATGTGTTAAAAACAACAAGGATGAAGATAATAGTATTTAAAAAATGGAATAATGAAAATCCTTCATTTGAAAACTTCAGACAATACAGGAAGTATGAAATATATATCAGATGAAATAATGTGTAAAAAACAAGGAAGAAGATAATAGTCTAAAAATATAAAAAATATTGAAAATTCTTTGAGAACTTTAGATAATACAGGAAGACTAAAGAACATATCATAAGAAATGTTGTTTTAGAAACAACAAAGATGAAGATAACAGTATGAAAATTGAGAGAGTAATAAAAATAATTTAGTTGAAAACTTCAGACAATATAGGAAGGCCAAAGAATATATCAGACGAAATAATGTATTAGAAACAACAAAAATAAAGATAATACTCTGAAGATATATAGAATAATGAAAATACTTCGTTTAGGAATTTCAGACAAAAGAAGGCAATTAATTATATATGATGTAATGATGTGTTAAAAAAGCAGGGATGATGATAATAGTCTGAAAATATATAAAATAATGAAAACACTTCGCTTGAGAACTTCAGAAAATAAAGAAAGTCTGAAGAAAATACCAGATAAAATGATATGTTAGAAACAACAAAAACAAAGATAATAGTCTCAAAATAAATTAAAAAATGAAATTACTTCGTTTGAGAACTTCAGACAATACAAGAAGGCTAAAGAATATATGAGATGAAACAATGCAGTAAAACCAACAAGGATGAAAGTAATAGTCTAAAAATATTAAAATAATAGTTCAGACTACACAGGAAGTCCAAAGAATAAATCAGATTAAATGTTCTTTCAAAAACAGCAAGAATGAAGATAATAGTCTAAAAATACATGGAATAATGAAAACACTTCATTTGAGAACTTTAGACAATACAAGAAGGCCAAGGAATATATCCAATGAAATAATGTATTAGAATCAACAAAGATGAAGATAATAGTCTAAAAATACATGGAATAATTAAAACACTTCATTTGAGAACTTTAGACAATACAAGAAGGCCAACGAATATATCCGATGAAATAATGTATTAGAATCAACAAAGATGAAGATAATAGTCTAAAAATACATGGAATAATTAAAACACTTCATTTGAGAACTTTAGACAATACAAGAAGGCCAACGAATATATCCGATGAAATAATGTATTAGAATCAACAAAGATGAAGATAATAGTCTAAAAATACATGGAATAATTAAAACACTTCATTTGAGAACTTTAGACAATACAAGAAGGCCAACGAATATATCCGATGAAATAATGTATTAGAATCAACAAAGATGAAGATAATAGTCTAAAAATACATGGAATAATTAAAACACTTCATTTGAGAACTTTAGACAATACAAGAAGGCCAACGAATATATCCGATGAAATAATGTATTAGAATCAACAAAGATGAAGATAATAGTCTAAAAATACATGGAATAATTAAAACACTTCATTTGAGAACTTTAGACAATACAAGAAGGCCAACGAATATATCCGACGAAATAATGTATTAGAATCAACAAAGATGAAGATAATAGTCTAAAAATACATGGAATAATTAAAACACTTCATTTGAGAACTTTAGACAATACAAGAAGGCCAACGAATATATCCGATGAAATAATGTATTAGAATCAACAAAGATGAAGATAATAGTCTAAAAATACATGGAATAATGAAAACACTTCATTTGAGAACTTTAGACAACACAAGAAGGCCAACGAATATATCCGATGAAATAATGTATTAGAATCAACAAAGATGAAGATAATAGTCTAAAAATACATGGAATAATTAAAACACTTCGTTTTGAGAACTTTAGACAATGCAGTAAGTTCAAAGAATATATCAAAAGTAATGCAATAAATGCAACAAGGATGAAGATAATAGTCTGAAAATATATAGAATAATGCCAATACTTTGAGAGTTTCAGATAATACAGGAAAGCAATAAAATATATAAGATGTGACGATATCTTAAAAACAAGGATGAAGATAATAGTCTAAAAATACATAGAAAATGAAAATATTTCGTTTGAGAACTTCAGACAATACAGGAAGACAAAAGAATATATCAGCTGAAATAGTGTGTTAAAAACAACTAGGATGATGATCATAAAAGTCTGAAAATTTATGGAATGAAAATACGAAAATACTTCATTTGAGAACGTTAGACAACACAGGAAGGCAAAAAAATATTTTAAATAAAATAATATAGTAAAAACAACAAGGATGATGATAAAAGTCTGAAAATATAGAGAGAATTTCATACAATAAAGGAAGGGCAAAAATATATCAGATGAAATGATGTGTTAGAAACAACAAAGATAAAGATAATATTTTGAAAATATATACATATATATTTTTTAATCATGTCACCCCAAGCAAGGCGGTGACGCCACTGATGCGCATGGGGCTACTTAAGAGTAAAATGATAGGAAAGAAAGAAAAAAAAAGAAAGCCGGGAACCACATCCTAAACAGGAAACAAGATGAGCCTCTTCACCTGTTCAAAAGACGTGGGTGGAGTGTGAACCGGGCGATAGTTAAGTCTATCTACTCCAATTGAGAACAAAAAAAGAGAAAAGAAAAAAATGAAAGAAGATTTGGAAAAAGAAAAGAAAAAAAGAAAAAGAAAAAGCCGGGAACCACATCCTAAACAGGAAACAAGGGATGAGCCTCTTCACCTGTTCAAAAGACGTAGGTGGAGTGTGAACCGGGCTATAGTTAAGTCTATCTACTCCAATTGAGAACAAAAAAAGAGAAAAGAAAAAAAAGTGAAAGAAATTCTGGGAAAAAGAAAAGAAAAAAAGAAAAAGAAAAAGCCGGGAACCACATCCTAAACAGGAAAGGCCAATAGTCCGTAAAATTTTGATATTTTATGCGGCCCTTTCTTTTATAATTGTTTCACCGCATGTATAGTAGTATCGCCACTGATGCGCAGAGGATTAGCTGGGAAGTGGCGCTATGAAACAAGGATAACAAAAAGATGTGAATCCAGGAGATAGAAGATGACAATTTACGTTGCACTCAAACTTTCAGTGATTGTAGCTATCAGGGAAGCAAGTATACGTAGGCGGGAAATGCGGGAAAAGAAGCTGAGGGAGTAGATGTTATATTTGATTCTTTGGACTGTAAAACGGTGGGATCTAGTTGCCGATATAGTATCACAAGTAAATTCGTCTAGTCGGGGCACCAGGTAAAGAAGCTCGTTAGAGCAGAATCCGTGAAAATATTTGTAGATCAGACAAAGGGAATCAGAATCTTTTTAGTGAGAAGAGTAATTGAAATTGAGCTGCCTAGTAAGGACTTTAGGTTTTCCCAAGAATTTCGAGATAAATATCAGAAGCGCCAGAGCAGATGTGGCCGCAGTATTCAATGTGACGATTATGTTTGACTATTTTGACGGTAAAAGGGTGGGACCTAGATGCCAATCCAGTAGCTCGAATAAATTTGTAAAGCTGCTAAATAGGGATTGATTAGATTACAGATCCTCCTTTGGATTCTGTAAAGAATTCCGAGATGAATAGCAGCAAGACCTAACCATATATGGCTCCAAAGCATATCCTAAATATATCTGCTAACAAGGTGTAAGTATTGTCTTTGTCTGGCGCTTAGACCGCTCGGCCATGTTGCACTGCTACTCTAGTAGCAAACTTAAATTCATGTGGTCAGGACTCTGGGGTAAAAAACTCGCCGTAGCAATTGCCATAGAAATAATTGTAGAAAACTAAGCCACGTCAAGTCGGTGATAAAGTGACTGAAATCGAAATGCCAAGTAAGGTTTGTAGATTTTACTTTAGGTTTTGTCAAGAATTTTCGAGATGAACATCAGAAGCACCAGAGCAGATGTGGCCGCAGTATTCAATGTGACGATTAAATTTTGACGGTAAAAGGGTGGGACCTAGATGCCAATTCCAGTAGCACGAATAAATTCGTGTAGAGAGGGTACCAGAGAAAGAAGTTCACGAGAGCAGAATCCGTGAAAGTATTTGTAGAACAGACAAGGGGAATCAGCATCTTGTTAGTGAGAAAGTGACTGAAATTTAGCTGCTAAATAGGGATCGATTACATTGCAGATCCTCCTTTGGATTCTGTCAAGAACCCCGAGATGAATAGCAGGAAAACCTAACCATATATGGCAACAAAGCACATCCTAAATATATCTGCTAATAAGGTGTAATTATTGCCCTTTGTCTGGCGCTTAGACTGCAAACTTAAATTCATGTGGTCAGGACTCTAGGATAAAAAACTCGCCGTAGCAATTGCCATAGAAATAATTGTAGAAAACTAAGCCACATCAAGCCGGTGAGAAAGTGACTGAAGTCGAAATGCCAAGTAAGGATTGTAGATCTTAATTTAGGCTGTGACGATTATATTTTGACAGTAAAAGGGTGGGACCTGGACGCCAATCAGTAGCACGAATAAATTCGTGTAGAGAGGGCACCAGGGAAATAAGTTCATCAGAGCAGAATCCCTGAAAATGTTTGTAGAAAAGACAAAGGGAAGCCACATCCTGTCGGTGAGAAAGTAACCGAAGTCGCTGCCAAATGGGGATCGATTTTATCGCAGATCCTCCTTTTGATATTGTCAAGAATCCCGAGATGAATAGCAGCAAGACCGAACCATATATGACAACTATATTCAATGCACGGACGAATGGTAGATTTATAAGTGTGCAAGATGGAATCTGTCGAGAAAAAATATTTGTCCGACAAAAATTACCCAAACTTCTTAGCGGTAGATATAGATATTAATTTGATATAGTCGTTCCACTTGAGGTCGGCTGTGAGAGTGAGGAAGACGAAGTGCAGTGTAATTCTTTCCGGGTGACTAGCGTCATCCATACTAATGGAAGGTATGATGGTTAAAGGATAGAATCTTCGTTTTGGAAGCATTAAAATTTACGAATCATTTCTTACCCCAATATATCAGAGACTAGAGGTCCTTTCCAAGAGCAGCAACGAGGTTTACTTTGTCAACCTTGGTAGATTTGTTATTGAAACGAGAGTAAATGGTAGTGTAATCTGCATAGATGCCTACTTTGGAACTGATTACACCAGGAACACCGCGTTCGTTTGAAAGTACCTGGAAACATGCCCGGTCAGAACTAACTTCATTTCATGATTTTATACTTAAGAGAAATTAGAAACTATAAAATATTCTTCTTCTATGTGTCATGTCTCTTCAGGACGTAGGCGATCGTGGCTTTCCATGTCTCCCTATCTCTGGTGGCTCTTAGCCCGCTTTCTCCTGTTACCCCACACAAACCCTGCTCTGCCATTCACCTGCTCAGGCCCGTCAAATATGTTATCCGCTGCTTTGCCCTGTCTAACTTTCCCTCTATCTGACCTGTGAGTATCAGATTCTCAAAGCCTTCTTTCCTCATCACATGTCTCAAGAATTTCAGCTGACTTTTTCTGATCCTCGGTATTAATTTCCTTTCCGTTTCCATCCTTTCGAAAACCTCGTCATTGCTCTCATGCTTGATCCATAATATCCCCAGCATCTTTCTGTAGAACCACATTTTCAGTCACCATTTTCAATGCCATAGGTGATACACGCTTTTGGCGATCATGTCTCGGAAGAGACATGACTGACTGGGCAGAAGATTATCCCGAAGTGGGTTGTCATTGCTTTCTGCGGTAGACTGGTTGCCAGCCATGGCTATAGAACCCAATCTGTCCTGCTATTTGACCCATAACTGGAGGGAATAGACGGATTAATACCTTTCACAAGGGTATTTGCGCGTTAGTGAATGCAAGGAATTCAACTGGAATTCGAACTCGGCGCCCTGATTTGTTGTTCCGAGCCGATATCCACTACACCCCAACGTTTGACGTTCCTTAAACTCCTATTTCATGAGTTTTGGATTCTACAAGTTGGGTGTCAAATTTTGCTGATTTCAAAAGAGTACAATTTCTATAATTTGTCTTTTTATAAGTTGCATTCTTCGGCTATCTATCGAATAATACAAGCTGTGCATTTGCCATATTTTCTATAAAACCATATTCTTATCTTCTTCTTCTTTTTGTGACATGTCCTTTCAGGACGTAGGCGATCATGGCCTTCCACGTCTCACTATTCATGGTGGCTTTTACCACGCTTTCTCCTGTTGCAACATGCAACCCTCGCTCCGTCATCCACCTGATCAGGTCCTTCAAATATGTTATCCGCTGCTTTCCCCTGTCTCTTTTTCCCTCTATCTAGCCTGTTAGTAACAGGTTCTCCAAACCCTCCTTCCCCCTTCCATGTCCCAGGAACTTTAGTTGTCTTTTCCTGATGCTCAGTATTAATTTCCTTTTCGTCTCCATCCTTTCCTAAACCTCGTCATTGCTCACATGCTTGGTCCATGATATCAGCAGCATCCTTCTGTAGAACCACATTTCAGTTGCTTCAAGTTTTTTCTTCATCCACGAAGATATTGTCCAACATTTACTGCCATATTGAAGAACTGACATCACATAGCAATCCAGTACTCTCTTTTTTGTTTCTAGGGAAATTGTCCTGTTTCTTAATACTTTACTCAACTTCTGGAATGCTTCTTTCGCCATGCCAATTCGCCTTCGGATCTCAGTGTCGCACATTCCGTCTTTTGTTAGAACACTTCCTAGGTATTTAAATTTCTGTACCTGATTGATTTTAGAGTCCCTCACCTGTAATTGGCATATTGGACTGCCCTTTTTGCTGATTATCATGCATTCGGTTTTCTTGCAGTTTATTTGTAGTCTTTTCTTGTCACTCTCTTCAGCTACCTTCTGTAGGAGGTCTTGTAGTTTTTTTTCCGTGTCTGGCTTACCAAATATGCCGTAAAAGCTGCGCAAACAATATTCCGAAAAATAATTTTAAATTTTTGTGAGTTCGATCCTTACTATATGCGCTATTCTTTTGTATTGCTTCTCATTGTGGGAAAACAGAAAATATCCATTTCTGATAAATATGTGAATAATGTCCATGAAAAAAAACCCACATATATCTTCATTATCTATATTTTCGTGTGAGCTATGCATAAAAAATCTCCTGCAGATATGCTGAAAAAGTGACATAACGAAGCCACGTCGGCAGCCATGAACAAACTTATCCTCTAAATATTAGCTTCCGTTTCTTTAATTCGTAATTTTTCACTGATTCCTGACTCACTTCGCGCAACCCTAACGTTACTTTTATTTTTTTTCTTTCTCGTTGATTTGTGCTGATGAAGAAGTGTTGTGGAGTAGTTTTTGCACTGAAAGTTATAATCGTGCTATGTCGGTTGCTAATCGACTTAACGCACCCTAAATGTTAGGAACTTGGTAATCTTCCACTGAAATCTGACTCCTTAGTATTCGGCTAACTGTCGACTAATATCAACTGCCTAGTAGTTCTACTGAACTCCAATAGAACTTTAAAGACTTCTCTAGAAATTCTAAGATCTCCTTAGAACTTCCCAAGAAGTTCTCAAGAACTTCTCGAGTTAACTTTCTGTTAACTCTTATTAATATAGGAAATGAAACATGCCTGAAACATTCAGTACACATTTCGTCCTTTTTCGTGAATTTGATCAAAATTTACTTTTGCGCTTTTTAACAAACGCCATGAGAAAATTACACTTGGATTGGTGACGTCTTCTTCGAGCAGGCCAAGAACTCATTTTATTTTTGTAATTCGGTTGCAAACGAAAAGGAAACTTAAAATTAACATCAGGAAGAGACAGCTGGGGTTTCTGGGACACCTCATAAGGAAGGAGGGCCTGGAGAATCTAATACTCACGGGACGGATAGAAGAAAATAGAGACAGGAGAAAGCAACGCGAGACATACTTGATGGTCTTCAGCAAGTGGATAGCGGATCGGGGTTTGGGAGAGATATCAAGAGGAGGATTGTTACGAACGACAAGGGATAGGGGCAAGTGGATGTCCATGATCGTCTAAGTCCTGAATGGACATGGAAAATAAAGAAGAAGAAGAATGAGGAAGGAGTGTTTGGAGAATCTAATACTCATAGGACGGATAGCGGGAAAGAGAGACAGAGGAAAGCAGCGAGAAACATACTTGATGGGCTTGAGCAAGTTGATGGCGGATCGGTTTGAGAGAGATATCAAGAGGAGAAATGTTAAAAGCGGCAAGGAATAGGGGGAAGTGCAAGTCCATGATTGCCTACGTCCTAAAGGGACATAGTACATAAACATGTTTTTGGAGGACAAAATGAAGACAAAGTGCGCATTACAAAAAGGGGATGCTACTTAAAACCTTTTCGTGCTTTTTTTTTCCACTGGGAATTATGTCGAACTGTATATTTTATATGGTGTTACAAAATAAAGCTGTAATAGAAACAGCAAAAACATACGTGTTCGAATATTACGTTTAATCATAGATCTGGTGTGAACAGTCCAGCAGGCAACACAGTAACAAAAACGGGGTCAGAAGTCAAACCATCCCTTTGCAATAGCGAAAACTCACTTTCTCTCTCAAAGCACAAAAAATTCTCCACTGCCAAGCAAAACCAACAGCCTTTATTCAGCGAGCGATGTTTCTGATTGGCCGCGCCGGACAGGGAGGAAAGAACATTGGCATAGCATTTCTTTTCCTGCTAACATTTTTCTGTAATTTTGCTTCGGCAGACAACTCATATAAACGAAATCTTTTCCGAGGTAAGTAATTTTTCTTTCATTACGAAAGCATTGGATTGCGTACGACAAAAGTGTAATATTTAATTGCTAGGAAAACTGCATTATTACATATTAGATTAATCACGGCGGTTATTTAAAAGAGTAAATGTGAATTAATTAACATTGCGCTCTGCTTAAAAGGAAAATAAAAATAAATATCGAAAGCAATAATGCTAAACAGAATGAAAATCATTCAAATGATGTTTAGAATTGTCAAATGACTAGAAAATTCATATCAAATGATTTCCGAAAAAAAAAAAATAAAAAGATTATTTTGGTTAATTAATTCATAACTTAATTCTCGATATACATGGCATACAGAAATTATTAAAGTATAATAAAAGGTTGAATAGACTAAGCTTCTCGGTGTAATTATATATATATATATATATATATATATATATATATATATATAGTTATAGTTACAGGATATAAGGTATAAATTAGACCAGAAATCAGTTGTATTAGACAGTGATCAATAGATGTCTGAAGAAAAAAAAATTAGCTGGCGAAACCGAAATGGTCTAAACCATGATAAAGTAATCCGGCTGAACCCCCCCTCTCTCTCTCTCTCTCTCTCTCTGTATATATATATATATATATATATATATATGTGTGTGTGTGTGTGTGTGTGTGTGTGCGTGTGTGTGTATACAAAATACATATATGTATATATATGTATGTACATGTATATATATATGTATGTATATTATTTATATGTACATGATATATATATTTATATATTTTATACATACATACATAAATATATGTATACATACAATATATATACAAAATAAATAAATTTATATACATAATATATATATATATATATATATATATATATATATATATATATAGGGAAAACTACTAAAAAGTTGTAAGTTTAAAAATGTATTTTTTGACAGTATTTATTTATTTCTATTATCCTGTCAAAAAATATATTTTTAAACTAACAACATTTTAGTTGTTTTTCCTATACATATTAAGACAGTATACGTGGATCACCACTATGTTATATATATATATTCGTTTTTTGAGATCTCAGTTTTAAATCTAATTTAATAAAAGAAAAAGCTTTCTTGAAGATATAATTTATCCTTAATTGAAAGCAAAATGATTAAATTTATTCTTCCCAAACATACTCCGCAACTGTATTTTTTTATCAGAAAATGTATTGATTGGCATTGATTCTTTTTCTATAATAGCTGAATAGCGCTCTTCATATATATACATATATGTATATGTGTCCTCCGGTACGATTTGAACCTACGTCCCCTGGGGGAAAATCAAAGCTCTTATATTCGTGTCTGTTATGTTTCTGTGTCCTAATATAAATAAAGACAATTTATGTGCGAAATTTGTAAGAAATCTCTTACGAAACTGATTAAGTCCGACATATTTTTAACTTATTTGTTTAAAAAAAATCATGAAAATGTGTATTTAAAAGCGCTATTCAGGCTTTGTTTGATTGTGGTCGAAAGGTGAAGAAACGTCTGATCTAATGATGCTTTACCTGAGGAGACACAGTTTCGAATCCTGTCGGAGGACGTATATTTTCATAACAAAATTTCTCAATTATTCCGGACAGTAGATGCAAATAAATATACTGTTTAATTATAAAAAGCAGAGAGTTTACTCAAATACGAGTATCCATTAGAAATAATGTATTAAAAAATGGCACAGTCTCATTTATTTCGATGATCTCGTCTCCACAGTTGTGTTCACGCCAATACTTCAACGCCAGATTTTTTTCTGTTTCATACTGAAAATAAAAATGAGCTGCCTTCTCAAGGAAAATGGTTTATTGTAGTAATTAAATGCTCAAAATATTATCCGTATTGGCTACTTTTATTGTCTCTATCAGAGAAATTTTACCCAATACTTGTCAGTGACGAAGAGTGTGCAGTGAGTGATAGAAAAACCCGTATCCTAGTATTGCAACCACACTGCCGAAGCGGCGATGATTCATACCTGTAAAAAAAAAAATGAGACGGAAATATCTACTCAAATACATAAATCCAGTAAATGAATGGTTTCAATAGAAGGAAATAATGTCGGATTAGTATATATATATATATATATATATATATATATATATATAAAGCCTTTGAACTATGAAAAAGAAGACGCTCGACTGGCGGTCGAGAGTCAGAGAAAATTTACTCGCCCCAAAATCATTTTACTCGACCGACTCCATAGCCGCCTTACGTAAATATAGCGTGAATCGCTGACGGAGAAACAAAAAATTAAATTTTAATTAAAATTTCGAACGTGTTAGAAAAGATTTAAAAAAAAAAAAATAATAACAAAATTTGATTTTTCCTTTTAATGAAAGCATAAACATTTTGATAATAAAACTTTGTTTTTATCAAGTTTGAGCCATTTTAACATCATGATACGCTATTTTTTATTTTGTCAATTGAGTGGAGATACCTAAATTCGTAGTTTCTTTTTTCACTTTGACTACAACCTCCATCTCATAGATGATAAAAAAAAACAACAAATCTGATTTACTCAACGATTTTCTATAAAAAATTTACTTGTATAAATTGTTTTTCGATTCCTGGTTGATAGAAGTATGCGTATTTTTTTCTTTCTTTCAAATGTTCATTTTTACTTTTCGTAAGTGGGGATGAAATATAGATGATGAGTCAAGGATAATATTTTTCCAAATGAGTTTCAAAAAACATTGAGCGTCTTTAATCTGGGCGACAGAGACATTTTGGCTCCACTCTGGAAGCGTTAATTAAACGAATGTATACAATGACCGGGATGATAAAAGCGAAAAAGGAGCTTGTCAATCTAAATTCCATTTGTCGGATCTTGCAATGATGATTGCGGGGTGTCACTGTCTTTTTTTAACAATACATTTCGATGTAAATCAAGCGCCATGCGTAAGACCAAAGAGTTCAATAATATTATTGTAGGTCATTCTAAGTAACTTGTGAATTTTCAGTGGCATACTTTTTGGTTGTAAAATGGAATCAGATTTTCTATTTTCTGTATTTGAAAAGACGTTTTATTGCGAGATTTTTAATCGACCACAGGGGAGTAAAGCCATAAACTTTAATCGCCCAATTAAGTTTTTAATCGACTGAGTCGATCAGGCGAGTGAAATCTCAAATGCTATATATATATATATATACAGTCTATCGAAGCATCAGATAATTTTCTAGACATATATTGTTAAATATAACAGAAAATGAATGTCTATTATGTTTAATGATGAGTCATTATAAACATTGTATTTTGGCTTTAATATCAGGAGAAAATAGAGACAAAAATTGTCCAACATTTGGATATTTTTTTTATTATACTGTTTCTAAGCTTTCGGCTCACATGAGCCATCATCAAAGAGATTATAGGGACGTTAACATAAAGACACCCAACATCAAAGATGATATTATCTTGTGTTGACATAAAACATTTCGATGCAACGATAACAGTCACCGAATAGCAAACGCAGGTCGTAAATTGTAATGCGGTTATATATATATATCGCATCGCTCATTCAGTAATGAATTAGAGCACTCTGGCTATTGAGCGGGTATAATGACAATATACACGTTAAAAAGTCTGCCTTCTTCTACCGAACGCCCATAGCCCAAGGTAGAATCTCCGACTGACGCCAATTCGGTCGGGTTTCAATCCTGGGTTAAAAGCAATCGGAGTCTAACCGTACTGATGAACTGTGATACAGCGAAACAGATATGTCTGTTGATGACTATCTATCTATCTATCTATCTATCTATCTATCTATCTATCTATATGTAGTGTATGTGTGTGTGCGTGTGTGTGTGATTGAATATTTAATTCGATCAGGTCTCAATCCTAGCTAGAAACAGTCGGATGTCTACCAGTACTGATGAGCTGTAATACAGCGAAACAGAAATGTCGGCGGATGAGTATTTACGCTCTCAACCGCCGATTGAGTCCTATGGAGAAATGGTAGACTTTAACAACAGCAGCTGCTCACCGCTATTTATGTATCGTTCATTCAGTAATACATTTGAACGCTCTCAGCTACTGGCGTGTGTTTACATAGTGTATATAACACGCTAAAGTCTACCTTCCCCCACTGAGCACCCATAGCTTACAGATAGGATCTCCTACTGCTGTCACTTCGGTCGGGTTTCAATTCTAGCTAGAAGCAATCAGATGTCTAACCGTACTGCGATACAGCGAAAAAGGACTGCCTGCTGATGACTGTATATGTATTTATTGAATACAGATATACTGTGTCTACTTACTTTTATAATGATCTTTTCTAGTTGCTTTTTTTTCATATTAGACATATTTAAAGAATTAATATAAAAATAAGTATACCCAGTACGTCTATATTATCCAGTACAACATGTTAAATGAAATCATGCTGCCTAATAATACATGTGTGTGTGTGTGTGTGTGTGTGTGTGTGTGTGTGTGTGTGTGTGTAAATGTATCAGTCAGTCAATTGAGTGCCATACGTCATACACAATTAGGCGTTCATGTTTCTTTCGAGACCAGGCTGACTGGGCAGAAGATTTTCCCGCAGTAGATTGCCATTATTTTCTGTGGTTCACCGGTTGCCAACCAAGGCTATAGAACCCAATCTGTCCTGTTATTTAACCCATAACTGGAGGGAAGAAAGGGATTAATACTTTCCCCAAGGGTATTTGTGCGTAAGTGAATGCAAGTAATTAAACTCGAATTCGAACTAAGCTCCTCGATTTCTCGTTCCGAGCCGATATCCACTGCTCCACAAAGCACAAGTATACTCAGTTATAATCCGAGAATATGAAGAGTATGTTTAAATAAAGGAGGACAAGAGGAAAACTATTATTTTCTCGCCTAAGTGATAGACTTTATCAAGGCAAAAAGATGAGTATTTTTATTTTAGACAGTTAAGTGCCATAAGTGATACACGCTTTGGGCGATCATGTCTCGAAAAAAACATGACTGACTAGGCAGAAGATTATCCCGCAGTAGGTTGCCATTGCTTTCTGTGGTAGACTGGTTGCTGACCAAGGCTATAGAACCCAATCTGTCCTGTTATTTGACTCATAGCTAGATGAGGAAGAGATGTACTATCTTATTACGTAGTAATTAGTGGGGGATCAGTTTATTACTTCATAACAATAAAAAACCGATCCCCCACTTTATGCCCAGTAGCTTTAATTGTTTTCAACTATTATGTTCAGTCAGTCAGTTAAGTGTCATACGTGATACGCGCTTGGGCGATCATGTCTCGAAAGAGACATGACTGACTGGGCAGAAGATTATCCCGCAGTAGGTTGCCATTGCTTTCTGTGGTAGACTGGTTGCCGACCAAGGCTATAGAACCCAATCTGTCCTGTTATTTAACCCATAACTAGAGGGAAGAGTGGGATTAATACTTTTTTCAAGAGTATTTGTGCGTAAGTGAATGCCATGAATTCAACCGGATTTCGAAGTGGATATCCACTGCACCACAACGCACATCCTATCTATAAACAAAACATTGTTGGTAACTGGAAAAACGTTCACAAATTCTTCATAAGATCAAAAAACCTCGAAGTTCATATTTGAAGAGAATTCTTTGGTACGCAATGTCATGTCATGTGTTGGGATGGAGATTAACCGTTTTCTTTGGAATTTTATTTTCTTGTGCATGTTTCTCAGTCTCACCCTTTGATGAGGTTTTGGAAAAGATGAAAACGGAAAAAGAAATTAATACTGAGTATCAGTGAAGAGACAGCTGAAGTTTCTGAAATATGCAATGATGAAACTCAGTTGCCAGTCTGGTTGCACGAGTAAACACCTGTTGCAGAGGCACCAGTGACTCAAGCTCATTGGAACAGAAGCTATGGAAGTATTTATAGAGCAGACAAAGGGAAGCCACATCTCGTCGAAAGTGGCTGTAGTTGAGCCGCCAAGTCGGTAACTGTCACATTACCGATTCTTCTTTGGAGCCTGTTAAGAAGACGGAGATGAACAGCGGGGGCACCTGACCATATATGGCAGCAGTACTCTATACACCGACGAATGGTTGATTTGTATATAGACAGGATGGTTTCAGGTGGGAAAATCTTCTTGGCCCGACACAGTGACCCAACCTTCCTTTTTCTTGTAGTTTATACATAGCCATTTCCCCCCATTTTCCATAACTACTTACTGTAGGAGGTCTTGTAGTTTATTTTCCGTGTCTGCTTATCAGCACCATATCATTTGCGTATGTTATATTGTTCACGATCCTGGGCATGACTGTAAACTGCATCCGACAGCAATGCCTCTGATTGAGAGCTTGAGAGGAGCATGGAACCACCACGTAATTTCTGTTGTCTTCAGGTCTATCCTGACACGGAGTAGGTAGCACATATTAGCAATGGTCAAATAGTTAACCCCCAAACTGGGGTCAAAACACTATGAAAGTATAAAAATACACTTTTATAAAAATATAGACAAAAAAAGAGACTTTTATAGAAAAACATACATTTTCGAAAAAAATTATTGCCGTAACATTATAGAAACAATACCTTCTCGGGCTAACAGTTACAATGGGCTCAGTTCTGGGTCCAACCTTCAGCATCTTCTACATGGCCATCTAAGAAAATAATATACTTAGCAGCAGTAAAAAACCTCCATCTACATACGATATGGAGGTGATATTTTTATATTATTTGAAAACATAGAAGAAATAATACAACTAAAAAAACTTTAAAAAAATGGTCCTCATGTTTACATACGAGCTTAACAAAGATAACAATATCCCTTTACTTGATATTTTAATAGACACAAACAATAACACATTTACTACCTTCCCACAAAAAAAACAACCAGCAAAAATGCATGCACTCTCAACTATAAAAGTGAACGTCCTAGTTACTATAAAATAACACTTATACACAATTTAATTAATTGAACACAAATTAACACCTCCACAAAATTTAATCTGAACTAAAAAAATATTAAGCAGACTCTCATTAATAATGATTTCCCAAACCACATTGTAGATGAACAAATAAGACTATATATGAAAAACCTAAACACACATCAAACAGAATATGGTACTTCCACAAAAGACGCTAAATATATCAAACTCTTATACTGCAATCATAAGCTCAATAACTACAAACAGAATTTAAAATAAAACATTATAAAAAATCTTATTTGTACAAATCTATCTCCTGTGGATCCTAATAAAAAATTAAACTAAATATATTATAAAAATACAATACTACTAATTTAATTATCCATAATAACTCCTCCTGACCAATTGATGCATTACGTAAAACCAACATTACATATCAATTCAAATATCCCTTAGAAGAATATATCTCTGACACGGCATCTACAATAACATTCTTGTCTATAACAGACCATCGAAGCACTGTTCCTTAAAAACTTCAGCCGTCATTTAATAGAATCAGCTATGAATACTGTAGTAATGTTCTTAAATATTTATAAAAAAAAGAGTTTTCAAGCTTTAGTACATGACGATGACATTATAACTACAAAATTCATAGTGGTTAATTTTCACGTTCTAATGAACGCTACGCATAACTATCAATTGTTTCATTTGAAGCTAAAAGAAAAATTTACAGTAGTTTTTAGTAGATTTGAGGTTATTTTTTGTTACCACAACTTATATCTCTGATGATGATCTCGGAAAGAAATTGAAGGTACTTGGGAACATTGAAAAATTGATAATAAAAGCAACTGTAAAAGTTACAGCGCATTTCTTGCACTTTTTAACTGTAATACACGAAAGTTTATCCGCGAGTACGAACGAATTTTATTAAAAATAAGCAGACATAATGCTTGTATTTTTTAAAATCTGACATATCAGTCTAAAAGAGAATTTGCCGCCTAAATAAACACACACACACACACACACACACACACACACACACACACACACACACACACACACATATATATATATATATATATATATATATATTTCATATATAAATTCAATATTTTATATTTAGGAAATATCTAATTCTACAGGTTCTAAGAAACCGCGTTATCAAACCTAGCCGAACTAAAAATGAAGAATTTCTTGAAAAGTTTAGAAATGGCTATTCCCCAAATGTAAAATATTTAATTTACTTATGAAATGTATATATATTACCTGCTCTGTAAATTCAATTGGCATCTAGCTCTTTGTTGGATCAATTTTAATATTTAACCTAATATTACGAGGATCCATTCGGATTACTTCCCAAATCTTCACCAGTGTGTAAATCTGAGATCAGTGCCAAAGATTCAGAAAGCGTTGTTTGAGTCTAATGGCAATTACGGAGGTATGGACTCTCGTAAAACACACTCTGATCGATTTGATAAGCAATGAACTCCCAAATTTGTTGTGAGGGCCTCAGACTCAACACAGACGCCGACAACAAATGCCTTGATAAGACTGTGCCACTTTGGACCAAGAAGATGGCTGCGGAAAGACCACGTATCTGACAACAGAACTTTGCACCATAGCAAACAAGCAGGATAACCTAGTCATGGTTATCAGACAATTTCTGTGACTTCTTCTTCTTCTATGTGCCCTTTTCCTTCAGAACGTAGACAATCATGGCTCTCCACGTCTCCCTATCCGTTGTGGCTCTTAGTATGTTTGCTCCTGTTGCTCCTGGCAACCCCCGTTCCGTCATCCACCTGATCAGGCCCTGCAAATATGTTATCCGCTGCCTTCCTCTGTCTCTCCTTCCTTCTATCTGTCCAGTCAGTATCAGGTTCTCCAGGCTCTCATTCCTCATTGCATGTCCCAGGAACTTCAGTTGTCTCTTCCTCATGCTCAGCATCAATTTCCTTTTTGTTGCCATTCTTTCTAACACCGCGTCGTTGCTTGTATGCTCAGTTCACGATATCCGTAGCATCCTTCTGTAGAACCACATTTCGGCCGCTTCCAGTTTTTTCCTCATTTTCGATGATATTGTCCAGCATTCACAGCCGTACTGAAGAACTGACATCACGTAGCAGTCTAGCACTCTTTTCTTCGTTTCTACTGAGATTTTCCTGTGTGTTAGTATTTCGCTCATCTTCTGGAACGCGTCCTTTGCCATGCCAATTCGCCTTCGGATCTCCGTGTCGCACTTTCCATCTCCTGTTAGAACACTTCCTAGGTACTAAAATTCTTGTACTTGTTTGATTGCCTGTATTTGGCATTTTGGGTTGTATCTTTTGCTGATGACCATGCAATAAATTAACCATTTCATCTGGTTACCTAACTTCCCAGCCTGCAACCCTCTTGATTATTATGTGTTGAGTGAGAGACCAACAAAACTCCATGATACAGCAAAGATTAACTGTAGGCCAGGAATATGCTCGCATTCACTAACTTAAACAAGAATATCCTACAAAAGAAAAGCAGAAAATTCTGAATTCGTATGGAGGCCATGTTTGAGGCCAATGGTGATTTCATTGAATAAATTAACTGATTAGTATTCCAATATATTTTGTGCAATTTTGGCAAATATATCTGCTAAAATGAGATGTTAATAGTATTGTAAGTTTTGCATAATTTAGACGACAATTTATCCATTACACCCATATATATATACATATACATATATATATATATATATATATATAGAGAGAGAGAGAGAGAGAGAACTCATACAGAAAAAAATTATGTACATGTTCAAAAACATAACTTATAATAAATATTATACATATATATATATTCTAAACATATATTGTTAAATATAAGAGACAATGAATATCTATTATGTTAAATCATGAGTCGTTCTAAACATTGTATTTTGGCTTTAATTTCAGGTGAAAATAAAGACAAAGATTCTCCAACATTTAGATAAATTTTAATCAGTTGGTTCTTAGCTTTCGGCTCACAAGAGCCATCTTCAGAGAATTATAATAAAATACAAGATAACATCGTCTTTGATAGTGAATGTTTTTATGTTAACGTCTTTGTAACCTCTCTGAAGATGGCTCATGTGAGCCGAAAGCTTAGAACCCAGTTAATAAAAACTTATCCAAATTTTGGAGAATTTTTGTCTTTATTTTCAGCTAAAATTAAAGCCAAAATACGATGTTTCGAACAGCTCATGATTAAACATAATAGACATTCATTGTCTCTTCCATTTAACAGTATATGTTTAGAAAATTATCTGCTGTCTCGATACACTAAATAATATATATATATATATATATATATGTGTGTGTGTGTGTGTGTGTGTGTGATTTAACGAATGTGAATATAAATAGTGAGTTTATTAAATAGGTTGTGTCGCGTGACACAATTTATGTCACGCGTTTAACGCCTGTGTGAGAAAAACATAAAATATTCAGTGTTAGTGACGTTGAAACATTATAGATACTCGAGAGATCTCTAACGCCACAGCGCGAATCGAGGCCCGAATCGTTCAAATTTTCGTCTGTTTATTAGTGAAAGCCGATTTAGATCCCCATTGAGGATCATATCTGTGACTTCTTGGGTTGCACTTTTGTTTTTCTCTTTCCCCTTTTTCTATCTCTTTCTCACACACTCATATATATATATATATATATATATATCCACTCTGATTAGCACACATGTAAATTTTTATATCTTCCCACATACATACACAGCCAACCAAAGTTTTTGACAGTTAAATATAAATCATCTGCACAACTAACATCAACATTGCGTGATGATGAGAATCTATCTCGAAACATAGAAATTTCCGTGTCGCAATGTACAATTAATTCATGACTATATATATATTTATAAGCTTATTTATAAATGGAACTTTGTGTGTGTGTGCGTGTGTGTGTCTCTGTGTGTGTATGTCCGTTACCTATAGACTCCGAAACGACTGAAACGATTTTCTTGAAAATTTTCACAGTTGTACTATAAGCGTCTGCGAGTGTTCTTAGCTAGGTTTTGTGTCGAGGTACCCTCAATAAATATCGAAAATTGATAATAAAAAAATCGGGTCATAGAAGGAGTGGTCCGATTTTAATCAAAGTTGATACACTCATATAGAAAGACATAAGAAACGATATTCAGAAGTTTCAAGGTTGCAGTTCTTACAATAATGCAGAAAATCGATAATATATATATAAAAGGCAAGA
This sequence comes from Ascarosepion bandense, assembly GCA_037127315.1. Taxonomy (NCBI): domain Eukaryota; kingdom Metazoa; phylum Mollusca; class Cephalopoda; order Sepiida; family Sepiidae; genus Ascarosepion; species Ascarosepion bandense. The sequence goes on along the minus strand of JBBBDQ010000272.1, from coordinate 1,831,144 downwards.
TGTTTGTGTGTGTGTGTGTGTGTGTGTGTTTAACTGTCTGTATGTCCTTTATACAAATCCACAATTTTTATCCGATTCTCACCAAACTTCACACAAATATTCTTTAGGCAGAGTCTGAGCTCTAGGACCATGGATTAGTTTTAAAGCTTTCATTACACCCAAGCAACGCCGGGCTATACTGCTAGTATATATATATATAGTCCATAAATCCATTTTTTGTGCTTAAAGAAACTCTTCAGTGATGTCCTGCCCTCATTGCCGATTTCTGGTTTTTAAACATCATATCGGCCCATGGGATGTGCGTTGTGGTACAGTGGATATCGGCTTGGAACGAGAAACCTGGTTGCCGATCTCGAATTCCGGTTGAATCCATTGTATTCACTTACGCGCAAATACCCTTGGGAAAGGTATTAATCCGTCTCTTCCTTCCAGTTATGGGTTAAATAGCAGGACAGATTGGGTTCTATAGCCTTGGTCGGCAACCAGTCTACCGCAGAAAGCAATGGCAACCTACTGCAGGATAATCTTTTGCCCAGTCAGTTATGTTCGCCCAAGCGTGTATCACGTATGGCACTTAATTGACTGATCGGCCCCGGCAGTAACCTCAACTTGAAGTACCAAGTCGGCTCCTTAAATTTATGCTACTTGTCTCGCTTTAAATTTTTGTTTTCCTCGGCAGAATTCGTTCATTTACCCTCCCTCGCCTATTCTGATAACAAATCCGAGTTGCACCCGTCTCTTGGATCTTTTATCTCGGCTACTCTTTCTGGTATGTTAGTCCATTTTGTTTTCTTCAATAAATTTACCCCTATACTTTGAATTGCTAATACTAATTATGCTTTCTCACCTCTATTTATTGACATAGATTTTTAAACGAAATTTTACTGTTCAACTGGTCTATAATTAACTATACCCTTTCCAAAAATTTATCGAAACTACCTATACTCGTCAATGATTAGCTAATCCCATTTCCAAAAAATAAAACTAAACTACCTATACCACTCACCTTTTGCTATTCTTTAAGACCATCTGACTATATAAATTTCTGCTTAAATAACTATTTTTCCGGTGTGTGTGTGTGTGTGAGGGGGGGGGGGAGAAATAAGTGTTACTACTCTTTCTAATATATATATATATATATATATATATATATATATATATATATATATATAGTCATCCGCAGACGTATCTGTTTCGCTGTATTACAGCTCATCAGTATGGTTAGACTCCGATTGCTTTTAACCCAGGATTGAAACCCGACCGAATTTGCGTCAGTCGGCGATTCTACCTCTGGGTTATGGGCGCTTGATAGAAGAAGACTTTTAGCGCGTATATTATCATTATATACGCCCAATAGCCAGAGTGCTCTAATTCATTATTGAATATGCGATTTATATATATATATATATATATATATATGTGTGTGTGTATGTTTGTGTGTGTATGTGTGTGTGTGTGCGTGTGTGTGTGTTTACTTTTCTTCGTCAGTATTTGTACACGAATGGTCATGGCTCCACAAAAAGGTGACATTGCAGCATTTCCATTCTTTTTATTGACCATTTAATAATACTGCCTCCTAACACCCTAACAAATACTAGCCATTGTAATATATCCATTCTTAGCAATATGAATTACAATCATGTCGGAAACTAAGATGGATAGAATCAGAACCCAAAATACTATAATAATTTTGAATCAAGTATATATAAAATTATCCGTTTCAACTGCTCCTTAAAATACACTGGGGAAACTTTCAGAAATGAAAACAAAAAATAGCAAAAACCAAAAAAAAAAAAAGGATCTATGAACATAAAAGGGATCTCATACACAACAACTCATCAAATGCATTAGTTATACATAGAAATAAATTGGATTACAACTTTGATATAAATAATGCCACATCTATTAAAAAGTAACTTACTTAGACGGAAAATTCTCGGGAGTGTCTATATCGAATCTTATCAAGATATAAATCTGCGCCTCTGTTGTTTTCAAATGTTTCCATTTCTGAATGAATTACTGCTATCCCAAGCCAACATACATGACTATAAATATTATTATTTTTTCTTTTAAATTACGAGAAAAATACACTGGTGCAACAGCTAATGCAGAAGATAATGTATGTTGTCGCATCTGAGTAAGAGAATGTAAGATCCTAGCTAAACTAAAGATCTGCATATGCGCTGTATATATCTGAGAATCGATCAAGCGTTCACATTCTTCGAACTTAAGTCACCGTCGCCGTCATTGTCATCATTAATTATTTCTTTATTTCTTTCTTTTAAATTTTATAAAAATCTAAACTTATTTATAAATTGAACTTTGTGTGTGTGTGTCTGTGTGGGTGTCCATTACCTATAGACTCCGAAACGGCAGAACGGATTTTTCTTGAAAATTTACACAATTGTACTATAAGCTTCTGCGAGTGTTCTTAGCTAGGTTTTGTGCCGAGGTACCCCCGATAAATATCGAAAATCGATAATCGAAAAAATCTGGTTATAGGAGTGGTCCGATTTTAATCAAATTTGATACTCATAGACAAAGACATAAGAAACGATATTCAGAAATTTCAAGGTTGCAGTTCTTACAATAGTGCAGAAAATCGATAATATATATATATATATATATATATATATATATATAAGGCAAGATGTTTGTGTGTGTGTTTGTTTATCTGCCTGTATGTCTGTATTTTTTCAGCCCTTTTATTTTAGTTTTTGCTTCGGGTTTGACTCTAAGTAGGTATAATTGTAGTTCTTAGTCTCAGCCATGATACCATTTATTCAGGGGACTTATTTAGCCTTCAAAATTCAGTTTACGGCGAAAAAAACTTTTATATCGATACCAGGAAAGCAAAATTTGACTTACATCCATTCATTTTTCTTTCAGTCTACGGTTTCGCTTTAACTGGAAACAACTATTGTTTTTTAGTCTTTCGTGCCAACGTCCAAAGAGTCTGAGCTCCAGGACCATGGATTAGTTTTAAAGCTTTCATTACACCCGAGCAACGCCGGGCTATACTGCTAGTGTTGCTATAATAATTGATCTAACGTTTAATAAATATGGTCGCGTCTCACTAGCGCATATCTAAAAAAAACATCAAAGATGCGATAAACAGAGATGCGTCATTCACTACACATTATGCAATATTTATGTAACAGCTACTGCAAAAGACGCCCAAAACTGCCACATCTGAGCAAGAGAAATTAAGACCCTATCAAAACTAAAAACTTACAACCTTGCTGTACATATCTAAGAATAGATCAATCGATGGTTTCACCAAAACGTTTAAAAGATATTTAAACAAAGCATCAGAAAGGGTTTTTTTTTTCATGATATAAACGCTAAAGATACAAAAATTGCACCATTTTATTAAAATACATATGGGAGCTAACGACGAACGGGGAAATACCTATAGCATAATTGTATATAATTGAAATCCTGAAAATGATGAAAGGAACAGAGGAAGGAATTACAAAAAGGGTATGGGGAAGAAACTGGAAATCATTAGGATGCAAGTATGTGGCTGATTTAATGAACAAAAGAGATAAAAATTATTTTGAACTTTCAACACGCTACCGCATTATTCTTCAAAAACATGAAAAAAAAGTTTTGGTCACGGAAGCGTTTAAGATAAACAAAAATCGCTATGCATCTATCAGGCTTTGATTGGGTAACTATAAAGAAACAATATATATATATATATATATATATATATATATATATAAAGAAACACTATATATTTATATTAACTGTAGTAATAACAATACCAATAGTAATAGAACTAACTCTGCCGAAACTATTATTAAGTAAGCTACACTTTAAATCGTCTTGTACAACCCACCGAGAACGACCTCGGTGAGAAAAGGAGAGGAAGTAACAAAAGAAACAAACGAATTACATGAACAAAAGTCAAGCACTCGTAAGAAAGAAAAAAACCCAAGACGAAAACCCTAACACTAAAGCGCTCAATACGAAAGTAGAGCAAACAAAGACAGAAAATCTAAGTAAGAGCCAACAACCTACCACGGCTGGCTCTTGCTTAGATTTTCTGTCTGTCTGTCTGTCTGTCTGTTTCTACCTCTCTCTCTCTCTCTCTATATATATATATATATATATATATGTAGCAAATAACCTAAAGAGTCAACAAACCTACCAAGGTTTCGCTTAACCGGATCTTCAGGGTAGGTTGGCTCTGCTTACGTATTGAGAGCTTTTTTTGTTATAGATTACTCGTTTTGGTTTTTTCTTTGGACTACGTACTTTGACGGATGTTTACGTGCTTAGCTCTTTCTTTTTTTACAACCATTTTTTCCTTCCGCGTATATACTCAGAGGGTTTTTCGAAACGAGTATCGGGATAAGTTTATATATATATGTATATATATACTTTGCGACACGGAAATTTCTATGTTTCCAGATAGATTCTCTTCATCATGCAATGCTTATGTTGGTTTTGCAGAGATGATTTACATTTAAATAACAAAAAGTAAGGGAGAAGGGTAGGATGAGAAATGGGAAAAAAGAAGAAAAAGAATAAAAGTTGCTTACTATATATTCTTTGGGGCCAAATCCCAAAATGAATCTTCGCTCTGATTAGTTAAAAGAAACACACGTGTAAATTTTATATCTTCCCATAATACTTACACAGCAAACCAAAGGTTTTTGTTGTTTAAATGTAAATCATCTACACAACCAACATCAAACATTGCCTGATGATGAGAATCTATCTCGAAACATAGAAATTTCAATGTCGCAATGTACAATTAATTCATAATGTTGGGACGCCCGCGTCTATTCGGCTATAATGGACTATTCCATTACTATGTAAAGTAATGGTGGCATCTACGTAAGGGAGTGTGTGCCGAGCAGCCGATCGACAAGTCAGTCGTAGACTTCCGGTGACGACCCGGAAGTACCCATTGCTCATACTACGTCTTACGACGGTTGAGACGATTAACCTTTATTCTTGTATTGGATACTAATAACCTTTGTAAATACTATTTTCACGGAATACAACAATTTACCTATTCCTGTTATTTATTCTTACTCACGACATAACACATAACTATATAATTACATTAGGCTCTACAAAATTTATTCTATTGAGCACAGTTCATAATAAAATAAATGCCGGGTCACTAAAAATAGTAAAACATTGAGTATATATAATTCCAGGTGAAGATGACTCAATGTTTTACTATTTTTAGTGACCCGGCATTTATTTTATTATGAACTGTGCTCAATATATATATATATCCCTTTCACTGATTGAGCTGAATCCAAATCGTAATCTCTCTTACGCTTAGTTTTTTTTCTCACTTCTCCCAATTTTCTTCTGTATTTTTTTCTTTTCTTTCTCTTGAACTGAACATCCGGTGTATTAATTTTTTTAAATATTTCTAGAATGAAATATATCGCTGATGAAGTGAATTTATTTCGTTGAAACTATCACTCGATATATGTAATTTTTGAAAAATTATTGTAAGAAAAATATATGCATATTTAGCTCTGTAAATAAATAATTTTATTTACATTGAGCCTCCTGGAACGATCAGTTTTAATATTTAATATTCATGATATTTAAATTTCAACAATTAATATTAATATGGATTAAGTGGCATATAGGTAAAATTCCTTTCTTCCTTTTGGATATGTATATATATATTTGTCATCCACATACAAGCCAGTTTCGCTGTAACACAGCTCATCAGTCTGGCTAGACATCTACTTGCTTCTGACGGTATATATATATATATATATATATGTGTGTGTGTGTGTGTGTGTGTGTGTGTGTGTGTGTGTGTGTGTGTGTTACGGAAAATCTCGAAAATTAATGAAATGGTTTAACAACCGACATATCGAAATTATTTGCTTCAACGTTATTTTTAATCGATACTTGTATTTGTGTAGATATTCTATTTTTAATCAAACAGTATATTTATGTCTTTATTTCTACCGGCCTGATTATTTACGATAAATTTTGTTACAAATTTTGTCTATGAGTGTAGCAAATTTGATTAAAATCGGACCACTCCTTCTATAACCCAATTTTTTCCATTATCGATTTTCTATATTTATCGGGGGTACCTCGACACAAAACCTAGCTAAGAACACTCGCAGACGCTTATAGTACAACTGTGTAAATTTTCCAGAAAATCGGTTCAGCCGTTTCGGAGTCTATAGGTAACGGACACACACACACATACACACATATACACACACACAAAGTTTCATTTATAAGTAAGTTTAGATATACATAATAGTCATTTCATCCCATAGAAGGCGGTAAAGCCGTAAATATTCAAATGGTTATTGAGGGTACTCGAAACAGATTAATAAAACACCAGGATTCAAGGAGACAGAAGATAAGGATTAATATTACATTTGTATTTTTGAAGATCTTATTTGACAAGAAAGCAGGGAGAAGGGTGTGAACCTGTGTTCTTCTGTATCGGTGAAAACACTATCTTTTCGAAATCTTTGTTTCAAAGGGCGTCATAGTTTAGCAGATTGATTAATCATGGCTGGGTTGCCACGTTTTCTCTGTCCGAGCAGTCAATAGTACGCTTGTTCATTTAGAGGAACGCAGGTTCGAAACTTGCGTCTCGCACTTTTTTGTTTTTTTTATTAAATCTCTGTAATTTGCAGGCCAAGAGACGTAATCCACAACGTTTAATAATGCTTAAAATAAAAAATAAAAATAAAACACAAGGCGTCTACTAAAACATGCATATCCAAGTACAGAATAATTCGAAATACATATATAGGAATGTTTCAAGAAAAATAATAATTTGATCCGACATTATTCCTTATAAAGATAAAATTGTTTAATTTAGCATTAATCTTATTGATTAATGAGGCCTATATATATATATATATATATATATATATATATATATATATATATATGTATATGCATGTGTATGTGTGAGTGTTTGTGTGTATGTGTGTTTTAGGTGTGTGTATGTGTGTGCCCGCACGCGCATGCTCGTGTTTACATGTCTGTGGGTGTGATATGCGAACTATAAATTTTGATAGCCCATAGCTAAAAAAAGATATTAAATGAATTTTCTCGCGAAAAACCATTTTCTTCTGGTGCCTCTTGGAAAGTGACCATTTGTGAGCAGAAATTTATCTAAGGGGAGAGAACTAGCAGAGTAGGTTTTGGCGCCGAGAAAGTAACACGGAGAGTTGACGGTCTGGCGGACGGTGGCGTTAACACCGAAACAATTAGAAAGATTGTTTTCCATCCTAGCAAAAAAATAATATTCGGCAACAAATTTTGAGAAATAAAATGTAAAAAAAAAAAAAAAAAGAAAAAAGAAAATACTCACTCATACATGCAAATATGTATATATAGATGAGTTTGCAGAAATGTATATATGAAATCATAATTCATTATTTTTCGTGATTTTTACTAATTTTTTTTATTTGTTTTATGGAGTTTTTCTTGCCTTTTTTTCTTAATATTTTGTTCTTTGTCCACCATTTTTTGCTCTTTGCAAAATCAATTTTGCTCTCTTTCTCCGAAAATTTCTTTCTTTCGATTTTCAATGTTTTTTCTTTAATTGATCTTCTTTCTTTCTTTCTTTCTTTCTTTCTTTCTTTCTTTCACGTTCACCATTTTTAATTTTTCGATATCACATTTAATCTCTTTGTGTTAAAATTTTGTCTTTCTTGCTTCCTTTTTTCAGTTTTTCTTTCCTTTTTCCTTTTTGGTCGTCATTTTTATTTTGCCGTTATCACATTTAATTATTTTCTGTAAAAATTCTTTTTCTAGATTCTTTATCCAGTTTTTCTTAAATTCGTTTTTCTCCCTTTTTTCTTCAATATGTATTTTTTCTTTGCTTTTCTTTCTTTCTTTCTTTTTTCTTGACCATTTTTATTTTTCCGACATCACATTTAATCTTTTTTTGTTAAAAGTTCTTTCTTGTTTCTTTTTTTTCAAATTTTCTTTTGTTTTTTCGTTCTTTATTTATTTCTTGTGAAAAACATGAAACTTGTAAAGGACATGATCACCCAAGCGTATATCTCGCATGGCGCTTAAGTGACGGATATTTATTTACGCACAATATCCCCCGAGAAAAAATTAATTCATTTCTTCTCTATCCAGCTATGAGTTAATTAGTAAGACATGCATCACTAATACATTACTATTTCTAAAAATAATAAAAAAAGACTTACAATATAAAAAAATATTTTCTGGCTTTAAATAACCTGAAAAGGTTTGATAACTAGTAAGAAACGAATCAATCAAACAATCTTATTAAAAACGATACTTCTGTTTTTCTTACAATTGATGATTAATAGTTAACCCGAGAACACTAACTATTGGTATATAGTCAGTCAGTTAAGTGCCATACGTGAAACACGCTTGGGCGATCATGTATCGAAAGAGACATGACTGACTGGGCAGAAGATTATCCCGCAGTAGGTTGCCATTGCTTTCTGTGGTAGACTGGTTGACAGCCAAGGTTATAGAACCTAATCTGTCCTGTTATTTAACCCATAACTGGAAGGAAGAGACGGATTAATACCTTTCCCAAGGGTATTTACACGTAAGTGAATGCAATGAATTCAACTGGAATTTGAACTCGGCTCCGGGATTTCTCGTTCCGAGCCGATATCCACTGCACCACAACGCACATCCTGGGTATATAATACCCAGCGCAAATGACAATTTAATTAAATTTTCAGTACTTGATTTTCTTACCTAAATAAGATGTTTTTAGTTCCTATTAACGTTAACTCAAAGTACAAAGTTTGAAGTGCTTACAAGTAAAATATTTCCAATAATGATTCATATTTAATATTTTTTTTTTTTGATATTTTCAAAATCGGGTATGATATAGCCATGGTTAGTAATGGTGTAACTTTAATTGATGGTAAGTGTTCCAGGGTTAATTCTCGTTTTTCATAACAAACCTATCACTCAGTCTGGTACTCTCTCTTTTTGTTGAACGTGAGTAGAGGTTCATCTATTGTTTCCCGTTGAGGAAGGAGATTCCCGGTTCCTTTTCCGATCCTCAGGCATAATAGGGGTGCCGTCATCATTTTTTGTGATGTATGTAGATGGTGGCAACTTCTCCTTATACTCAGGGTTGGCAGTTTTCTGGTTGCTGATTCCGCCTGGTAATTAGGAGCCCGAAAACTTATGTAGCGGCTTTGAAGGCTGCGCTGAATCAGTGAGTCAGTTAAGTGCCATACGTGATACAGGATTAGGCGATCATGTCTCGAACCCAATCTGTTCTATTATTGAACCCATAACTGGAGGGAAGAGGCGGATTAATACATTTACAAAGGTTATTTCTGCGTAAGTGTATGCAAGGAATTCAACTGGAATTCGAAATCGTCTCCTCGATTTTTCGTTCCGAGTTGATATCCATTGTACCACAACGTACTAAAACATTATTATTTCTAAAAAAAATCTTACATTCTAAAAAATATTTTCTGGCTTTAAGTAACCAGAAAAGGGTAGATAACTCGTAAGAAACGAATCAATCAAACAATCTTATTAAAAACGTTACTTCTGATTGTTTTACAACTGATGGTTAATTCTTGATTCTCGTTTTTCATAACAAACATATCCCTCAGTTTCATACTCACTCTTTATCTTGAACGTGAATAAAGGCTCATCCATTGTTTCCTGTTCAGAAATGGGTTTTCGGTTCCTTTTCTACTGCTCGGGCCTTAATAGTGGTGTCGCTACTAATTTTTTGTGACGTATGTAGATGTTGGCAACGTCTCCATATACTGAGGGTTGGCAGTTTTCTGGTTGCTGATTCCGCCTGTTAGTTAGGAGCCCGAACACTTGCGCAGCGGTTTTGGAGGCTGCGCTGAGTCAGTGAGTCAATTAAGTGCCATACGTGATACAGGATTAGGTGATCATGTCTCGAAAAAGACATGAATGACTGGGCAGAAGATTATCCCGCAGTAGGTTGCCATTACTTTGTGCGGTAGACTGATTGCTAGCCAAGGTTATAGAACCCAATCTGTCCTATTATTGAACCCATAACTGGAGGGAAGAGGCGGATTAATACATTTCCCAAGGTAATTTCTGTGTAAGTGAATGCAAGCAACTCAACTAGAATTCGAAATCGTCTCCTCGATTTGTCGTTCCGAGTCGATATCCACTGCACCACAACGTACCTAAACATTATTATTTCTAAAAAAAATCTTACATTCTAAAAATTATTTTCTGGCTTTAAGTAACTTGGTAAAGTCGATTAGTAACCGACGTAGCACGATTATAACCTTCAGTGCGAAAACTACTCCACAACAATAAATAAATAAATAAAAACAACAATCTTGGATGTAGAAGATGACGTACACGTATTCTTTCTAATCTTCATCATAAAGCGGTTAAAAGTTGTGTCTTAAAACGATGTACTTTGTGGTGCAATGGAGATCGGCTCGGAACGAGAAATCGGTGAGCCGAGTTCGAATTCTTCTTGAATTCATTGCATTCACTTACGCGCAAATACCCTTCTTCTCTCTAGTTATGGGTTAAATAACAGGACAGACTGGGTTCTATAGCCTTGGTCGGCAAACAGTCTACCCCAGAAAGCAATGGCAGCCTACTGCGGGATAATCTTCTGCCCAGTCAGTCATGTCTCTTTCGAGACATGATCACCCAAAGCGTGTATTACGTATGGCACTTAACTGACTGATTAAATATAATAGTTGGAATTATGATTAAGGCTTCTACTGGTCATAAAGTAGGGGATCGGTATTCTATTGCTATGAAGTAATAAACTGATCCCCCATTAAATACTAAGTAATAATATAATACATCTCTCTTCCCTGTAGCTATGAGTCAAATAACAGGACAGATTAGGTTCTATAGCCTTGGCTGGCAACCAGTCTACCGCAGAAAGCAATGGCAACCTACTGCGGGATAATCTTCTGCCCAGTCAGTTATGCCTCTTTCGAGTCATGATCGCATAAAGCGTGTATCACGTATGGCATTTAACTGACTGACTGAACATAATAGTTAGAAACAATTAAAGCTTCTTCTGGGCATAAAATGGGGGATCCGTTTTCTGTTGTTATGAGGTAATAAACTGAACCTATAGTAATTACTATTTATTATAATTATGATATAATCAATCTCTTCTCACTCCAACTATGACCTAAATGGTTGGATAGACTAGGTTCTATATCCTTGGCTGGCAACCAGTCTACCGCATAAAGCAATGGCAACTTACTTCTGCTCAGTCAGCCATGTCTCTTTCGAGACATGCTCGGCCAAGCGTGTATCACGTATGGCACTTAACTGACTGACTATCTTAAGACAAGTTATAATTTCTGGTTTTGTTCATTGGCTTCTAAACGGCAAATTTCTTGAATATTTGTATCTCTGTGCATTTGATCCTCCGTAGCTACGCCATACTTTTTGTTTTGTGTTAGTGTAAGCACAGCTTGCGTCTCTATATACGTTCCCCTGTTACAAATTAAAATAAAATAAAAAACAGCTGCATTCCTAAAACCCATACTTCGCTCGAAGGCCGGTTGGTTGCCAATTAATTCTGAATATACAACAGTCACCCGTGTCACGGCCTTAAAAATTTAATCAGGCTTAAATAGTTTTGCAAATTTGTGTAATTAAACTTACTGAAAACACCTCATTAGGTTCGCCTTAATTACTACTGAGAATTTTTTTAAGGAAGGGGTTGGTTGCATTAATTGTTTAAAATTATTGTTTTGAACATTTTTTTTTGCTGTAGTTTCGAGTTTCTTGAAAACGTACACAGGAAAGATTAAAAAATACTTTCGTAAATAGTAAATTGAATTGGGTAGTCTGTTAATCTGTTTGAGGTAAAAAAAAAAAATAACAAAAGGTGAAGGAAGGAAAAATCCTTACGGTTTGTAAAATGGGGGCCACTTCAAAGATATTGAGGCATTATGGCGTTGACACGAGCATCGAGCATTGAAGATCAAAGTCAAGCAATAAGGTCCTACATCAACGCTCAGTTAGAAACAAAAATCGATTTATCTATGCTTTATTTATCTTCAGACATGAATTACCAGATTTTAAAATATTTTCAACGGGTATTAGTGTTGTTCTAAAAAAATATATGTTCAATTCCAGATAAAAATTGGAGAGCAGAGTTCGAATACCAAAAGTGACATCTTACATTACGCACAAATACATTTGATACCGTTATGAATCGATAATCTGCATTCAAATATGGGTTAAATAGTAAGAACAGTGTCGGAAAAAAATTCTTAATGCAAAATTCTATCCGAAGAAAAACATATCATTATCTATCTATCTATCTATCTATCTATCTATCTATCTATCTATCTATCTATCTATGTCAGTCTGTTTATATCTATCTATCTATCTATCTATCTATCTATCTATCTATCTATCTATCTATCTATCTATCTATCTACAAGGTACGATTTGAATGTAATGTCCCATATACACTACCGGCCACAATTATTAGGACACCCCAGTGTTTTAAAAAATGATATATTTCATACTATTTTTTTTTAGTATTTATTGCTAAGTGAATAATTGTAAATGAAAATAGAATTATAATTACGGACACTTAGTACAATAATAATAATAATAATAATAATAATAATAATAATAATAATAATAAGTTAATACTCATCGATGGTTACGTGCATCTGAATTAAAGTTTGAGACTAAAGGCTTTATTCTTGCACCGCAAGACTAAAGTCTTTTCACTAGAAACTTTCAGGCAAATATTATACATAATAATATGGATCCAAAATGCAGGTTTTGGGACAAAAACCAAGAAACAATAGACCACCTAATCTCAGGCTGTTCTGTACTTGCCACTAATGAATATAAAAATCGCCACGCTAGAGTGAGGCAATATTTACATTGGACAATGTGCAAACACTATGGAAAATCTGTAAACAAACACTGGTATGAACATCACCCAGCACCGGTTACAGAAATAGAAGATGTCACCATTGTATGGGATTACAAAATCTACACAGACAGAAAAATTGAAGCAAATAGGCCGAACATTATTGCTAACAACCAGAAAGAAAAAAAAATTGTCTATTAATTGATATGGCTTGTCCAGCGGATTGTAACATAGCAACCAAGGAATTTGAAAAACTGTCAAAATATAATGACCTGGAAATTGAAATAGAAAAAAATGTGGAAATTGAAAACAAGAGATGTGCCAGTGATAGTAGGTGCACTTGGAATGATAAAAAATGGAACAAAACAACACATTGAAAGAATCCCTGGAAACCCCAGCTTAAGACATATACAAAAGATTGTCTTATTAAGTACAGCCCACACCCTAAGGAGAACTTTGTCTATGTAACGCTAGGGATGTTGGGGAAGATAGAAAAAACATGAAATGAAGCCATAACAACACGCCACAACTTGCGTTAGGTCTTCCCGCAGACTTGGTTGGTAGTGCGACCATAGCAGATATCGAAATATGATGAAAAATGACACAATAATAATAATAATAATAATAATAATAATAATAATAAATTTACACTTAAACAAAACTTTCACGACTTCTCACACTTTTTCAACAGTATATATATATATATATATATGTGTGTGTGTGTGTGTGTGTGTGTGTGTGTGTGTCCGGTTAAAAACATTCTTAGAAAAAATAATAACAATACTGGGAATAAGATTGGTATTATTTATTATATATTTGAAAGCCTTTTGACTAAACTAAAGCAAAGAGAAAGAATTTAACGTCGGAATTTATTCGCCTAGAAGAGGATTGTTGTTGTTTGTTAGAAAGCTCATTGTGGAAATCAGCGCCGTAGCTGATGCTAAAAAAACACCGGGAACAGAGAAAATTGCCCGGATTTATTAGTTGACAATATGATGACGTCATCCGTTTCCAGAAACTGTTTTTTTTTTTTCAACTATTCCAATGAAAATTAGGCACAGAACCTGAACGAAAGCAGGAAATCGGGTTCGGACTTTCTGAGTATAACCAGTCTTTTCTTCCAAAATTAATTAATAAACAAACACATTTTTACTGCGTTCATTTGGATGTTTTCTTCGTTTATCTTTCTTTCTTTCTTTCTTTCTTTCTTTCTCCGTGTACTATCTTTCTTTCTTTCTTTCTTTCTTTTCTATTTCTTTCTTTCTTCATTGATTAACCCGTTTGAACGTCTATTTTCTTTTTTCAATAGATTTCTGTTCAGTTTTACTTTTTCTTTATTCATATCACATTTCGATTTCTTTCTTTCTTTCTTTCTTTGTGAATTGTTTAGTTTGATTTCTGAAGACATTTTTCCTTGCCCGGATTTTCACTATGATTCCACGGATCTGCCCGGATCCGTGCCCTGTGTGCCCGATAGTCAGATACGGCCATGGTGAAAATTATACTCACTGGGTAATCCCAAATCCCTTTTTAATACTTTCATTATGTAATATATTTCAGCTCCGGTTTGCCTTTTTCTTTCTTTTCTGATGTTGAATGAAAACGCTAAAAGCATGCATCGTCAATCCTATTAAGCGGTTGATTGAAATGTGCAGTTACCAAAAATTTCCTTCTGTCTTTGATGAAATATTTATTAATTACTAATATATATCATCATATATATTATAATACAAGGAGTATATATGTACATAACTATATTTAATATATATGAATATATATGAATATATTTACGCACACCATCCTATCTATCTATCTATCTATCTATCTATCTATCTATCTATCTATCTCATTCTGTTTATTATCTATCTATCTATCTATCTATCTATCTATCTATCTATCTATCTATCTATCTCAGTTCCACTAATATCTATCTATCTATCTATCTATCTATCTATCTATCTATCTATCTATGTCGTTCATTCAGTAATGAATTTGAACACTCTCGGCTACTGGCGTGTGTTTACATTGTATATAACACTCTAAAGTCCGCCTTCCTCTACCGAGTGCCCTTAGCTGATATCAATTCGGTCGGGTTTTAATCCTGGCTAGAAGCAATCTGATGTCTTACCGTGCTGATGAGCTTTGATACAGCGAAACAGATATGTTTGCGGATAACTATTTACACTCTCACACCATGATTGAGCACTATGGAGGAATGGCAAACTTTATAAAAACAGTAGCTACTCAAACATCTACGCTTCGTTCATTCAGTAATGAATTTGAAAAATTTCGGCTACTGGCGTATGTTTACATTGTATATAACACACTGAAGTCCCCCTTCCTATAACGAGCATCCTTAGCTCAGAGGTAGAGTCGCTAACTGATGCCAATTCGGTCGGATTTTAATCCTGGCTAGAAGCGGTCGGATGTCTACTGATAAGCTGTAATACAGCGAAACAGATCTGTCTGCGGATGACTATATATATATATATATATATATATATATATATTATAATAATTTCACCCCAAGCAAGACAGTACTACCACTGGTGAACAGCGGGTTACATACATGGATAATGTAGAGAGAAAGAGGAACAAGTTATAGGTGTCAGAACGTGGGTAAGAGAAGGATGAGAACCCTGGTGTAAAGAGAGCTGCATGAGATTAGATTGGACAGGAAAAAAACATGATACTAGGGTTCTCAGGAAAAGGATATGAGTCAAGGAGATAGGAGATAGCAAATGATATTACATTTAAATTCTTGTAGATTGTAGCTGTCAGGGAAGCAAGTATATGGAAGGAAATTTTTTCCACAGGTGGGAAGTGCGAGAAAAGAAGCTGTTAGGGCAGAAGTTGCGATTACATTTCATTAGTTTCACTGTAAAAGTGTGGAACCCAGTTGTTAGTTTGATAGCTTGAGTAAATCCATGTAGTGGAGGCACTAGGGAGCTAAGCTCATCGGAGCTGAACCCGTAAAAGTATTTGTTGAGGAGGCAGAGGGAAGCCACATTGTGTCTGTGAGAAAGTGATTGGAGCTGAGCTACCAGGTCGAGGTGGAGCACATTACAGATTCTCCGTTGGATTTTCTCAAGAACCCCGAGATGAATAGCAAGAACACCCGATCATATGTAACAACACTATTAAATGCAAGGATGGATGGTAGATTTATATATGTGCATGATGGATTTAGACGGAAAAAAAACTTCCTGGGCCTACACAATGAACCGACCTTCCTGGCAGCAGATTTAGCTATGGATTCAATGTAGTCATTACACTTGAGATCGACTTATAAAC
>JBBBDQ010000272.1:1752500-1810000 GCA_037127315.1 Ascarosepion bandense | reverse complement strand
AGGTCGCACGCCCAAGGTGGATGCGGCAAAAAATCAATTGAAGTGGAGATTGCGAGTCCTTAAGCCCAGCCAAAAATTTTCCTTAGATCCTGCTTAAAGCCGGATCGTGCTCTTGTCTGTTCAACCTAGACGAGACACTACCATTCGGCGGAAGCTTGTCTGGGTTTTTCTCTGCTTGGGTTTCTGTCTGTTCACCCCAGACAGTGTGTAATTATTCGGTATTTACCACTTTCCCACTAGGTCGCACGCCCAAGGTGGATGCGGCAACAAATCAATTGAAGTAGGGATTGCGAGTCCTTAAGCCCAGCCAAAAATTTTCCTTAGATCCTGCTTAAAGCCGGATCGTGCTCTTGTCTGTTCAATCTAGACGAGACACTACCATTCGGCGGAAGCTCGTCTGGGTTTTTCTCTGCTTGGGTTTCTGTCTGTTCACCCCAGACAAGTGTGTAATTATTCGGTATTTACCACTTTCCCACTAGGTCGCACGCCCAAGGTGGATGCGGCAACAAATCAATTGAAGTGGAGATTGCGAGTCCTTAAGCCCAGCCAAAAATTTTCCTTAGATCCTGCTTAAAGCCAGATCGTGCTCTTGTCTGTTCAACCTAGACGAGGCACTACCATTCGGCGGAAGCTCGTCTGGGTTTTTCTCTGCTTGGGTTTCTGTCTGTTCACCCCAGACAGTGTGTAATTATTCGGTATTTACCACTTTCCCACTAGGTCGCACGCCCAAGGTGGATGCGGCAACAAATCAATTGAAGTAGGGATTGCGAGTCCTTAAGCCCAGCCAAAAATTTTCCTTAGATCCTGCTTAAAGCCGGATCGTGCTCTTGTCTGTTCAATCTAGACGAGACACTACCATTCGGCGGAAGCTCGTCTGGGTTTTTCTCTGCTTGGGTTTCCGTCTGTTCACCCCAGACAAGTGTGTAATTATTCGGTATTTACCACTTTCCCACTAGGTCGCACGCCCAAGGTGGATGCGGCAACAAATCAATTGAAGTAGGGATTGCGAGTCCTTAAGCCCAGCCAAAAATTTTCCTTAGATCCTGCTTAAAGCCGGATCGTGCTCTTGTCTGTTCAACCTAGACGAGGCACTACCATTCGGCGGAAGCTCGTCTGGGTTTTTCTCTGCTTGGGTTTCTGTCTGTTCACCCCAGACAGTGTGTAATTATTCGGTATTTACCACTTTCCCACTAGGTCGCACGCCCAAGGTGGATGCGGCAACAAATCAATTGAAGTAGGGATTGCGAGTCCTTAAGCCCAGCCAAAAATTTTCCTTAGATCCTGCTTAAAGCCGGATCGTGCTCTTGTCTGCTTCAATCTAGACGAGACACTACCATTCGGCGGAAGCTCGTCTGGGTTTTTCTCTGCTTGGGTTTCCGTCTGTTCACCCCAGACAAGTGTGTAATTATTCGGTATTTACCACTTTCCCACTAGGTCGCACGCCCAAGGTGGATGCGGCAACAAATCAATTGAAGTGGGGATTGCGATTCCTTAAGCCCAGCCAAAAATTTTCCTTAGATCCTGCTTAAAGCCAGATCGTGCTCTTGTCTGTTCAACCTAGACGAGGCACTACCATTCGGCGGAAGCTCGTCTGGGTTTTTCTCTGCTTGGGTTTCTGTCTGTTCACCCCAGACAAGTGTGTAATTATTCGGCAAGTACTACTTTCCCACTATGTCGGACGCCCAAGTTGGATGTGACAAAAAGGCCAATCAAAGTGAGAATTCCGAGCTCTTAAGCTCAGCCAAAATATTTTCTAGATCCTTCTTAAAGCCAGATCGTGCTTTTTTTCTATTCAACCTCCGTTGAATGATAGTCTCGTCTAGGTTCCTCTCCGCTCGGAAGCAGAGAGTTGACCAAGAGAGAGTTTGGATTAGGAGTGATTACTCTCTTCTACTCTTTACTCCCAATAGTGACCACGTATTTAAGAGGATTGGTATATCCTATTACAAAATTGTATAATATCATGATTGAGGCTTTGAGAGTACGAACCTTGTATATTTTAAGACATTATTGTATTTCTCTTAATCTGGGATTCCCAGGAATTTTTTATTAATATGTTCTGTGTCTTTAGTTTATCGTTCCAATCGCACCTCTTTTGACTGCTACTATTCTTCTTTTCAATTTCCACATTTTCTATTTCGATTTCCTTGGCTTTATACTCCGATAGTTTTTCAAATGATAAAATGTAGCCATACGAATACGACCGGAAGTAATACGTAGGCCGTGATCTGACCGGAAGCCTAAACAATATTTGTGTGAAGTTCGGTGAGAATCGGACAAAAATTGTGTATTTGTATAAAGGACATACATACATACATACATACATACATACATACAGAAGGAGAGACAGACAGACAGACATCTTGCTTTTATATATACAGCTGTTAACAAATACTGGTAATATCATCCAGTACCGGTTACAGAAATAGATAACACAATAATTCTATGGGATTGCACCATCTTTATAGATAAGAATATTTAAGCAAATAGGCCGGCCATATTTGTAAAAAAAAAAAAAAAACGAAAATAAAAAATGTGCCTACTAATTGATATTGCTTACTCAGTGGGCTGTTCTTATTTTTTCCGATTCCCCGTCGATATTGGAAATCGATACCTCGATATCCGATCAGGTCTGATCATGATCAGGATTGCAGTCCTTTTATCGTGATTCTTGCTGCAGAATTTGCTCTAACTTGGTGAAATTATAGTTTTTAGTCTCCAACATTAGTAGATCTTCTCAGACGACTCATTTCCCAGATATCGGAAATCGATAGCCCCGATATCCTATCGGGTCTGATCAAAATCACGTTTTCAGCCCTTTTGTTTTGGTTTTTGCTTCGAGTTTTGTTCTAAGTAGGTATAATTGTAGTTCTTAATCTCAGCCATGATACCATTTACTCAGAGGACTTATTTAGCCGTCAACATTCAGTTTGCCACGGAAAACTTATTTGACATGGATACCGGAAATCAAAATTTGACTGACATCCATTCATTTTTCTTCCAATCTACGGTTTCGCTTTAACTGGAAACAATTACTGCTTTTTAGTTTTTCGTGCCAACGTTCAAAGATTCTGAGCTCCAGGACCATGGATTAGTTTTAAAGCTTTCATTACACTCGAGCAACGCCGGGCTACCGCTAGTTTGTAAATATAACTTGAAGAAGAACAGGTATATTGTCAAAATATTGTTGAACAGTATCGAACACTATATCTTTTTTCTTTTCTTAAATCGAGCACTTGTCTAACTGCTATATTATTATTATTATTATTATTATTATTAAACAGAATGATTCATGTAAATATTCCCATATTTTGCAACACTTACAGAAAATCTCAATTTAAGAAAAGAAAGAGAAGATTAGGTTTAGGGTCAGGGTTAGGGTTAGGGTTAGGGTTAACTAACACGCAATTTAAGAAAAGAAAGAGAAAGGAATAGCAAGAAAAAAGAAAAAAGATACGGTTTTTTGACAATATTCAACACTATTTCAACAATATGCTTGTTTTCTTCAGGGTATGTTTAAAAATTGTATAAAAATATAAAGGTTATCTACAAAATATTATGTCTTTATACAAACGTCGCTTGTCTTGAGAAAATTGTGGTGCTGGTAAACAACGCGTCAAAACGAATGAAAAGCCGTAAACGTGAAAGTATGCTTAATATAATGGTATCTTGTTCATCTTGGAATTTTCCGTCAGTTTATGAGTTAGTAAGAGGAATCAAACAGCTCAGTATAATTCTTATGGAACTTTCCTGTCATTCGGTTCGTTCCTCTGGGGCGGGGTAAGTTAGTAGTTTGCATACGTAATTACCCTCAAGTGTTTTAATGGTCGCAAGTTTGGTAGATTCTGAATATTTTTTTCAGTATATGCACATTAATACGTTCGTTGAAATAACAGTCGTTTGTTATAAAATGTTCAGGATGCTCTGTTGAACCTGGTGCCTACAACCCCTGTCGTCAGCGACTACCTGCTATTAACGACCGTTTTTCTATGCACGGACGATTTGTTAATGTTAATTAACCCCCAGTGAGCGACCTCTTCCAAAACGCGACCACCGACCAGCATGAAAGAATAAAAATCACTGGTCAGGCGACTATTTTAACAAAAATTCATTTTGGCAGTACAGTCCTAACTTCTAAATTAGGAGAATTTAAGTTAGTAATCTATTTTATTTTCCTTTAATCTAAGCCAGAAACACTTTCTTTTTGTTTTGTTTTTGTGAAGTGTCAAATTTTTATTATTTGTTGAAATGGCGGTAGTCAAACGGCAGTTATCTTGTATTTTTGTGTTCCATGGTTCCCAACTCCGGGGTAAATTACCCTAGTGGGGTAATGAGCCCATATTTTGGGGGTAATTGATGTTTGGTTTGGGAACTTCATGAAAATATTGCTTCATTAAGTGGGAAATTGAGACTATGGACCAGACGTATTGGAAAGGGAATGTTTGCACAATTTTCTGCATTGGATGCCTTCTTTGATAAAGTTAATTCTGAAGACATTCTCAGCCACATGAAGACAGATATCAGTGATCACGTAAATGGCCTCTTGGAAAACTTACATAAGTACTTTCCAAACTTCAATAATTTCAACAATGAATAGGTAAGAAATCCATATCTTTTGAGTGAAGATATCATTCCTAATGAAGACTATCCAGAATAAGAATTTCTCACACTCAGGATGAAGAATGCATGGAAGCTTTTGTTTGAGACCAAGTCTGGTCTAGACACCTTTTGGATCTCTCGTCTGCAGGATATACCAACACTAGCGTCTAGAGCAGTACAAATTCTCATAGGATTTTCAACCACTTATCTATGTGAACAAGCTTTTTCTACTCTCCTTGGAATGAAGACCAAGAAACATAGCAGACTTAACGTGGCAAACGACGCCTGAATAGCCCTTTCAGTCACAAAGCCATGAATAAATAAACTCGCATAGGCAATACAAGCTCAACACTCACATTAAGAATCAAATGTCTTTCTACAAACACTGATTGTCTTGTAACGAAAAAAAAAACTGTTCTGTAACTCAACGCGTCAGAATAAACAAAACGCCGCTAGTGTAAAGGCATGAAACTGAAATTTGCTTAATACAATGATGAGCTTGTTCATCTTGAATTTTCAGTTATTTATGAAGAGGAATTAATTAAACAGCTTAGTTTAAATATCATTGAACTCTCCCGTTAATCTGTTCATTCTTCCGGGCTGAACGTTAGTAATTTGCACAC
Organism: Ascarosepion bandense; assembly: GCA_037127315.1. NCBI lineage: Eukaryota > Metazoa > Mollusca > Cephalopoda > Sepiida > Sepiidae > Ascarosepion > Ascarosepion bandense. The sequence continues at coordinate 1,804,778 of JBBBDQ010000272.1, read as the reverse complement.
TTCACTATCTTCTTGCGTTTTAAGTGTCGAAAGATCGGCAGATTCTGAAAAGATTCGTACGAAAAATATATAGTAAAATATCCATATAGTCATGTTCAAAAGACCATCGTTGTCCCCTAACTCAGCAACTCATAACAAATATTCAAAATGTCCTCGGCTTGCTTCTACGCTTCTATGCAAGCATGCATCAATCGGATCATTGATTGGCGGACACTTCCAATGCTCCCACACAATGTCGAATAATGAATCACCATTGCATTGTTGTGGCCCTATAAACAAGAATTATTCAGTTCGGTCCTTCTCTAACTATCCATCTTTCATGCACAAAATCTATCTTAAATTCAGAAAGGATATATTTGCGGATATATGTTTATTTTGTACTTGCTTTGAGGTGAGAAACTCAACCTCAGAATTTGTAAAAATATTTTTAATACACCCTGTATGAATCTACGAAAGCTCATAAGTCTTTGTACATGCATTGCTTGTCTTGTAACGAAAAGAAAAAAAAGCTGTTCTGGTAATAAATGCGTCAAAATGAACAAAACGCCGCCAGTGTGAAGGCATGAAATGATGATATTTGTTGGGACGCCCGCGCCTATTCGGCTATAATGGACTATTCCATTACTATGTAAAGTAATGGTGGCATCTACGTAGGAGAGTGTGCCGAGCAGCCGATCGACAAGTCAGTAGTAGACTTCCGGTGACGACCCGGAAGTACCCATTGCTCATACTACGTCTTACGACGGTTGAGACGATTAACCTCTATTCTTGTATTGGATACTAATAACTTTTGTATATACTATTTTCACGGAATACAACAATTAACCTATTCCGGTTGTTGAGTTATTTATTCTTACTCACGACATAACAATAATAGCTAGTGGTGTCACCGATTCTGTCTCGGCAAAGGCGACGATAAACAAAATGTATATCTCGGCTGCCTTCGGTTTTGTTAAACGGAATACTTCTGAGTTATCTGACGTATTAAACGTTGAATACAGACTAGCTATGAATGTATACAAATGACAAATGTAATCTAGTCTACATGAGTCTCATCGTAATCTGATGTTGGTCTCATCTTCGGTCTGGAATGTCAATCAGATACATCCGTGCAGCATCGCATTCATTAGCATTCGCGCGACCGACTGTAAAAATCATATCTGCTTGCTAATAATATGGATATTCTGCCAATGGTAAACACAATACTTCTTAGTTACCTCACTACTACATACTTTAAACGTTGAAGACAGACTAGCAATTAATGTACACGAATGACAAATGTACTCCAATCCACATGGCAACATCGCAAAATCTACCGTAAACATCTTTTCAATTAAATAATTCGGAAAGGAAGGACTTGCGGACATATGTTTATACTGTACTTGCTTTGATGTGAGGAACCTAACCCCAACGTTTTTAAAAGTATATTTGATACACTCTGTATGAATCTACGAAGACTCAAAAGTCTTTCTACAAACATTGATTGTCTTGTAACGAAAAAAAAAAGCTGTTCTGGAATACAACGCGACAAAATGAACGAAACGCCGCTAGTGTAAAGGCATGAAACTGAAATTTGCTTAATATAATGATGAGCTTGTTCATCTCGAATTTTTTTTTTAGTTGATTAGTTACGAAGAGGAATTAATCAAACAACTTAGTATAAATATTATAGGACTCTCCCGTCATTCTGTACATTTCTCTGGTGTGAGATGTTAGCAATTTGCATGACTGTCCTCATGGGTTTTAAGGTTTGAAACGTCGGCAGATTCGGAACATTTTTTCAATATTTACATCTTAAGTTATGTTATGTCGTGAGTAAGAATAAATAACTCAACAATAGGAATAAGTTAATTGTTGTATTCCGTGAAAATAGTGCTCGGCACACTCTCTTACGTAGATGCCACCATTACTTTACATAGTAATGGAATAGTCCATTATAGCCGAATAGGCGCGGGCGTCCCAATAATTTACTTGTCGAAATTACATAATATTATGTAATAGATTTATATATTTTTGTCTGTCTTTATCAAATACAAAGACAAAATAATCAGACGAAATTTATTTAGGAGTCATATCTAGATAACTGATAATTGGAGGCCGTCTTAGCGGAATGGCTTACCTCAGCTGATGGTATTTCTAATTGCGCCTCGCCTCCAAGGTTATGCACTGTATACCCTTATCAGACAAGGTTGTCATGATGGGTATATTAGGCTTTGCCTTAAACGTCAGTTTTTTAGCGTGTTGTTCTTTCCCGCAATAATAATAATAATGATAATAATAATACAGAAATAGAAGATGTAACCATTCTATGGGATTACACCATCTACACAGACAGAAAAATTGAAGCAAACAGGCCAGACATTATTGTTAAAAACCAGAAGGAGAAAACTTGTCTATTAATTGATATGGCTTATCCAGCGTATTGTAACATAGCAATCAAGGAATTTGAAAAACTGTCAAAATATAAAGACCTGGAAATTGAAATAGAAAAAATGTGGAAATTGAAAACAAGAGTTGTGCCAGTGATAGTAGGTGCACTTGGAATGATAAAAAATGGAACAAAACAACACATTGAAAGAATCCCTGGAAACCCCATCTTAAGAGATATACAAAAAATTGTCTTATTAAGTACAGCCCACACACTAAGGAAAACTTTATCTATGTAATGCTAGGGATGATAGGGAAGATAGAAAAACATGAAATGGAGCCACAACAACACGCCACGACCTGCCTTAGGTCTCCCCGCAGACTTGGTTGGTAGTGAGACCAAAGCAGAAATCGAAATATGATGAAAAATTACATAATAATAATAATAATAATAATAATAATAATAATAATACACTTAGAAAAGAGCGAAATTTAATAAAAAAATAAAGAAAGTATAGTGTTTGACAATGTTCAACAATGTTTCGACAGTATCCCTGTCTTCTTCAAGGTAAGTCCTCATTCCCCTGAAGAATATTGGAATATTTACGTCAATCATCTTGTTTATTATTATTATTAATAATAATAATATTATCATTATTGTTGTTGTTGTTGTTGTTGGCGTTGTTGGTGTGCTCACATAACACTAATAAATGTTGTCAAGGCATGAGTTCATATGCTTGCATTATGTTCCGTCGCCAGTCTTATTGGCAAAAATTGTCTCGTCATGTATTTGACAGATGTTTATAATCAAAATCAGGTCTTGGACAGAAAAATCTGATGTTGCTATAATATTTTTTAAAAACTCTACCAAAAATTATGCCTTTGTACAAACATTGCTTGTCTGGAGAAAAACGCCTGTTCTGATAATCAACGCGTCAAAATGAACGAAACGCCGCCAGTGTGAAGGCATGAAACTGAAACTTGCGTAATATTATGATGATGTTATTCATCTGAAAATTTTCCGTTAGTTGATTAGTTACGAAGAGGAATTAATCAAGCAGTTCAGTATAAATCTTATGGAACTCTCCTGACATTTTGTTCAATCCCACGGGGTGAGAAATTAGCAATTTGCATAACTGTCCTCATGCGTTTTAAGGATTGAAACGTCGGCAGATTCTGAATATTTTTTTTCAATCTGTACATCTTTATTTCAGTCAGTGAGTTAAGTGTCATACGTGATACACGCTTTGGGCGATCATGTCTCGAAAGAGACATGACTGACTAAGCAGAAGATTATCCCGCAGTAAGTTGGCATTGCTTTCTGCAGTAGACTGGCTGCCAGTCAAGGCTATAGAACTCTATCTATCCTATTATTTAACACATAACTTGAGGGGAGAGACGGATTAATATCTTTCCCAAGGGTATTTGTGCGTAAGTGAACGCAAAGAATTCAACTGGAATTCGAACTCGGCTCCTCGGTTTATTGTTTCAAGTCGATATCCACTGCAGCACAACGCACATCCTACATCTTCAGTTACTTGCTGAAATCACAGTCGTTTGTAATAAAATGTTTCACCAACTCCTTTTTGTAATAGATTTATATGTGTGTGGTCTGTCTTTATCAGACTTCTACTTCTATGTGCCCTGTCCCTTCAGGACGTAGGCGATCATGGCTTTCCACGTTTCCTTATCTCTGGTGGCTCTGAGCAAGCCTTCTCCTGTTACACCATGCAACCCTCGTTCCAACATCCACCTGATTAGGTTCTTCAAATATGTTATCCGTTGCTTTCCCCTGTCTCTTTTTCCCTATATCTGGCCTGTTAGTATCAGATTCTCCAAGCCCTCCTTCCTCATTGCGTGTCCCAGGAACTTCAGCTCTCTCTTCATGATGCTCAGTATTAATTTCTTTTTTGTTTCCATCATTTCCAAGACCTCATCATTGCTCACATGCTCGATCCATGATATTCGCAGCATCCTTTTGTAGAACCATATATCAGTTGTTTCAAGTTTTTCCTTCATCGTTGATGGTATTGTTCGCTGCCATATTGAAAGACGGACGGCACATAGCAATCCAGTACTCTCTTCCTTGTTTCTAGCGAAATTGTCCTGTTTCTTAAGACCTTACTTAACTTCTGGAATGCTTCATTACTTTATCAGACACACAGACAGAACAATTGAAAGACATGGTTATCAAAGACAACACAAACAGAATGTTTCTGATTTTGTTCATCTTGAAATTTTCCGTTAATTGATTAGTTAGGAAAATGAATTGATCAAACAGCTTAATCTTATAGAACTCTCCTGACATTCTGTTTATTCCTCCGGGTAGGAGAACTTATAGTTTAGATACGTAAATACCCTCACCCGTTTGTAGCAACGTCAGTTCGGTAAATTCTGGATATTTCTTTTTCAGAATTTACATAATATAATGTTTACAAACGACTGTAATTTGAACATAAAAGGCGAACTGAAATGATGTCTACTCAATTTTACCGCTTTTCTTTTTTATCTGTTATTGCTGTTCTCTTCCATTATTATTATTATTATGTAATTTTTCATCATATTTCGATTTCTGCTTTGGTCTCACTACCAACCAAGTCTGCGGGGAGACCTAAGGCAGGTAGTGGCATGTTGTTATGGCGCCATTTCATGTTTTTCTATCTTCCCTATCATCCCCAGCATTACATAGATAAAGTTTTCCTTAGTGTGTGGGCTGTACTTAATAAGACAATTTTTTGTATATCTCTTAAGCTGGGGTTTCCAGGGATGCTTTCAATGTGTTGTTTTGTTCCATTTTTTATAATTCCAAGTGCACCTACTATCACTGGCACAACTCTTCTTTTCAATTTCCACATTTTTCCTATTTCAATTTCCAGGTCTTTATATTTTGACAGTTTTTCAAATTCCTTGATTGCTATGTTACAATCCGCTGGACAAGCCATATCAATTAATAGACAAGTTTTCTCCTTCTGGTTTTTAACAATAATGTCTGGCCTGTTTGCTTCAATTTTTCTGTCTGTGTAGATGGTGTAATCCCATAGAATGGTTACATCTTCTATTTCTGTAACCGGTGCTGGGTGATGTTCATACCAGTGTTTGCCTACAGCTTTTCCATAATGTTTGCATATTGCCCAATGTAAATATTGCCCAACTCTATCGTGACGATTTTTATATTCATTTGGGGCAAGCACAGAACAGCCTGAGATTAGGTGGTCTATTGTTTCTTGGTGTTTATCACAAAACCTGCATTTTGGATCCATATTATTATGCATAATATTTGCCTGAAAGTTTCTCGTGAAAAGACTTTGGTCTTGTGCTGCAAGAATAAAGCCTTCAGTTTCGGACTTTAATCCAGATGCACGTAACCATCGATGAGTATTAACTTTGTCAACATTAGATTTATTGGCACGTACTGGATATTGGCCATGCAGAGGTTTGTCTTGCCAGCGCTGTTTCATCTGTTCAAGAGATTTGTCTTTGGCTTTCATTTTCATATTCTTTGCCGCAATAGTCGGCTCTTGGCTTCCGTTCTGCTTTTCTACAGAATCTATTAACTGTAAATCTTGTTTGAATTTACTGCTTTCTTTTATTATTGAATATTTTTTCTTTCTTTCTTCATGTTGCCTTACTAATTGTAACATCCAATCCTTTGTTGTTTCTATGTATAGTTGTTGTCTTGTATGACAATTCCAGCTGAATAAGACCCCTTCCACCTTCTTTACGGGGTATGTATAGACGATCTACATCAGCCTTTCGATGATGCATCTTATGCTTAGAAAGAAGCTTTCTTGTTTTAGCATCCATTCGCCTGATGTCGTTTAGAGTCCAGTTTAAGATGTTAAAGCTATATTGGACAACTGGGATTGCAAGGCTATTAATGGCCATAACTCTGTTCTGTGAATTTAATTCAGTTTTTAATATCATTCGTAGCCTTCTATAGTACTCTTTACGCACTATTTCTTTCATTTTTTTATGGTGAATGTTTTCGCTCTCATTTACACCTAGGTATTTATAAGCTTCTTCTGGTTTCAATTCTTTTATTGTTACAGCAGGGTCTAGGCGAATTGAGGATGTTTCTTGTATTGATCCACGTAAAACTGTAGCTTTAGCACATTTATTCAAATTAAATTTCATTCCAATGTCTTCGCTGAAGCATTTTACAGTTTGCAGAAGACCTTCCAGTTCATTATCATTCTTAGCATATAACTTCAAGTCATCCATGTAAAATAGATGGCTTATTTTCTTTTGTCCTATTTTATAGCCACATTCTGTCTTGTTAAGTTGACTGGTTAGTGCTATTAATGATATGCAGAATAGTATTATTATTATTATTATTATTATTATTATTATTATTATTATTATTATTATTATTATTACTTTTATTATTATTAATATTATTATTGTTATTATGTTGCTTTAGTATTTGTCTATATTTCTGTGATGAGGTAGTATTTATAGTATTTACCTTATTCGGATTATTGTCCTCATCTTTGTTGCCGTTTGTACGACGTTTCGGCCGTTGTACGCTCCGGGCTTTTTCAGGTGCTAGGAATTTCGAACCCAACCCTTTATTACAAAATTGGAAGTCATGAGTTATTTCCCTCTAACTCTGCAAGTTACTTGTTCACCACTGATTTAGCCTGGTATTTAAACTCTCAACTCACAACTCTAAAAGTCAAGCCAGGAACTAACCAACGTCTATATCCTCTAGGCCATCTGTCCTTAAGGACAAATAAATTTTGGGGATTTATAACCTAATGTTCAGGGGCCCTTTTTCTACCGGAGTTCATATTAGAATTTTTGATGTTAATGGATTTCGCTAGTATTTTTTATGTTCCAGGGTTACTGGACATTAGGTTTATAAGCGTCCAAAATTCAGTTGTCCTTACGGACACATGGCCGAGTGGATATAGACGTCGGTTAGTTCCTAACTTGACTCTTAGAGTTGTGATTTGTGAGGTCAATAACAGACTACAGAAGAAGTGAACAAGTAACTTGCAGGGTTAGACTAACTCATGACTTCCAAGTGAGCATTACGCAAGGGATAAGGATGATATACCCCACTGATTGCAATAAAAGGTTCAGTTCAAAGTTTCTAGCGCTTAAAGTAGGCGGGAGAGTATAAATGGCAACAAAGACGAGGACAATAGTCCGCATAATGCAAATACTGTAAATACTACCTCAGCTCAGAAATATAGACAAATAGAATGATCTATTATTAAAGGTCGTACAAATGGCAACAAAGATGGGGACAATAGTCCGAACAATGTAAATACTGTAAATACTACCTCATCTCAGAAACATAGACAAATAGAATGATCTATTATTAAACGTCGTACAAATGGCAACAAAGATGCGGACAATAGTCCGAAAAATGTAAATCCTGTAAATACTAACTCATCCCAGAAATATCAACAAATAGAATGATCTATTCTTAAACGTAGTACAAATTTCAACAAAGATGAGGTCAATAGTTCGAATAATGTAAATACTGTAAATACTACCTCATCTCAGAAATATAGATAAATAGAATGATCTATTATTGAACGTCGTACAAATGGCAACAAAGATGCGGACAATAGTCCGAATAATGTAAATACTGTAAATACTACCTCATCTCAGAAATATAGATAAATAGAATGATCTATTATTGAACGTCGTACAAATGGCAACAAAGACGAGGACAATAGTGCGAATAATGTAAATACTGTAAATACTACCTCATCTCAGAAATATCGACAAATAGAATGATCTATTATCAAACGTCGTACAAATGGCAACAAAGATGGGGACAATAGTCCGAACAATGTAAATACTGTAAATACTACCTCATCTCAGAAATATCAACAAATAGAATGATCTATTATCAAACGTCGTACAAATGGCAATAAAGATGAGGACAATAGTCCGAATAATGTAAATACTGTAAATACTACCTCATCTCAGAAATATCGACAAATAGAATGATCTGCTATTAAACGACGTACAAATGGCAACAAAGATGAGGACAATAATCCGAATAATGTAATACTTTAAATACTACCTCATCCCAGAAATATCGACAAATAGAATGATCTATTCTTAAACGTCGTACAAATTTCAACAAAGATGAGGTCAATAGTCCGAATAATGTAAATACTGTAATTATCTCATTGTTGTCATTGGACGCTTGGGGTCAAAAGTACTCCTCTCAATTCAAAAACTTCCTACGAATAGAATACGCAATGGCATTTTTCTTGATGTCTCCAATTTTGGTGTCAGTTTCCAAATTTCATGACGCATTTATTTTAAGTTTCTAGATACTGTTCTAAACTCACGCGTTGCTGCAAAAAAAAAAAAAAAAACAACAACAAAACAAACTAATAACTTGTTTCATAATTCCTTGAATTCCCGATCCATTCTTGGCAATTATCACTCTGTTCAGTTTCCTTTGAATCCGCACAAATCGTTTAGAAATGAACAAATAATTATTTGCTACTTACCTAATCTCTCACAGTAATGTCCGGTCTCTATGATTCTGTGATAGAGAAAAGCATCAGAAGGTCGCATGGTGCAACAGGAGAAAGCGTGCTAAGAGCCACCAGAGACAGGGAGATGTGGAAGGCTATAATCGCCTACGTCCTGAAGGACATGGCACATAAAAGACGAAGAAGAAAGTTTTATCATATAATAACTCTGCTTGTTCTTTTCTTAGTTACTTTGCTCTTCTGTCCATTACATACTTACTCTCTATACGAGATTTTCCTTCCCCTCTATCTTTGTAAACGCTACTCTCCTCAGCCTTTCTCTTACCTTAGCCAAACGGAAGGGTAGTAAAGAGTGAGAGGGTAGGAGAAAAAAGTATTACCGTAGAAGCAGCAGCTTAAGCTGTCTGTAGATTTGTGTGTACTGTACAATGTAGTAAAAATAGGTAGGTTTGTTTTCGTATACTGCGACCTAATAACGAAATTTCTGGTCTCTTTTACACCCTTGGCCATTACTCAGTTGGTCTTTTCTGTTTACAATGAACACAGGAGCCTTTAAAGTAACTTTAATTATTTTTTAAATTTGTTAATTTCTTCTAACATTTTCGTAATTTTGTCAGAAAGTTTTGTTTTGATTTGAGTTAGCGGCTAAAGAAACGTTACGACTGTTTTATAATAGAAACGTAATGATTACATCACACTTTTTGTCGATGACAAACACATTAATTTGGAAATTTTCGTAAAAATCAAAATAATTGTCCGATTTTAATGAAACTATCGGTACCCATTCACAAAAGAATGAAATTATTTTTGAAATTATTATTTCTTAAAAATCTTGATAAAAATGATTACAATTTCGATTAATAATAAACAATTTTTATTAAACTTCTCAATTTTAGATAGGCAATATAATCATCAATTATTAACTAAAATGTCTACTCGCAGTCATTTTTTTTTAAGATTTTAAAAATATTTTTAAAACTATATATAATTAAATTATTTAATAATAATAATAAATCGAAACAGTTCTTTTAAATTTTTATTATTTTATTAATTTATTTTATTTATTAAGACATTACTAACATTTGTAGTATGACAATGGAAAATTTTTCCACGAAATCATAATTATCCTTCCGTGGAAATGCCACGGGTTCCTCTTGTTATTATTATTATTATTATTATTATTATTATTATTATTATTATTATTATTATTGTTGTTGTTGTAGCCATAAAAGTTTACTGCATGAGCAATCAACAAAACGGTGGTGGAGAATAATACTATGTCAACATGTACAAGACTCGCACGCTGCGTGATGAAGAGACACAGCTCGTGAAATGCTAGTCAGTATAAACACACGGTATTTACGACGTCCCACTAGGGCGGATGCTCAAGGTGGATGCGGCAAAAAATCAATTGAAGTGGGGATTGCGAGTCCTTAAGCCCAGCCAAAAATTTTCCTTAGATCTTGCTTAAAGCCGGATCGTGCTCTTGTCTGTTCAACCTAGACGAGACACTACCATTCGGCGGAGGCTCGTCAGGGTTTCTCTCTGCTTGGGTTTCTGTCTGTTCACCCCAGACAAGTGTGTAATTATTCGGTATTTACCACTTTCCCACTAGGTCGGACGCCCAAGTTGGATGCGACAAAAGGCCAATCAAAGTGAGAATTCCGAGCTCTTAAGCTCAGCCAAAATATTTTCTAGATCCTTCTTAAAGCCAGATCGTGCTTTTTTTCTATTCAACCTCCGTTGAATGATAGTCTCGTCTAGGTTCCTCTCCGCTCGGAAGCAGAGAGTTGACCAAGAGAGAGTTTGGATTAGGAGTGATTACTCTCTTCTACTCTCTACTCCCAATAGTGACCACGTATTTAAGACGATTGGTATATTCTAAAATCATATAACGTCAAGGCAAGATTATGTTCTATGGCAAAAACTGTAACTAATGTTTATTGAGCATAGTTAAAACATAAACCACAGCTGTGTTCTGTGTGTGTTAAAATAAATAACAATCCCGCCCGAGCCTGTTGATTGCAAAAGGGATTAACTATCTATTACCGCAGACGGGTACATATGGTACAACGAGCTGCCAGTCATACGAATCTATGATGTCCATGAACAGTGAAATCAGCTCAAAAAAGAAAAACAGAAACATTGATGTGGAATTGGAATAGAAGCAATGATGTCACATAACTTGAATCCATCAATAAAAAATCACGCGCTAAAAGACTTCATACTAAATTCTTCAAATACATCGGTGTATGGATCGGTTATAGCATATTTAGTATAGGAGACAAGAAAAAGAACATAGAAGAGAATAAGTGAGAGGTAGTTTCGCACAACAGTGCAAGTTGCTGTAAGAGCAAAACATTAACCTGAAAAATCGAACCATGTTCTTAAATAGCCTAGTCATATCAAGACTTTCATATGGGTTTTCTGTATAGCGCCAAACCCATTCAAAAATAACGAAACCGTCAGATGTATACAACCGCTTCATCAGATTAATTATTTAAAAAGCCTTGAGCGAGAGAAACACGTGGGTTGTGTTGAAGGAGAACTTTCTTTGAACTTTGTGGACAGGCGCTACAAAAGCACAAACAGTTAATTGTACCAAATAAGAGAAACTAAATCTATTAAGGAATTTTAACCACTAAAATAGATAATGCGTTTCACTCGAAGACGTAATAATATATATAATCGGGATGTTACCATTCCATACAAATTCAAACAAAGGATTAGTGAAGGAAATCACCATTGACTTTGGAAAAAAGAGACAACAGTAAAATAACAAAAAAGTAAAAAGAAAAACAGAAACTATGATGTGGAATTGGAATAAAAGCATTGAATCCATCATAAGAAAATCAGGCTGTAAAAATAGTACATACTAAACATTTCAGATACATATATACAAATCAACCATTCGACCTTGCATGGAATACTGTTGTCATATCTGGGCAAGCGCCCCTGCTCTTCGTATCAGTGTTCTCGACAGGCTCCAAAGGAGAATTTGTAATGTGATTGGCAGCTTAACTCCAGCCACTTTCTCATCGGCGGGATGTGGCTTCTCTCTGTCTCTTCTATAAATATTTTCATAGCTTCTGCTCTGACGAACTTAGATCACTGGTGACCCCTCCACAAGAATTTACTCGGGCAAACGGACTGGCAACAAGGTTCCACTCTTTTACAGTTAAATCAACCAAATGCAAGCGACAGTTCTACTCCCTCAGCTTCTTTTCTCGTGCTTCACGCCTGTCTTCCATGTATTTGCATTCCTGGCGGATAGAACCTCCAAGAATTTAAATGCAAAGTCAATTCCCATCTCTTATCCACTTAACTCCAGCTCTTTCCACATCACCCCGTGTATCTTGTTTTTTTTTTCTTTCTCTCTACCTTCGTAACTGTTTTCACTTCTGTGTTCACATCCTTCTCTTGCTCTTTCTCTTTCACTCTCTATAGCTGTTTCGTCTTTGTCTTCACTCTCCTATGTAGCCCCCTGCACATCAGTGGCGGTATCACCTTTCTTGAGGTGAAATGATTAAAAATATTGGTGTATGGATCGGTTATAGCAAATTTAGTAGAGAAGATAAGGAAAAGAAACATAGAAGAGGACACGCGAGAGGTAGTTTCGCACAACACCGCAAGTTGCTACAAGACCAAAATAAACTCGAATCAAATTTTTAAATTGCATCATCGAACTGAGACTTCCATACACAGGCCATTCAGAAATATCTAAATTACTAATTGTATTAGACCGCTTTTTAAGTAAAATGGCTAAAAATGTTTAAGGATGAGAGAAACACGTTAGTCTTAGCAAATAATTCTTTCAACCTTGGCAACTGGCGCTACAGGAAAAAAAAAAGAAAGAAAGAACTGTACTAAATAACTAAATAACCAAAAACTGTTTCACTTGAAACCTACCAACAACTGCAACGACTAAAATAGGTAGAACATGTCACTAGAAAAGAGAAAATAATGACATAATCAAAATGTTAACGTTCCACACAACTTCAAAGAAAAGTTAAAAAGGAAATCCTCATCAGTACTGGAAAGAGCGATAACAGCTACTAGGTTTGAGTAACTTATTTCCCTAAAAATATATGTTAAGAGATAGATTTTATAAATTCCATCTGATAGCAGTATTGATTGACGGCTTGCTTAATGAATGCCAGAAGTTTTCTTGTGGAGAAAAGGAAAATTATCATTACCTTCATCATCCAAAAAGTAAGCAAGGGGCCCCAAATTCAAAAATTCCAATAGAAACAAAAAAACATCAGTTGCAATGACATGAGCATCCTTTAATATGGCTCAAAATATACTACAATCGCTTCACAGATCAGGAAAAAACAAGAGGCAACAGACAAGCGGTTGTTCAGATTCTAAAAATATTTGACTATCGCTTTACAGATCAGGAAAAACAAGAGGCAGCAAAAAAGCGGTTGTTCAGAATCTGAAAAAAATTCGACAATCACCTTACGGATCAGGAAAAAGAAGAGGCAGTAGACAGGCGGTTGCTCAGATTCTGAAAAATATTTGACAATCGCCTTTCGGATCAGGAAAAACAAGAGGCAGTAGACAGGCGGTTGTTCAGATTCTGAAAAATATTCGACAATCGCCTTTCGGATCAGGAAAAACAAGAGGCAGTAGACAGGCGGTTGTTCAGATTCTGAAAAATATTCGACAATCGCCTTTCGGATCAGGAAAAACAAGAGGCAGTAGACAGGCGGTTGTTCAGATTCTGAAAAATATTCGACAATCGCTTTCCAGATTAGAAAAATTAATTAGCGTCAGTCAAATATTTATATAGATTCTGAAAAATATTCGAATATCGCTTTACATATCAGGAAAGGCAAGAGGCAGCAGACAAATGGTTGTACAGATTCTGAAATTTTCATGGACAAAGCGAGTAAACAATAAGGAACTCTTAAAGGAAATGGTAATAGAAAAAACAAACAAACAAAAGCAAAACAGGAAGAGCCAGCTGAAATTTCTTGGACACATAATGATTGATTTGTTATTTTTTACAGCGTATCAACTCTTCTCATGTTATTTAATGGCAGAAAATATTTTTTTAGATTCTAAGAAATTTTTAAATGATACTAATTAATGTATACCTGAGAGAAGAAAGGTGGATTGATGCATTTACCAAAGTTATTTGCGCATGAGTGAATATAACGTAACCAACAGGAATTTGAACTCGGCTCTTTGATTTAAAAAATCCTAGCCATTATCGATTACATCACCCGCACATCTAAACTTATAGCACCGGGTATTCCGAAGCGGACCCTCATCTAAGTATTAACTAGGATCGACGTTATTTACGTTGTGCTGATGATTGCCCCCATCTTTATTGCGATATTCATGAGGTTTCGACCGGCTTTCTTCAAGTGACTGAAATTTCGAAACGAACTCTTTATTTCGATCACTAGGGTGTATTGCTCTCGTTCCTCTCCCCGGCATAATCTACTTTTCATTCAGTCAGTCAGTTAAGTGCCATACGTGAAACACGCTTGGGCGATCATGTCTCGTTAGAGACATGACTGGCTGGGTAGAAGATCATCCCGCAGTAGGTTGCCATTGCTTTCTGCGGTAGATTGGTTGACAGCCAAGGCTATAGAACGCAATCTGTCCTTTCGAATATCGCTTTACATATCAGGAAAGGCAAGAGGCAGCAGAAAGAACTGGAAAGAAGAGACGGATTAACACCTTTCCCAAAGGTATTTGCGCGTATGTGAATGCAATGAATTCAACTGGAATTTGAACTCGGCTCCCCGATTTCTCGTTCCGAGCCGATATCCACTGCACCAAATTGCACATCCAAACTGAAAATGAGAACTATGGCCAGTATGAAGCACGAACCCACAACATTCACGTTATTAGTACGACGCTCTAACCAACTGAGCTAACTGGCCAATTTTCATTACTGAAGTCAAAAATGTTCAGAATTTAAAAGATATTAAACGTATATATTGTGATAAGTTGATGCATTTATTTTCTCAGTAAACGAGCTGATTTGGAATCAAGCTCTAGATGTAGTTGACTAATAGACATAGCCAATCAAATCAGAGAGATTTCTCAGTGCAGTACATTCTATTTTCATTCCTTTGCTTATACTTCCTCTCTCTGTCTCGCTTTCTCTATATATATTAACTATAACTTACCTGTTCTATAAATATTTTCATGGCTTCTGCTCCGGCGAACAAGTCACTGATACCCCCGTAGCAGGAGTTTAATCGTGCAACCCGACTGGCAACTGGGTCCCACCCATTCACAGTGAGATCAACCAAATGCAACCGAAAATTCTGCTCCACCAGCTTCTTTTCTCGCAGTTCTCTCCTGTGGAACTCCCTTCCATATTCTTGCTTTCTTTACGACTACGGCCTCCAGGAATTTAAATGCAACGTCAATACCCATCTCTTATCTACTTGACTCCAGTTCTTACTACATCAACCTGTATATCTTTTCCTTTCCTTTTACCTTTGCAACTGTCATCACACCTGTATTCCCATCCTTCTCTTGCTACTTTCTCGGACACCCCTGTATCTGGTTTGTCTTTCTCCTTACTCTCCATCTATCTAGTCTTTTACTCTTATATAGCCTCCTGAGCATCAGTAGCATTACCGCCTTGCTTGGGGAAAAATGATTATATATATATATATATATATAGCATTAATACAAATTTTAAAATTTGTCACTGAGCTGATGGATGTTATATTCAGCACTTCTACCCTATATATGTGTTGCGGAAGAACAACGAAAAACGTGAAGAAACATTCGAATCTGTGACAAAATCTATTTACTTTTTAAACAGGTGAGAATATATATAAGTGAATAAAATACTTTTGTGTAATCTTCAAAATTTAAGTGCAACGTCAATCACCATGTTGTAAGAGTAAAAAGATTAAATATGAGATAGTGAAGGGAGTGAAGAGAAAGACAAATCTGTTAGAAAGGAGCAAGAGAAAGATGGGAATACTGGTGTGATGACAGCTGCAAAGGTGGAGAGAAAGGAAAGGATATCCAGGGTGGTGAAGAAAGAACTAGAGTCAAGTGGTAAAGAGATTAGTATTGATATTGCATTTAAATTCCTGGAGGTTGTAACCGTTAGGAAAGCAAGAATATGAAAGCGAGCTCCACTGGCGTGAAGTACGAGAAAAGAAGCTGCAGGAGTAGAATTGTCGTCTGCATTTGATTGATCTAACTGTGAATGGGTGAAACCCACTTGCCAGTCCGGTTGCAGTGGCACCAGTGATTTAAGTTTGTTGGAGCAGAAGCCATGAAAGTATTTATAGAACAGACTAAAGGAAAACACATCTCGTCGGTGGGGAAGTGGCTGTAGTCGAGCCGCCAAGTCGCT
Source organism: Ascarosepion bandense (assembly GCA_037127315.1). Classification (NCBI taxonomy): domain Eukaryota; kingdom Metazoa; phylum Mollusca; class Cephalopoda; order Sepiida; family Sepiidae; genus Ascarosepion; species Ascarosepion bandense. Next base: position 1,788,599 of record JBBBDQ010000272.1, on the reverse strand, counting down.
ACCTATCACATTACTGATAATCCTTGGGAGCCTGTCAAGAACACTGAGTCTTTCTTTTATTGTCTCGTGTTTTCACATGTCTTTCCTTTCTTTTCCTTTTTTTTTTGCACAAATCTTTGGAAGACGTGCTTCTGCGCCTTCGTCAATATGTCACGTGCGATGCATTTTAAAAAAGTAACGTCATTTTTTAATTTTTATTCTTTATGAACAAAATCACTTCACTATCTATCTATATCTCTGAGATGAGGTAGTATTTACATTCTTCGGAATATTGTCCTCAACTTTGTTGCCATTTGTACGACGTTTAATTATAGATCATTCTATTTGTCTATATTTCTGAGATGAGGTAGTATTTACAGTATTTACATTATTCGGACTATTGTCCTCATCTTTGTGGCCATTTGTACGACGTTTAATAATAGATCATTCTATTTGTCTATATTTCTGAGATGAGGTAGTATTTACAGTATTTACATTATTCGGACTATTGTCCTCATCTTTGTGGCCATTTGTACGACGTTTAATAATAGATCATTCTATTTGTCTATATTTCTGAGATGAGGTAGTATTTACAGTATTTACATTATTCGGACTATTGTCCTCATCTTTGTGGCCATTTGTACGACGTTTAATTATAGATCATTCTATTTGTCTATATTTCTGAGATGAGGTAGTATTTACAGTATTTACATTATTCGGACTATTGTCCTCATCTTTGTGGCCATTTGTACGACGTTTAATAATAGATCATTCTATTTGTCCATATTTCTGAAATGAGGTAGTATTTACAGTATTTACATTATTCGGACTATTGTCCACATCTTGTTGCCATTTGTACGACGTTTAATAATAGATCATTCTATTTGTCTATATTTCTGAGATGAGGTAGTATTTACAGTATTTACATTATTCGGACTATTGTCCACATCTTGTTGCCATTTGTACGACGTTTAATAATAAATCATTCTATTTGTCTATATTTCTGAAATGAGGTAGTATTTACATTATCCGAACTATTGTCCTGATCTTTGTGGCCATTTGTACGACGTTTAATAATAGATCATTCTATTTGTTTATATTTCTGAGATGTGGTAGTATTTACAGTATTCACTCAAAATTCCAATCTAGGTTTTACGCAAGGGATGAGCATGATATACACCAGTGATTGTAATAAAGTGTTCGGTTCAAAATTCCTAGCATCTGAAGAAGGCTGGAGTGTACAACTGCCGAAACATCTTATAAATTGCTACAGAGCTGGGGGTAATAATACGAATAATGTAAATAGTGTAAAATCACTTCAGTAAATTTGATTCGGCTCAACGATATTTCTTTTGGGCAACATTTTCTCATAACTATGCAATATTCTATTTATTTTTTATCTTTATCTTAAACATTGTTTCTACTGCAAACATTGTTTGCCAATGCACTTGAACTAACAGGGCATATTTCAAGACATAGGTATCTAAACTCATTTATAAATGGAACTTTGTTTGTGTATTTGTGTATCTGTGTGTGTGTATCCGTTTCTTAGCTAGGGTTTGTGTCAAGGTACCCCCGATAAATATCGAAAATCGATAATCGAAAATATCAGGTTATAGAAGGAGTGGTCCGACTTTAAGCAAATTTGATGCACTCATAGACAAAGACATGAGAAACGATATTCAGAAGTTTCAAGGTTGCAGTTGTTACAATAGTGCAGAAAATCGATTATATATATATATATATATATATATATATATATAAAAGTCAAGATGTTTGTGTGTGTGTCTGTTTATCTGTCTGTATGTCCTTCATACAAATCCAGAATATTTATCCGATTCTCACCAAACTTCACACAAATATTCTTTAGACTGAGTCTGAGCTCCAGGACCAGTTAGTTTTAAAGCTTTCATTACACCCGAGCAAACGCCGGGCTATACTTATAGTAATATTATACAGTGAAAATAACAAGATCAAATTCACCTAACGAGATGACCGACTACAAAGCTATTGATATATATTCGCCACCTCGAACACAAACATCTCTTTCTTTAATATATATATATGTGTGTGTGTATGTGTGTGTGTATGCGTGTGTGTAGTGTGTGTCGTGAACTAATAAGTATCCATATGAGGGTAAACACATGTATAATATTATTCTTAAGGTGTTAATAAAACAATGCTCAATTTAGTATGAACAGAGCTATTTTATATATACTTGCTTCCCCGACAGCTACAATCTCCAGGAGTTTAAATGTAAGGTCAATAGACACCTCCTAACACACTAACTCGCACCCATTCTCTCAAACATTTTTCCTATGTACCTCCTTACTCGTCTATCACCCTCCTTCTGACATTTCCTATATCGAATCGCTCTCTCAGCGCCTTCCTCTATATAACCCCCTGCGCTATAGTGGCAGTGGAATGCCTTGCTTGGGGTGAAATGATTATATATATATATATATAGTCCTACGTCGATGGCGTGGAGTAACATAGGTTTTGCAATGATCAGGTGCATATTACAAAATAACGCATAAAACTCCGAGTCGTGCCTTCGACGTAGAACAATATATATATATATATATATATATATATATATATATATATATATCCCTCCCTGTCTGTTCCTATCTATCTATCTATCTATCTATCTATCTATCTATCTATCTATCTCATTCTGCTAATCTATCTATCTATCTATCTATCTATCTATCTATCTATCTAGCTCATTCTGCTTATCTATCTATCTATCATCATTTTCTCTCTCTCTCTCTCTCTCTCTCTCTCTCTCTCTTTATCATTTGTATAAGCTTTGTAATTTTTTTTATTTTTCAGACCCCATTCTTTCGTTCTCTCTTTCTTTCTTTTTCTTTTTTTATATCTTTATTTTTTCAGATTCCTTTCTTTCTTTTTCTTTTTTCCTTCTTTATTTCTTATTTTTTAGGATTCTTTCTGTCTTTCTTTCTTTGTTTATTAATTTCTATATTTATCTATTTATTTTCAGATCCTCTTCGTTCTTTATTTCTTTACTTTTGAGATTCCCTTTTTTCTTTCTTTTTTCTGATTTTCTTTTACTTTCTTTATTTTTTCTGATTCCTTTCTTTCTTTATTTATTTCTTTTTTCTGATTCTCTTCTTTTATTCTTGATTTCTATATTTATCTATTTATTTTCATATTCTTTTTATTCGTTTTTTCTTTCTTTTCTTTTTCAGATTCCCTTTTTTCTTTTTTCTTTCTTTATTTATTTTTCAAATTTCTTTCTTTCTTTCTTTCTTTTTTCAGATTCCTTTCTTTTTTTTTACAAAAATATTTATACTTCTTTTCTTTTTTCCTTTCTCTTCTTATTTGCTTTTTTTTTTCTTTATTTCTCTTGCCTTTTTTCTGTCGGTAGCTTCGTAAACAATGAGCAAAAATATTAGACAAATATTTATAATAACTGACTTTGATATGAGACGACAGAAACAGAATTGGAAGAAGATTATGCATGAGCCGCGGTGGGTGTAGCGGGATCTTTGCCACCAATCATAAACAATAAAGAAAGATTATACTTGCAGAATTATTTTCCCTCTTGGATTCACAGTTTGCTTTTTATCTCCAACGATTCATTCTTTTAATCTCCTTCTTTTCATATTACCCACCATCTTTTATTTCTTTTTCCATGAATGAATATATTTCTTTCTTCATTCTTTATTCACGCGTCTTTTCATCTAATTTTACCTTTATTGATGCAATCAATTGTTTTTGCAGTTATTTTCCTTCTTGTATTTATCTTTTTTCTGACTTTCCACCGTTATCTTTCATTGATTTTTTCCTCTTCACCCTAATTCATTCACAAATTCCTTCATCTTTTCTTTCTAGTTTTTCTCCTTCTTCTTCACCCTAATTCATTCACAAATTCCTTCATCTTTTCTTTCTAGTTTTTCTCCTTCTTCTTCACCCTAATTCATTCACAAATTCCTTCATCTTTTCTTTCTAGTTTTTCTCCTTCTTCTTCACCCTAATTCATTCACAAATTCCTTCATCTTTTCTTTCTAGTTTTTCTCCTTCTTCTTCACCCTAATTCATTCACAAATTCCTTCATCTTTTCTTTCTAGTTTTTCTCCTTCTTCTTCACCCTAATTCATTCACAAATTCCTTCATCTTTTCTTTCTAGTTTTTCTCCTTCTTCTTCACCCTAATTCATTCACAAATTCCTTCATCTTTTCTTTCTAGTTTTTCTCCTTCTTCTTCACCCTAATTCATTCACACATTCCTTCATCTTTTCTTTCTAGTTTTTCTCCTTCTTCTTCACCCTAATTCATTCACACATTCCTTCATCTTTTCTTTCTAGTTTTTCTCCTTCTTCTTCACCCTAATTCATTCACACATTCCTTCATCTTTTCTTTCTAGTTTTTCTCCTTCTTCTTCACCCTAATTCATTCACACATTCCTTCATCTTTTCTTTCTAGTTTTTCTCCTTCTTCTTCACCCTAATTCATTCACACATTCCTTCATCTTTTCTTTCTAGTTTTTCTCCTTCTTCTTCACCCTAATTCATTCACAAATTCCTTCATCTTTTCTTTCTAGTTTTTCTCCTTCTTCTTCACCTTAATTCATTCACACATTCCTTCATCTTTTCTTTCTAGTTTTTCTCCTTCTTCTTCACCTTAATTCATTCACAAATTCCTTCATCTTTTCTCCTTCTTCACTCTACTTCATTCACTTATTACTTTTTCTTCCATTGCTTCATCTTCTTCTACTTCTTCACTTTATTTCATGCATACATTCTTTAGTATTTCTTTCCTTCTGCTTTTTCTTCCTATTATTCTCATTGAATGAATATATTTTTTTTTTATTGTTTACTAGCAGTATAGCCCGGTGTTGCTCGGGGGTAATGAAAGCTTTAAAACTAATCCATGGTCCTGGAGCTCAGACTCTTTGGACGTTTGCACGAAAGACTAAAAAGCAATAGTTGCTTCCAGTTAAAGCGAAACCGTAGACTGAAAGAAAAATGAACGGATGTAAGTCAAATTTTGATTTCCTGATATCGATATCAAATAATCTTTTTTTGTCATAAACTGAATTTTGAAGGCTTAATAAGTCCTCTGAGTAAACGGTAGCATGGCTGAGACTAAGAACTACAATTATACCTACTTAGAGCCAAACCCGAAGCAAAAACTAAAATAAAAAGGCTGAAAAAATACAAATATACAGGCAGATAAACAGACACACGCACAAACATCTTGCCTTTTATATATATATATATTATCGATTTTATGCACTTTTGTAAGAACTGCAATCTTGAAACTTCTGAATATCGTTTCTTATGTCTTTGTCTATGAGTGTATCAAATTTTATTAAAATCGGACCACTCCTTCTACAACCCGATTTTTTCGATTATCGATTTTCGATATTTATCGGAGGTACCTCGACACAAAACCTAGCTAAGAACACTCGCAGACGCTAATAGTCCAACTGTCTAAATTTTCAAGGAAATCGGTTCAACCGTTTCGGAGTCTAGTTAACGGACACTCATACACACACACACACACACACACAGACAAAGTTCCATTTATAAATAAGTTTAGATTAATTATTCTTTTTCATCTATTCCTACCTTTCTTAATCCAACCAATTGTTTTGTTGTAGCTGTTCTTCATGCACATATATTTTTATAAATTTTCACTTTTACAATTTGTTGATTTATTCATTGATTCTTTGATTCATTCATAAATTTCTTCTTCTTCAACCATTTATCTCTTCTCTTTATCATATTAATTCTACATTCTTTTCTTTTTCTAAAACTAATACTTCATTTTGTACTTTCTCCCACACTAATTTCTGATTGTTTTTATTCTTGAAGACCTAATTCTGAATTCTTTACTTCCTTCAAGACTAATTCTTCATTCTTTCTTTCCTCTAAGTCTAATTCATTTTTTAATTTTTCCAAGTTTAATACTTTCTTCTTTACTTTCTCCAAGACTAATTCTTGCTTCATTACATCCTTTAAGGCGAAGTCTTCATTCATTAGATTCACCAATATTAATCCTTTATTTATTTCCTCTAAGACTAATTATTCCTTCATTATTTTTACTAAGACTATTTTTTGGTACTTTTCATTCTCCAGAAGTAATTCTAAAGTCATTACATTCTCCTGGTCTAATCCTTTCTTCGTTCATTCCTTTCTCGAAGACAATTTATTCATTCATTTTATTATCCAAGACAAATTTCAAATTCTTTACATTGTTCCAAACTAATTCTTTCTCCTTTACTTCCTCTATGACTAATTCTTAATTTCTTATTTCCTCTAAGACTAATTCTTAATTTCTTATTTCCTCCAAGACTATTTATTCATTCATTTTATTATCCAAGACAAATTTCAAATTCTTTACATTGTTCCAAACTAATTCTTTCTCCTTTACTTCCTCTATGACTAATTCTTAATTTCTTATTTCCTCTAAGACTAGTTCTTAATTTCTTATTTCCTCTAAGATTAATTCTTAATTTCGTATTTCCTCTAAGACTAATTCTTAATTTCTTATTTCCTCTAAGACTAATTCTTCATTCATTACTTTTTCCAAAACTAGTTCTTGCTTCGTTACATCCTCTAAGACAAATTGACTTTTGTTTAATCCTAATTTTTCATTTTTTTTTACTTTCCCAGAACTAATTATTCCTTCTTTAGATACTTTCAAATTAATTCTTTCTTCTTTACTTTTTCTAAGACTAATTCATCATTCCTCACTTTTTCTTAGACTAATTCTTCCTAATTTACAATATTCAAGATTAATTCTTCATTCTTGACTTTCTCCAAGTGTAATCATTCGTTCCTTTCAATTTCTATGAATAAATCTTCCTTCTTTACTTAATTAATTATTCATTTTTTTATTTTAATACAATCTTCTTCACTGCCTCTGAGACAAATCTTTCAGTATTTACTTTCTCCAAGACAAATTTATCATTATTTCCATTCTTCACAACTAATATTACTTGTTTACTTTCTCTGAGACAAATTACTTATTCTTGCAAGAATAAGACTTCATTTTTTATTTTCTCTAAGACTAATTCTTCATTTTTTTATTTTCTACAAGACTAATTCGTTCTTTTTTACATTTCCCATTACTAATCAATAATGCTTTAATATCTTCAAGACTATGTCTTTATTCTTTATATCCTGTAAGAAACACTCTTCCCACTCACCCATCTATCTATCACCCCCCCCCCACTTCTTACATTTCCTACATCTAACCACTCTTTCTATTTACCTTCCCCTATGTAGCCCCAAGCGCAATAGTGGCAATGGAATGCCTTGCTTGGGGTGAAATGATAAAAAAAAGACTAATTCAGCATTCTTGACTTTCTCCAAGAATAGTTTTTAATTCTTTCATTCTCTAAGACTAATACTAACTTACTTTCTCCAATACGAATTTTTCTTCGTTACTTTATCTAAAAATTTCTTTATTCTTTAATTCGTCTAAAAATAATTCTTCATTTTTTATATTCTCAAAGACTACTTTATCATTCTTTATTTTTTCCAAATTTCGTTCTTCCTTTTTTATATCCTCTAAGGATATTATTCTTTAATATTTCTTTATTCTTTAATATTTCTGGGTCCTGGGCATGACGGCAAACTGCATCCTGCAGCAAGGCCTCAGATTGGGAGGTTTTGAGGAGCATGGAATCACCTCTTAATTGCTGTTGTTCCTAGGTCCACCCTGACCCGGAGTGGTAGCGCTCATTAGGGTCCCAGCTATGGACAAATAGTCAACCCCCAAACTGGGGTCGAAATACTTTGAATGTATAAAAATACACTTTTATAGAAATATATACATAAAAATAAACTTTTATTAAAAAATATACATTTTTGAAGAAAAAATTATTACCATAACACATTTTTGAAGGAAAAAATTATTCTCAGCAAAACATTTTCGAATACAAAAGAGGACATGTTCAGTTTTCTAAAATAAAATAATAAAAACAAAAAACAATCATTAAAATCTGACTTAACGTTCTCACTATAACCGAACATTAACAAAAATACCTTAAAACCCCACTTTTTCGACATTAAATAACCCACGGAGGGTGGTATAAGGTCAAACAAAACTAAAACTTTAATATTCCCAAGAAAAATTCTTTATTCTTTTCATTCTCCAAAACTAATTCTAATTTCTTTACTTCCTCCAAACCTAATTCTTTCTTCTTCCTTTCTTCTAAGTCTAATCCTTCAATTTTTATTTTCTTTACTTCTTCCAAATTTATTTCTTTATTCTTTAATTTCTCCAAGACTAATTCTTCATTTTCTACTACCTCCACCGCTATTGTTAATTCTTTATTTCCTCTAATACTATTTCTTCTTTCTTTACTTTTCCCAAGACTAATTCTTCTTCTTTACTTCCTCCAAGACTAATTCTTCTTCTTTACTTCCTCCAAGACTAATTCTTCTTCTTTACATCCTCCAAGACTAATTCTTCTTCTTTACATCCTCCAAGACTAATTCTATCTTCTCTACTTCCTCCAAGACGATTCTTCCCTCGTTATATCCTCTAAGTTTAATTCTTTCTTCTTTACTTATTTCAAGACTAATCATTCATTTTTACTTCCTCTAAGACAAATTCTTCATTCTTTACTTTCTCCATGAATTATTCTTCATTCTTTAATTTTTCAAGTGTAATTCTTTCGTCTTTACTTTCTCTAACACTAATTCTCTCTCCCTTTTCTTAATACACGTACCGAATGACAGAGCAGGAACACTGATAACAGCGTTGAAAACAGAAGGAACCAGAAGACGTAAATGTAAAGGTAGGTGGAGCGGGAAGAGTGACTCCAAGAATGGGTAAATATGGCGGCACCCGGTAGAGGGCTGGTGGGGAAATGAGAGAAGGTGAAAAGACATGCGATGTGGCGGTGTGGGTCCGTTGCAATAGATGGTGGGCAATTAATAAAGAAAAAAGTGTCTGGGGAAATCATTGTCAGAATGTATACTAAGCCAATGAAGAACTTCTCTTTTCGCCCTAACCGGCCACGTCTTTTCTCTGTTTTCCGACAGTCCAATGCGAAAATAACTGGCAGAGGAAGAATCAAGCAATGTGTGTGGTGGGTGATAGGATAATACGGAGTGGAGGTGAGTTAAGCAGGGCTGATAGCGTTTTGTTCAAAAGTGAAAGAAAGAAATTATTTGAGAAGGGAAATAAACAAGAGAGAGAGAGAGAGAGAGAGAGAGAGAAAGAGAGACAGAGAGAGAGAGGCGGAGTAAAAGAAAGAAAGAAAGAAAGAATTAGAAAAAGGAAAATCTTAGAGAGTTGGTAAAGAAAAAATGGAAATATTTTAAATATATTTTTAATACGTCGGTTTGGATAAGGAATTTCACAAGAAAACTAAGGTATTATGAAGAAGAAGAAAAAATGAAGAAGAAAAAAAAGAAGATGTATGAAAGAAGAAGAAGAAGAAGATAAAGTAAATGAAGAAGAAGAAGAAGAAGAAGCAGATGATAAAGAAGATGATGAAGAAGAAGTAGAAGACGGGAAAAAGAAGAAAAAAGAGAAGTAGGTGATGAAGAAGAAAAAGTAGATGAAAAAGAAAAATAATGAAAAGAAACCGATTATCAAGAAGATGATGATGAAGAAGGTGAAAAGATAACGAAAAAAGATGAAGAAGAAAAGTGAAAGAAGATGAATACGATGAAGAAGGAGAAGAAGAAGAAGATAAAGAAGACGAAGATTAAGAAGAAGTAGAAGAAGAAAAGGATGGAGAAAAGAAGCAGATAAAGAAGATGAAGTAGGACAGGAAAGTGAAGAAGTTGATGACGAAGAAAATGAATGAGGCGACGAAGATGAAGAAGAAGATGATGAAGAAGAGAAAGATGAAGAATTAGATGAAGAAGAAAAAAGCGAAGAAGAGGATGATAAAGAAGATGAAGAAAAAATATGAAGAAGTAGAGAAAGAAGAAGGCTAAGAAGGTAAAGATAAAGAAGAAGAAGAAGAAGAAGAAGGAAAAGAAGATATAAATGGTGAAAAAGAAGAGAAGGACGTGAAGAAGAAAATGTGAAGGAAAAAGAAAGGAAAACTAGAAAGTAGAAAAAGATAAAGGAAAATAAAAGAAGAATACATTGAAGGAAATAAGGCAAGAAAGAAAGAAAATTGAAGAAAAAACGAAGATAAGAGAACAGAAAATAATAATAATAATAATAATAATAATAATAATAATAATCTGTCGTGGCTGACACAGAGCTAGAGAAGGACCTCCAATCCGTGGTGGACTGATGTAAGAAATGGCTCGTTAATTTTAATTCTTCCAAAACGAAGCTGCTATCTATTAACCATCACAGACAATCGCTCCCGCCTCGCATTACCATGGATCAGGCTAATCTCCCTGAAAGCAAAACACTGCGCTTCCTCGGGTTAACTCACAATAGACCTCAAGTGGAATGAATATATAGAATCCATAGCTAAATCCGCTGCTAAGAAAGTCGGTTCTCTGTGTAGAGCCAGGAAGTTTTTCCTGTCTGAAACAACCCTGCACTTATATAAATCTACCATCCGCCCGTGCATTGAATACTGCTGCCATATCTGGTCGGGTGCTCCTGCTATCCACCTAGGGGTCCTTGACAAAATTCAACGAAGAATCTCTAATGTGATCGATCCCGACTTGACAGCATAGATACAGTCACTTTCTCACCGGCGCAATGTGGCTTTCCTGTGTCTCTTCTACAAATACTTTCACGGCTTTTGCTCCGATTAACTTAGTCCATTGGTGCCCCTATGTATGAATTCACTCGAGCCACAAGATTAGCAACTAGGTCCCACCCTTTTACTGTGAAACCAATAAAATGAAAACGCAAATTCTACTCCAACATATTCTTTTCTCACACTTCCCGTCTGTGGAATTCCCTTCCGTTTACTTGCTTCCCTGATAGCTACAATCTCCAAGAATTTAAGTGTAAAGTCAATAGTCATCTCCTATCTCACTAACCTACATCCTCTCTCTCATGCTTCTTTCTCCGTCTACTTCATTCTCATCAGTATTCTCATCTTTCTTTTACCCACTTCCTGACACCCCCTGTAACCTGTCACTCTTTCTCATGAATTTCCTTCTATGTAACCCTCTGCACGCCAGTGGCAGTAAACTTCCTTTCATGGGGCGATATGATTAGAATAAAAAGATAGATAGATAGATAGATAGATAGATAGATAGATAGATAGATAGATAGATACGAAAATATGCCTATTTAAATGTAATGTCAGTAATGACTTGTTATCTCACTGACGTGCACCTTCTCTCTCATGCTCCTTTCTCCGTCCACTCCACTCTCCTCAGTATTCTCATCCTTCTCTTACACACTTCCTGACTGCCCCTGCCACTCTTTCTCATAACATTACTCCTATGTAACCCCCTGCAAAACAGTGGCAGTAAAATGCCTTGCTTAGGGCGATGTGATTATAAAAAAAGAAAAAATAATAATAAAATGATGACGATGATGATGGAAAGATGAAAAAGAAATAAAAAATGGCAGGAATTAAAAAGAAAAATTAAAAATGATGATGATGATGATGATGATAGGGAGTAAGTTGAAGAAAAGAAAGGAAAAGAAAAGAAAAAGAAAGAACAAGCAGGAGAAAAATAAAGAGAGAGGAGGATGATAAAAAGAAGATGGTAAATAAAAGAAAAAGAACAAACAGGTGAGAAGTCTTCAGGTAGCAAAGGAAATGGTTTGAAAAGAAAACAACTAGAATATTATTATTAATAGTAACTAGCGGAAGCCGTGGAATTTCCACGGAAGGATAATTTTACTTTGTCGTAATACAAATGATGGTAATGTCTTCTAACATAAAGGTATAGTATAATAAAATAACGATAACACAGAGTGTAATTTTATTAAAATATCTATGAAAGTAATGTCTATAGAAGCTACTTTATTGTAATCGTATATTACTAGCGGAACCCGTGTAATTTCCACGGAAGTAGATTTATAATTTCCTGGAAAAATTTTACTTTGTCATACTACAAATGAGGTAACGTTTTCAAACATAAAGGTATTGGATAATAAAATAACGATAACATAGAGAGTAATTTTATTAAAATATCTATAAAAGTAATGTCCATAGTAGCTACTTTACTGTAATCTTATATATTAAGTGGCGTTTGCACAGACCATAACCAAAATTCTGTACGTTATTTTGTGAGAGACTTTGAAAAAGAAATCTTTTTTTATTCTTGAAAAATCATGGCTCTTCTCTCCATTGTAAACAGAAAAGACCAACTGAGTAATGGCCAAGGTTGTAGAGGCCAGAAATTTCGTTTTTAGGTCGCGGGATACGACAACAAACCTACCTATTTTTACTATATTATACAGTACACACACATATACACACACAATTACTGCAACAACCGCCAACATAAGCTGCTAGTGCTACGGTAATGTTATAGGCTCTCTCCTCCTACTCTCTCACTCTTTACTACTCTTCTGTTTGGCAAATGTGAGAGAAAGGCTGAGGAGAGAAGCGTTTATAAAAAGATAGAAGGGAAGATGAAGTTTGTGTAGAGAGTAAGTGTGTTATCTTTAGTGGCGTAACGGACAGAGGAACTAAGAAACTAAGAAACTAACTAACTAACTAAGAAAGGAACAAGCAGAATTATTATATGATAATAATGCAAAGAAGAGCAATTAGAAGAAGAAGAAAAAGAAAAAGTAGGAAACAATAAAGAGAAACAAATCGAAAGAAACGGGTTATGATTGTAATAACCGGGCAAACATTTTATTGGGAGTCTGTCCCACAAAGCTGCCATTGGTGAGAAAAAGCCGCTCGAGTGGGTCTTACATCTTACCAGTGAAATACAATAGGAAAAATGATGGTTCGCTCCAGTGATGCGTGATTTGACGGTTCATAACTGTAGAAATTAAAACTGGTTGAATTCTGTACAGTATCATCAAAGATGAAGGAAAAACTTGAAGCAACTGAAATGTGGTTCTACAGAAGGATGCTGTGAATATCATGGGTCAAGCATGTGAGCAATGATAGGGTTTTAGAAAGGATGGAAACGAAAAGTAAGTTAATACTGAGCATCAGGAAAAGACAGCTGAAGTTCTTGGGACATGTAATGAGGAAGGAAGGATTGGAGAATCTGATACTCACAAGTCAGATAAAGAGAAAGAGAGACAGGGGAAAGCAGCTGATAACATATTTGAAGATCATGTCCAGGTGGATGGCAGTGCGGGTTTTGGGTGTGGTAACAGGAGAAAGCGTGCTAAGAGCCACCAGGGATAGGAAAAGGTGGAAAGCCATGTTCACCTACGTCCTTAAGGATCATGGCACATAGAAGAAGAAGAATTTTTCTGAACTCTTTGCATGAAAATAGTGATGGAGCAGTGAGTGGTTTGCAACGTTTCGTCTGCGGAAGAAGCGTTGCAGAGTGGAAAATTGTTTGTCACACTCAAGGGAGCGGATACGCTTTTGGTCACTATCGAGACTCGACAGTAAAGACTGGACAGCTTCTGTCCATATATGACAACAATATTCTATTTTAAGGCTTAATTGAATCTTTTAAATATAGCAGGATGATCGCGTACTTACTGGATCGGTACAGGGAACCAAATATTTTTCCTGCCTCATTGGTGATAGATCGTATGTACCAATTCCACTTGAGGTCTTCGGTGAGCTAAAGTCCCAGTAAGCTATTAAGGTAATGAGCCTCCAGGGTAAAACACCCGTTCATTGCGATAGAGGAAAATACAGGATCCAAAATGATGATTATAATAGTCATAGTAGTAGAAACACTTCTACTCTAATAGCTTCTTTTATCGCACCTCCCGCCTGTGGAATTCCCTTCCATTTACTTGCTTCCCGACAGCTACAATCTCTAGGAATTTAAATGTAAGGTCAATAGACATCTCCTATCTCACTAACTCGCATCCATTCTCTCAATCTCTTTTTTTCCCTTTACTCCACCCCTATTCTCGGTATTTTCATCCGTCTATTACCCTCTTCCTGACATTTCCCATAACTAACCCCCCTCTTTCTCGTCACTTTCTCCTGTGTAACCTCCTGCGCAAAAGTGGCAGTAGAATACTTTGCTTAGGGTGTGATAATTTAAAAAGAAGAAAAGAAAAAAAAAACAGTGCTAGAATGGGCTCGTGGCCGAGTGGTTAGAACGTTCGCTTTTTGACCATAAAGCCTTAGTTCGAATCTTACCATGGTCGATTTGACTGGAAGGTGACTTCCTGATGTTTTCGGTCTGGAGGAGGCGATCCCACATTTGAAAAGTGCCTGAAGACCTTACAACGGGTTGACCTTGTGTGTGAAACTGGGTAGACGGCTCCCTTTGTGGAGTCATCGATGTTTGTGCTAGCTCGAAGCCACGAGTCATCGTAAACGAGTGTGTAAGCGTCCTGGCTTTGTTCAGACTGTTGTTCACGCTGAATGAAGCATAGTTGCAATATAAACCCCAGGTGAAATTTGTGGGTGTTGAACAAACAGAAGTGTACCTGAGCAGGCGTCTTCAATGGGGAATAGCTAGCCGCCCTGGTAGACGGGTATCCTCGAATACGAGTTTCCAGTCATTATTATTAGTGGTATTAGTTTTGGCATTATTATTATTACTAGCAGAATAGCACGGCGTTGCTCGGGTGTAATGAAAGCTTTAAAACTAATCCATCGTCCTGTTGTTTCCAGTTAATGCGAAACCGTAGACTGAAAGAAAAATGAATAGATGTAAGTTTTTTTCGTCGTAAACTGAATTTTGAAGGCTAAATAAGTCCTCTGAGTAAATGGTATCATGGCTGTGACTAAGAACTACAATTATACCTACTTAGAGCCACACCCGAAGCAAAAAATTAAATAAAAGGTCTGAAAAAATACAAACATACAGGCAGATAAACAGGCACACACACACAAACATCTTGCCTTTTATATATATATATATATATATATATATATATATATATTATCACTTTTCTGCACTATTGTAAGAACTGCAACCTTGAAACTTCTGAATATCGTTTCTTATGTCTTTGTCTATGAGTGTATCAAATTTGATTAAAATCAGACCACTCCTTCTATAACCCGATTTTTTCGATTATCGTTATTCGATATTTATCGGGGGTACCTTGACACAAATCGTAGCTAAGAACACCCGCAAACGCTTATAGTACAACATTGTAAATTTTCAAGAAAATCGGTTCAGCCGTTTCGGAGATAACGGATACACACACACACAGGCACAGACACACATACACACACGCAGACAAAGTTCCATTTATAAATAAGTTTAGATTATTATTATTATTATTATTATTATTAGTAGTAGTAGTAGTAGTAGTAGAAGACGAAGAAGAAGAAAAATGAACCATGTTAAGATGATTAGGAACAATTATGAACGATGTGCGTTGTAGTTCGGAGGATATCGACTCGGAACGAGAAATCGGAGAGCCGAGTTCGAATTCCAGTTGAATTCGTTGCATTAATATACGCGCAAATACCCTTGGTAAAGGTATTAATCCGTGTCTTCCCTCCAGCTATGGGTCAAATAACAGGACAGATTGGGTTCTATAGCCTTGGTTGGCAACCAGTCTACCGCATAAAGCAATGGCAACCTACTGCGGGATAATCTTCTGCCCAGTCAGTCAGGTCTCTTTCGGGACATGATCGCCCAAGCGTGTATCACGTATGGCAATTAACTGACTGACTGATGATGACACTGAAATAGTAACAGAAGAAAAGAAAAAAAAGAAATGATTTGAGTAAATGAATCAAACAAACAAAAGATAACTAAAGCAACAGAACAAATGTGATACCAATTGGCGGGATTACATCGATGCCAGGAACTGAGGAAATACAAAATGGAGGAACGAGAAAACAAAGCCGCCGGATATTAATCATAAAAAAAAAATATAAACAAAATAAAGAACGTGAGAAGAATGAAAAAAAAAACATAAAAAAAGCACGAGGAGAATGCTGCAAATAAATAAATAAATAAATAAATGAAAGAATGAAAGAAAAAAACGCCACTGTAATAGAAAAAAAAAACAAAGATAAAAACAGAGAATAGAAAAAGACTGGTCTGAAACGTCCCCGTAAAGATGGCGAAGTCAGATAAAGGTACATGAACGCGTCATCTTTTCGAAAAGCGGGAATATTTAGAGGATGCTGATATGTGATGACAGACACCCCACTGTCATTCTTTTTTAAAGAGATTCAGTAAATGTTTTAAATGTCATATTTTTCATTAATATGAAGTAGGAATAATTCAAAATTTTCCATGGCAACAACTCGTCTTTTACTCAACCCCAAAGCGAGGGCTTCCAATATGGGGGATCGATTTACTAGAACGTTGTATGAGGTACTGAGCACCCACTAAAAATCTTTAAATATTGACATTTTTTCAATTTTTTTTGCTAATCTGAAAGTTTAGAGTCTAATCGATAAGAAACTGAAAAAAAGTTAAAAAAAATTAAAAGCAAAAAACTTTTAGAGGTGTGGGTGCCAGTCGTACAGGTCCGTCAGAAAATAAAAAAAAAACAAAGTAATAAAAAAAAAATCAAAAGAAGAAAGTAAAACTAACATTTTTCTTTTTTTTTACGTTTATTCCAAATGGGCCCTTTGTATTATTTCAGACATTTCTTTTTATGCACACACCCAATTTCCCCCGCCACATCAGCCCCATAAATAGTGTACAACACCCTCCAGTCAGCCAACCACAAAAAACAAAATATAATTTTTCAATCCACTCCCCTACACGGGGGGAAATATATATATATTATAATATATATATGAATAAATATGTATAGATAATCTCCCTTCCCCTTTTGACAATTTTCTAACACCAATTTGTAAAACTATTTTTGAATACCAATTTTGTAATAAAGACGGCAAACTATCTTTCGAAAACTTTAGTCATCGACCTGACGAGGGCGTAAAGCGCCGAAAATTCGTTCACAACTTCATTGCCAGTAAAGGGCTTGATAACAATCGACAAATAACTAAATATTTCTATTTACATATATTGTTTCATAAGATTTTTTTGCGAATATCCTTGCAAAGAAGCCTTTTTTTTTTCTCATTTTCATTTTCTACATGTTCATCTATTTTATTTTTATTTATTTAAAAATTCATATCCCCATATATCAAGGGTCGGCAACCTACGGCTTGCGAGCCGGATTCGGTTCGCGAAGGCATTTTAACCGGCCCGCGAGCCTGATTACTGACTGACTGACTCTATTTTTAACATGAGAGACGAGGCTTTCGATTTCCACAAAAGGCCTGCTGATGACTTCCTCTGATCCACCCAAACGAATTTGAATACTATAACCGAACAAAACACGATCAAAACCCAATCACCTCAATTTATGCGTAAAAAATAAATAAATAAACATAAAACAAAAACTGAGAGCCTATTTGACCGGCCGACCGGGGGACACCTTCAAACGGACAATGTTGTCTCAGTCGGCTTTCTATTTCATTCCCCGAACAGCGACACCCATCTCTTACCCCTGCCCTAAGAAAGTTGCTGGAACCTTTCCATGGGCCATGTTCTTATCATATCATACCTAAGTGTATATGTTTGCAACTATTTGTACTCGTATGTATGGGTCTAAACTGACTGACTGAATACAGATAGAAGCTTACTTTTTTTAATTTTTCAATGTCGTCTCCCAGCAGTGTCACACACTTTTCCCATCTGTGCACAAGCTTTCGTATTCCCTCAGCGTAAAAATCTTTGGACTGATATCCCAGCCAATCGCTCACAGCACTTTTGACTTCATCGTCACTTTCAAACTTTGTGCCTTTCGTGGACGTTTCAACGAACCAAACAGGTAAAAATTTGAGCCCAGACCTTGCCCCTTCAAATTTTTACCTGTTTGGTTCTGAGGCAATATCCACTGCACCACATCGCACACCCAACTGACGGTGTTATCCTCATATCCTATATCTTTAAAATTGTATCCACCGATATTAAGTCTGATAGGGCTCCTCTTAAGATTGACTCTAAAAACAGCGGAAATGAGGTTCTACAGAAGGATGCTGCGGATATCATGGACCGAGCATGTGAGCAATGATGAGGTGTTGGAAAGAATGGAAACGAAAAGAAAATTAATAGTGAGCATCAGGAAGAGACAACTGATATTTCTTGGAACATGCAATGAGGAAGGAAGGCTTTGAGAACCTGATACTGACTGACCAGAGAGAAAGAAAAAAAGAGACAGAGGAAGGCAGCGGATAACATATTTGAAGGGCCTGATCAGGTGGATGGCGGGACGGGGATTGCGAGCTCTAACAGGAAAAACATTCTAAGAGCCACCAAGGATAGAGAGACGTGGAAAGCCATGATCGCCAACGTCCTGAAAGAACAGGGCACATAGAAGAAGAAGAAGAAGAAGAAGAAGAAGAAGAAGAAGAAGAAGAAGAAGAAGAGGGCCTTGATAATGTATTCTTGATATATTTTCTATTGAGTCAAAGTTGTAAAAGATTAAGCAGTGGTTTTGTTAAAACCGACGAAAGGACGGAAACGAAAAAAAAAAAACTAATACTTAACATTTAGGAAAAAACAGCTGAACTTTCTGCAACATATAATGAGGAAGGATGACTTAGAGAATCTAATACTCACAGGTCAGATAAAGAGAGAGATAGACAAGGAAAAGCAACAGGTTTGAGCAAATGGATGGCAGAGTGAGGTTTTGACTGGTTAACAGTAGAAAGCGTTTTCAGAGCCACTAGGGAGAGGGAGATGTAGAAGGCAATAATCGCTCACGTCCTGAACGGGTACGGCACACAGAAGAAGAAGAAGTTCACTTCTTAATGGGACCTTCTCACAAAAAGCCACGAAGACGACTACACATTTTCGCCTACACATCTTCACTGTTCAACATTGTCGGTAGCATCTTTAATTCCCATCAAGATATTTCTGGCTAACAAAGATACGAACGCTTCAATTAAATCCTGCTGGCTATCTCACGCATAGAAAACGATTTGTATAATTCTGAAATATATCTCCAGCACCTGATGAAACTTTTCGAAATTTTTCTTCATATATATAGATATAGTCTTTCAAGTATAAGTAATTCGTGAATAGTAAGCAAAAAATTCAATTTCGAATCGCTATCTAATACCAACTGTTCTGTAGGGTAGTTAATTCTGAAAATTTCCTCACAGGTGAAGAGCAGAATTTGAAATTAACGTGTGAATAAGAAAAATACAGAACAAAAAGACAATATTTACATTCTATGTAACAAAATACGTGACAGAAATCTTCATACTGTTGAATCGAAAGAAGACTTTCCGAAAATAAACAAATTATTAAAGAATAGGAAAATTTCTTTAGAAAAAATGAAAAATGCAGAACTGCTATGTAGCATTAGTCAAACTATTAGACAATGAATGCTGGATAATCTTCTCAAAGATGAAGAGAAAACTGAAGGTAACACAAATGTGGTTCTACAGAATGATTCTGAGAATGTACGCTCAATGTATAAAATTAAAAAAAGAAGAAGCATGGCTGTTGTGGGATCTCCCCTTTTTATATGATAATGGACTCGACTGAGTGCACATATACTCCTGCCATAGACAGAACAGTACTCGCAGTCGGCATTTGCCTCTGCTACTATCACACTGTCAGCTCTCTGCTTTCGAGCAGAGAGCACTAACCAAGTCGTGGTTCCGCCGAAGTGTAGAATCACGACTGGGGAAAGAGATATTTTTGGCCTGGCTATATGGCCGGGAAGACCCACATTAAAAAGACCTTGTGTCACATATTGCCTTAAGTAGGAAGGCGGGTAAAAACCGTTGCAGTCGGCATTTGCCTCTGCTACTATGACACTGTCAACTCTTTGCATTCGGGTGGAGAGCGCTCTCTGCTTTCGGGCAGAGAGCACTAACCCAGTCGTGTTTCCGCCGAAGAGTAGAATCGTGACTGGGAAAAGATAGACATATATTTTTGGCCTGGCTATTTGGCCGGGAAAACCCATATTAAAAAGACCTTGTGCCACATTTCGCCTTAAGTGAGAAGGTGACTAAATACCGTTGCAGTTGGCAGTAGAGAGTATTCGGAGAGATCCGTTACATTTATCGGAAAGTACCGGAACTTACACACAGGATACCGCATCAGAAGTCAGACTACCTCTGAGCTTCACTCAGCTAGAATAATCTACACGGATATACTATTCCCACGACTTCACTTCAAGACTTGTATATATTTATTTCTGACTAACAGTATTGCTGGATTTACTAACCTGCGTTCAATTACGTTCAATATAACCTACTTTTTTTTTTATCTCCATATCTATTTTTGTTCATTATTTTGTGCGGTTCCTCATCCGGAATCCACAACAATGGCTGGTCATATTTGAAAATTAATAAGACGTCTGCTTTCACCAAATTCTAGACCATCCAAAGTAACACTTATGGATCATTTATTATATTTGCATATCTGAAATTGGCTAACAGATTATTAGAGAGCGTTCGGAACCAACAAACGTTTTGACAATTTTATGAATTCCAGAAAACTTTTTTGACAATTTCATAAAGTTAAATTCAGCACCACCACCCCCCAAAAAAAAAACAAAAAATAAATAAATAATTAAAAAGAAAGAAAGAATAAAAAACAAAACAAAACGTTATACTAGTACGCCTACTAGCAAAATTTAATAAAGAATGAATAAACGTACATTTTTATTTTTCTTTAAGCACATATATACATTACCGGCCATAATTATTAAAGCACCCTAGTGTTTTTTCAAAAATAATGAATTTCAAACTATTTTTTGGTATTTATTGCCAAGTGAATAATTGTAAATGAAAATAGAATGGTTCTTTTATTAATACTGCACAATAACATGTGCATCGAATGAATTTATAAATATTTAATAATTACCTATATTGCAGTTTCATCAATGAAAGAATGAAGAGAATTTAGGGTGATTCTGACGAGTTCGTTTTTGCTTCCATGCTTTGTAAAATTTTGCAAAGTAATAATAATAAAAGAACTATTCTATTTTCATTTAGAATTATACACTTGGCAATAAATACTAAAAATAGTATGAAATACACAATTTCTTAAAAAAAAAAAACTGGCCTAATAATTATGACCGGTAGTATATATACGTTCAGGTTTCAATCCTGGGTAAAAAGCAATCGGATGTCTAACCGTACTGATGAGCTGTGATACAGCGAAACAGATCTGTCTGCAGATAACTATTTACGCTCTCACACTCTGATTGAGCACTCTGGAAGAATGGTAGACTTAAAAAAAACAGTAGCTACTCTAGCATCTACGCATTGTTCATTCAGTAAGGAATTAGAACACTCTCACTACTGGCGTATGAATACATGGTTTATCACACGCTAAAAGTCTGCCTCCTCCTACCAAGCGCCCATCGCTCAGAGGTAGAATCATTTACTGACGCCACTTCAATCCTGGGTAAAAAGCAATCGGATGTCTAAGGGGTGAAGAATTAAGATAAGATAAGAATAGGGGGGAATAATTAATATAAGTTAAGAATAGAGCGTTCATACAATTGATGTGAACAGGCTTTTAACTTAGCTGGGCAGTGTTATTTTAGTCTTATTAAAAGAACGACGCTAAATAGTGAATTTCGAATTTGCACGAGATACTAGATTAGCAACTATATCCCACCCTTTTACAGTGAAACCGATAACATGCAACATCAACTTCTACTCCAACAGTTTCTTTCCTCGCACTTCCCGACTGTGGAATTCCCTTCCACACGATTGCTTCCCCGACGGCTACAATCTCCAGGAGTTTAAATGAAAGGTCAATAGACACCTCCTAACACACTAACCTGCTCCCATTTTATCAAGCGCTCTTCCCATCTGCCCAGCCCTCATCCTCGGTATCCTTACTCATCTGTCACCTTCCTCCTAACATTCCCTATGTCTAACCACTCCTTCTTTACCCTCCCCTATGAAGCCCCATGCGCAATAGTGGCAGTTGAATGCCTTGCTTGGGGTGAGATGATAAAAAAAAGTGAAGACATTACAATAATGCCCTGATAAAACTTGAATGCCGGCAGGTTTGAAATAACACTGAAATAACACTGCCCAGCTAAGTGAAAAGCCTGTTCACATCAATTCTATGAACGCTCTATTCTTATCTTGATATCGAACACTTTATGACAAAAAATTCACCTGTAAACGACTGAATATATATATATGTATGTGTGTGTGTGTGTGTGTGTGTGTGTGTGTGTGTGTGTGTGTGTGTGTGTGTTAGTCTAAACGTTATTTAACTGTTATACCTGTTTGAAATAGACGTCGTGTTTTTTAAAACAGTGTGTATTATCAAACTAAATGCGTATTTTGCACACTGTTTAAAAAATGTGGCGTCTGTTTCAAACAAAAGTATCCATAAAAATAACGTCGAAGTAATACAAAAAATCAATCCATTAATTCTCTCTTAATCATTCACCATTCATCTATCTATCTATCTATCTATCTATCTATCTATCTATCTATCTCTCTCTCTCTCTCTCTCTCTCTATATATATATATATATATATATATATATATATATTGTAAGTTATTGTTAAGTATTGTGAACCGCCCGAAGACACCGAAAGGTAGAAACCTCGGTCGCGAAATAACTTGTTTCCAAATGAAAAAAATATTCTAAAGTCGTACAATGTAATTGTAGTGAACACTTTTTAATGCAACTGTATACAGGTCTAATTTAATTATGGCCAAAATTAATTAATTAACTAACTCTCTCTCTCTCTCTCTCTATATATATATATATATATATATATATATATATTTATAAATTTAGGTAAAGGATATGTACTTTTTTATATATCAAGAACAATTTTAAGGAAAAAAAATTATGTTAATGTGGAAAAAAGTTTTCTCATGACTTGTTTTGTCCTTTCAGACTTCATTGGACTAAAGAAAAGTTTACGTTGATTCATCAACACATGCGCACGAAGTGGGGAATCAGATGAATTTTCAAATTAATTCTCTTTTTTAGAAATATATTTTCATTATATCGTCGGTGTTATTTTATTTGTCTTCCTCATCTATTTTTCTTAATTCATTTATTATTTTGTTCTTTATTTCTGCTTCATTTGCTTCTGCATTCTTTCATTTATCCATTAACTAGCAGTATAGCCCGGCGTTGTTCGGGTGTAATGAAAGCTTTAAGACTAATCCATGGTCCTGGAGCTCAGACTCTTTGGACGTTGGCACGAAAGACTAAAAAGCAATAGCTGTTTCCAGTTAAAGCGAAACTGTAGACTGAAAGAAAAATGAATGGATGTAAGTCAAATTTTGATTTTCTGGTATCGATATCAAAAAAGTTTTTTTCGTCTTAAACTGAATTTTGAAGGCTAAATAAGTTCTCTGAGTAAATGGTATCATGGCTTAGACTAAGAACTACAATTATACCTACTTAGAGCCAAACCTGAAGCAAAAGCTAAAATAAAAGGACTAAAAAAATACAAACATACAGGCAGATAAACAGGCACACACACACAAACATATATATATATATATATATATATATATATATATATATATATATGAACAATTTTCTGCACTATTGTAAGAACTGCAACCTTGAAACTTCTGAATATCGTTTCTTATGTCTTTGTCTGTGAGTGTATCAAATTTCATTAAAATCGGACCACTCCTATAATCCGATTTTTTCGATTACCGATTTTCGATATTTATTGGGGGGGTACCTCGACACAAAACCTAGCTAAGAACACTCGCAGACGTTTATCGTACAACTGTGTAAATTTTCAAGAAAATTGGTTCACCCATTTCAGAGTCTATAGTTAACGGACACACAGTTTCATACACACACACACACACACACAAAGTTCTATTTATGAATAAGTTTAGATCAATTCATTTTTCTTCTTTTAATTCTTCATCTTCTCCTGATCTATGAATTATTCACTGTTCATTATTTTTTCTACTTTTTCTCTTTTATTTTTCATTCGTGCGTTCATTCTTTTCTTCTTTTTCTTCTTCTAACGTCTAATTCATTCTATTTTTTCGTCATCCATACTTTTATCATCTTTTTATACATGTCCTTACCTTCCTTCCTTCCTTCCTTCATTCCTTCCTTCCTTCCTTCCTTCATTCCTTCCTTCCTTCATTCCTTCATTCCTTCCTTCATTCATTCCTTCCTTCATTCCTTCCTTCCTTCCTTCCTTCCTTCCTTCCTTCCTTCCTTCCATTCCTTCCTTCCTTCCTTCCTTCCTTCATTCCTTCCTTCCTTCATTCCTTCCTTCCTTCCTTACTTCCTTCATTCATTCCTTCCTTCCTTCCTTCCTTCCTTCCTTCCTTCCTTCATTCCTTCATTCCTTCCTTTTCTCTTTGTTGCTCTAATCTTTTAATCCTCATATTTTTCTTTCTTTATTCATGATTCAATTTTGAAAATTTTTTCTACTTTTTATCCTTCAAACTTTATTCATGTGTTAATTCATTCGTCATATGTTTTCGTCGTCGTCTTTTTCCTGTATATTTATCTACTTTCTTTCTTTTTTCGTTTATTCATTCTTTCTTCTTCTTTTTGGGCGTGCTCAAACAAGGAAGAGTATATCAATGTGAACAAATAATCGAATAATGATAACTCATTCGAAGATTCCCGACAATGAAGTAGTCTGAGAACGTATCGGCCGAAACATAATCGTATGAGCAACGTGGCTGTGAATTAAAAAATATTTTACAGATTTACAATATTAGTATCCAATTTAATACAGAAGAGTTTAATATCGAAAACTGTTTTTCTACCCTGTTAAGCTGAAGTCTTTTTTTTTTTTTCGTCGTCGATAAAAAAAAAATAAAAAATAAATTCATGGTCTACGCTTCTCTTTTTAATGCCTCGTCAAACAATCAGCTAATCTTTCTTTTATTACCTGAGTTGTTTTACTCTTTCGAGAACACGGATGTTCACAACAAGAAAGACAGGTCCTATAACAATTTTGACTGTCATCATTAATATGCAAGTAATATTGAATATCTAGAGAAAATTAGTTAAACGCACGCGTACAAGTGATTAAACACAACATATCCACCTTAACCGAACAAAAGGACAAAGTGAAAAGTACAAAAACGAAGCTTTTTCTTGAAAGGTCTTTTGTTTTACGAATATTATTGTCTGTAATTCGGTTTTGACGACCTAATCAAATTATATATTATTTTCGATCATGGCTCGCTTCAAAAGGAACATCTGACTTTTCCCCTCTGACTAAATATCTAATTTAAACGTTTCTCTAAATAATATGATACAAAAATATGAAAACAAAATATCGTGTATTAATTTGCTGCACTATCCATTTAGAGGTGGTGAAATGCCTTGCTAAAATGTCGGAAAATATTTTTAAACAAACAAGAGAGAATACAATGAAAACAAACAAAGCAAATGAATAAAAAAAAATACAACGAACATTTTTCCGAGACTTATTAAAAATTTAAAGGCTTTCTATTTTGTTACGAAAGTTGGAGACTTTTCACGTTAATACGCGAGATCTTGACAAGAATTATTTAAAATACAGGAGGCTTGGCAATCGCTATCGTTCGCCATAGGGAGACGATTTATTTTATTTTATTTTATTTTATTTTTTTGTCTTTTCTTGCAAACATGTGAATAAGCATAACTTATTATATATTGAATTATTTGGATTATCACCTTATCTTCTTTGATTATTCTCTTTTGGTTGATTCGATTGTCAACTTCTCTTCAGTTGTCGGGTGTCTTGAAACAAAACAAAGTTATTATTCTAAAACCTATATTGTTTTATTTTTCATTATCTCTTGGTCGGTGCTCTCTCTGACGTTTCTAATAATGTCTGTAGTTCCAATAGGAGGAAAGTCGATTATACGATGACCTTTTTAGAATATTACTATCATTATTGATTGGCATTTACTGCTATTTTCTCTGATCTTAATTAAGGAAATGAAACGTATTTTTCTTCTAATAAAAAGTGAAAAAAGTAAACAGTTAGGGACACAGAGGAAAAAAAAAAATAGGCAAATACAAAAGTTACCAGCGATTATTTTTTTTTAAATAAAAAGCCTCTGCTTTCTACGTATTGAATATCTCTTTGTAAAATTAATTTATCTCGACTACTCGACCACGTCAAAGACAATCGGTGATATAATTAGGAAGAAAAATAATTTCAACACCATTTCAGGAGACCGGTATTTAGAAATAAATTGTATACAATGTAAAAGTATTTATGTTGGAGAGATATCACAAAATCTGAATGGCGTAACTATGAAAATAAGAGATTTACGTTTAGGCAACCATTCAAAAACATACGACACAAAAATAAAACTGGTAATAACTTTTATTTTACAAATACCTCTCTATTTAAAAAAAAACAAATTAATTCTTTACGACAAAAGTATTTCGAATTCCTATATATTACCAACTATAAACACACATAAACAAAGCATTATCTTACATCACACACACACACACACACACACACACACACACACACACACACATAAATATATGTGTGTGTGTGTGTGTGTGTGTGTGCGTGCGTGTGTGTGTGTGTGTGTGTGTGTGTGTGTGTGTGTGTGTGTGTATTTATTTATCCGTAAATTCAGATCATATTTAGCGGGAGATAGCTATTTCAACATGTCAGTTCCAGACATGCACTGTTAACCCCGTTCAATCAATCTTGTAGAATTTTTTTCATAAAACTAAAGGGACGTGTTGATTTTATAAGATAAGAAAAAGTTAAATAAAGCAGCTTATTACCATCATTGTAAACTATCTGATGAGACATATTTTCTTTCAGCGTCGAAACAAAAAGTACGATTTTGTAGTAGTTTTTCACATGTTCTCACGTAATAATAATACTTATTTTAATTAATAATAATAATTTATATATATATATATATATATAAATATATAATTGTGTATTTCAACAGCAATCCCTCTTTTATACAAGAACTCTTAAAAGATGTGCGTTGTGGTGCAGTGGATAGCGACTCGGAACGACAAATAGGGAAACCGAGTTCGAATTCCAGTTGAATTTTTTACATTCACTCAAATACCTTTGCGAAAGAGATAGCTATTTCAATCTTATTTTATCTTCTGTTCATCTACGGGTTAAATAACAGGACAGCTTGGGTTCTATAACCTTAGCTGGCAAGCAGTCTACCGCAGAAAATACTAGCAAACTACTGCGGGATAATCTTCTGCCCATTTTATTGTTGCGTTATTACTCATTACTGACATGAGTAATAACATGAGTAATAACATTAATGAGTAATAACATTACTAACATGAGTAATAACATAACAATAAACCATTGAAGTCATACAACCAAAATCAATCTGACACTCATGTCAGTTTGCCCCATAATAATAACATTTTTAAATGTAGAAACCCGAACCAATGCAACAAAATCCCTAGTATATATGTGTTCGATTTCATCCGTGGAGAATCCTAAGAATGCTAAAGTTTATATCGGAAACACTATGAACGTTTTTAAAAAGCGCTTTTACAATCACTTCTCATCCTTCAATAACAAGGACAAACAAAATATGACATCACTTTCTAAATATTTTTGGAAGTTAAACAACAAAAATAAAACACCTAAAGTTAAATGGAAATTCCTCAAACAAGCCAGAACATCTAAATCGGTAAAGGAACTATGTTTCCTTTGTCTTCAAGAAAAATGAAATCATTAAATACACGAGGAGCAACATATTACAAAACAAGAAGCATGAAACGACAGTAAACTGCAAACACATTAAAGAACTAACCTTACAGTTATGCTTAAATTATAAAAGATAAAGTTAAGATCTGTAGAAATGATAAACCTTTTATAGTATTAATCTTA
The DNA here is from genome assembly GCA_037127315.1 of Ascarosepion bandense. Classification (NCBI taxonomy): domain Eukaryota; kingdom Metazoa; phylum Mollusca; class Cephalopoda; order Sepiida; family Sepiidae; genus Ascarosepion; species Ascarosepion bandense. The sequence continues at coordinate 1,760,829 of JBBBDQ010000272.1, read as the reverse complement.
GTACCACTACAATCACTTTTAACTGTATGATCTTTCCCCTTTTATATACACTCCCGATCAAAAATTTAAGACCGCTTAAAAATCTTTAAAAATAATTTTCTTTTTTACGGGTAGATTTTAAACTCCTTCCACTTAAGGATACCAATACTACAATCTAAAAGGTTATGGAAACAAAAAGCTACATTACAAACATCTTATTCAGAAATTTACATTTTTATAAAGATTTTTAAAATTTTTGATTGTGAGTGTATATACTCTTACATCTAATTTTACCTTTATTTCATACTACAAATTGTGATCTAATTAAAGTTTTATGTGAAAAAAAAGAGATTTCCTAAATTTTAAATTTAGTTTATATACAAAATACATTACATAAAAAAACTAAATTTAAATACAAGAATATTTGTAGCCGTATACTTCACTAATACAGATATGTTTATCCACTCCCAATTCCTATCCCTTTTTAGCTCATCCTCTTCTACTCCCTTCCACCCCATATACATTTCTTAGTTCTTTCTCTTTGTTAAACCTAAAGGATTGGCCATAAAAGGCTGTAAAGGACCATACCTTATCTGTTATAATTAAATCTGTCTCTAAAATTTTCAACAGATTCATTAATCACCACTCTCCTCTTCCTATTTCCTCCTTTTGTTCAAATTCTAACTTACAACTTACAACTCTGATTTCCCATTTTCTACCCCACTTACCTATCACACATAATTCACCAATATAAGGTAAAGAATTTTCCATCTCTCTTCACAATTCCTGATGTCCTTTCAATGTCGAAAGAAAATGTACACTCTGTAGTAGATGATAATTTGTACATGTTCTAAACTATAATTTATAATAAATATTCATAGCTCTATTTTTATATTGAGCACTGTTTTAAATTAGTGTTTTGAACGTTGTTAATATTTTCTTCATTCCTTATTCACCTGGATATATATATATATATATATATATATATATATATATATATATATATATATATATGTACTAGCAGTATAGCCCGGCGTTGCACGAGTGTAATGAAAGCTTTAAAACTAATCCATGGTCCTGGAGCTCAGACTCAGCCTAAAGAATATTTGCGTGAAGTTTGGTGAGAATCGGATAAAGATTGCGGATTTGTATAAAGGACATACAGACAGATAAACAGACACACACACAAACATCTTGCCTTTTATATATATACATATATTATCTATTTTCTGCACTATTGTAAAAACTGCAACCTTGAAACTTCTGAATATCGCTTCTTATGTCTTTGTCTATGAGTGTATCAAATTTGATTAAAATCGGACCACTCCTTCTATAACCCAATTTTTTCGATTATCGATTTTCGATATTTATCGGTGGGGGTACCTCGACACAAAACCTAGCTAAGAACACTCGCAGACGCTTATAGTACAACTGTGTAAATTTTCAAGAAAATCGGTTCAGCAGTTTCGGAGTCTATAGGTAACGGACACACACACACACACACACACACACACACACACCCAGACACACACAGACAACGTTCCATTTATAAACAGGTTTATATATATATATATATACATATATATATATATGTATATAATCTGCAGATTAGCCTGTTTCGCCGTATGACAGCTCTTTAGTGCAACCTCTTGCTTCAAGCCGGGATCGAAATGCGACTGATTCCTCATTAGACGGATATCTTTCCACTGCACCATCGGCATAGCATGTTATTGACAGGATGTAAATAACGGCCACCATGTGTGATCGTTCAATTTAATAGCCGAAACGAACTGCGTCCAATTCATTAACCAAAGAACGTCGCATAAAGCCTAAAGTACTTACTTCTGTTTATGAAGTCTACTTCTCTTTATAGTGCTCTATTGACTAGCGAAAACACACACACACACACACACACACGCACACACACACACACATATATATATACACATATGTGTGTATAATGATAATATACGCGCTAAAAAGTCTGCCTTCTTCTACTGAGCGCCCATAGCCCAGAGGTAAAATCACCTACTGACGCCAATTCACTCGGGTTACAATCCTGAGTTAAAAGCAATCGGAGTCTAACCGTACTGATGAGCTGTGATACAGCGAAACAGATCTGTCTGCGGATGACCACACACACACACACACACACACACACACACACACATATATATATATATATATATATATATAAAACATTGACAGATGTTATTTTCATTCATTTCTAAATGCAGCTCGTTTCTGACATCTTTCAGTTATAATACCCAATAGATTATCCGTGAGTATGAACGGATTTTATTAAAAAATAAGCAAACATATTGTTTGCAATTTATTTAATCTAACATGTTTAAAAGAAAATTTGCTGCCTAACTACAGAAATTATATATATATATATATATATATATATATATATATATATATTGCTCTACTTTCGTACTTTCGTATAGAGCACTTTACTGTTAAGGTTTCGTCTTGGCTTTTTTTTCTTTCAAACGAGCACTAGACGCATTGTTCCTGTGCGCGGTTTGTTTCTTTTTTTTTCTTCCTCATTATTTAACCTACGAGGTAAGCCTCTTTGGGTTATTGACGATTTAAGTTACTGTTAAGTTAGTATTGTTTTTTTTCGGATGTTTAGTCAGTAATTATTAGTGCTGCCTTATTGTAATTAAGTATATATATATATATATATATATATATATATATATATATATATATATGTAGGCTGATTGAAAAGTACTTATCTTCTTTGATTACTCTCTTCGGATAACTTGACGCATTTTCCTTGGGGTTGATAAAAAAGCAAGTCTGCTCTAACTCACCAAGCTTTTTAAAAGAAACTGAAAAACGAATACGAGAAGTCATGCCTTGTATCCCACAAAATTCCCGATGAAATCAGTTGAAAGTTTTAGAGAAATCTTGAGCCCATCGAATTTTAAATAAATCCTTCTACTAAACTCTGGTCTCTCTCTCTCTCTCTCTGTCGATCTCTCTCTCTCTCTCTCTGTCTCTCTGTCTCTCTCTCTCTTTATATATATATATATAGACACAGAGAGAGAAAGAGAGAGAGAGAGAGAGAGAGAGAAATACGAAAGTTTAGTAGAAGGTTTTATTAAATGTGAATTTTTCTTTCATATTTGCAATCAAATTTTCTTTTTGATCGTTGCCGACGAAACGAAAGTTTTTTTCAACGAAATGGCCATACACCGTATATAGTTTTCGGAGTTTCATTAAAAAAAATATAAATTAAAAAATATATACATATTTTTCTCTGTAAATAGATAATACTATTTCCATCGAGTCTTTCTCATGGATTATTTTTAATATTAATTAAATTAATATTAGTAGAATCTGGTTTTGGGATTTTACCTACAAGCTACTTCATTTTTGGATTTAAAAAATGTATATGTTGTAGGATCTTCTTTTTTTGTATATAATAATGGACTCGACTGAGTGTACATATAATCCTGCCATAGATAGAACAATAGTTGCAGTTGCAGTTGGCAGTGGAGAGTAATCGTAGAGATCCGTTACAGTTATCGGAGAGTTCCGACAGATACCAGACTAGCTCTGAGCTGCACTCAGCTAGAATAATATATCTGGATATACTATTTCCCACGACTTCACTTCAAGACTTGTATATATTTATTTCTGTTAATAGTATTCCTGGATTTACAAACCTGCGTTCAAGTTTGTATATTTCGTTCAATATATCCTACATTTCTATCTCTATATCTGTTTTTGTTGTTGATTATTTTGTGCGGTTCCTCATCCGGAATCCACAACAATATATATATATATATATATAAAATAAAAATAAAAATAAAAATAAAATAAAAGCAATAAAAGGCAATTCTTCTTCTTCTATGTGCCCTGTCCCTTCAGGACGTAGGCGATCATGGCTCTCCACGTCTCCCTATTCCTTGTGGCTCTTAGTATGTTTGCTCCTGTTGCCCCTGGCAACCCCCGTTCCGTCATCCACCTGATCAGTCCCTGCAAATATGTTATCCGCTGCCTTCCTCTGTCTCTCCTTCCTTCTATCTGTCCAGTCAGTATCAGGTTCTCCAGGCTCTCCTTCCTCATTGCATGTCCCAGGAACTTCAGTTGTCTCTTCCTGATGCTCAGCATCAATTTCCATTTTGTTGCCATTCTTTCTAACACCTCGTCGTTGCTTGTATGCTCAGTCCACGATATCCGTAGCATCCTTCTGTAGAACCACATTTCGGCCGCTTCCAGTTTTGTCCTCATTTTCGATGATATTGTCCAGCATTCACTGCCGTATTGAAGAACTGACATCACGTGGCAGTACAACATTTATCAAACAAAAATAATCACCCACATACAAAGATAGCAAATTGCACCAAACTTCATATAAATAAGAAAAAAAGTTGGAAAACAACAGCAGAATTATAATAAAAAAGGACATCCCAAAAATGGCTTGACTGAAATAAAACTGCTTAGCTAAGTGACAAACTTTGCCACTTTTATTTTTTAACGCTCTTTCCTTGTCCTACTTGCTTAAAATCCCTTTATATCAGTAAACGACTGAAAGGTTAGAAAGTGACTGTATCTGAGCTGCCATGTCGCGATCGATCATATTACAGATTCTCCGTTGGATTTTGTCAAGAACCCCTAGGTGGATAGCAAGAGAACTCTACCAGATATGGCAGCAGTATTCAATGCACTGGCGGATGGTAGATTTATATATGTGCAGGATGATTTCACACGGGAAAAACTTCCTGCATTTTAATAACAAGATTAAAATTTTATTTATTTTAAGGTTAAATATAGATAAAAATTGAAAAATTAAAATTTAAAATTTAAAATTAAAATAAAAGATACAAAATATTAAAAAAAGTAGAGAAAAGAAATCAGAGGCGTAAGTCAAGAAGCGTAAAAATTTAAATACTCAAATATTACAAAAGGTTAAAAAATTAAAGTTTTAAAAACAATAAAATACAATACAATACGATAAAATAAACTGAAAACAAAAATGAAGAATTAAAAGTAAATTTTAATAATAATCTGTCAATTTGAAAAATGCACCTGATGATTGCATAACGCATGAAACTCCATAGATAATATATATATATATATATATAGATAATATAATATATATATTTATTAATATATGCATATAATACAGCTATTTTCAAACACTGAGCATTGTTTTATTAACATCTGAATATGAATACTATACATATGTACACCTTCATATGTATATGTATTAATTTACGCCACTATATATATATATATATATATATATATATATATATATATACGAGTATAGGGTAGATATGGATAGAATAAAATTCTGTATCCAAAGAAACACTATTCTTTAAAAAACTATTCAATACAAAGTAGAGCGAATTATATTTATTTAGAATTTCTAGCATAAATTTGTCATAATATCACTATAAAAGTAGCTATTTTGTTTCGACGCTACCTGTGCCTTATCAAGTGATAGGCCATCAACTTTTTGTATTAAACGTTTCATTTCAAGCAGGGTAGTACCGCCACTGATGCGCGGGGGGTGCACATAAGAGATTAAAATCTTAGGCAAGAGGTGAGTGAAAAGAAAGACGAACAAGTCAGAGAAAGGGCAAGAGAAAGAGAACACAGGTTTCACACAGTTGCGAAGGTAGAGAGAAAGGAAAAGAAAAAGATATATAGGGTGATGTAGAAAGGACTGAAGTCAAGTGGATAAGAGATGGGAACTGACATTGCATTTAAATTACTGGAGGTTGTAGCTCCCGGGAAAACAAGTATACGGGCAGGAAGTGCGAGAATGGAAGCTAAGGGAGTAGAATTTTAGGCTGCATTTAATTGATCTAACTGTAAATGGGTGGGACCTTGTTGCCAGTCTGGTTGCATGAGTAAGTTCTTGTGGCGGGGGCACCCGTGAAACTATGAAAATATTTATAGAAGAGACAGAGGGAAGCCACACACCGCCGACTTTTAGCGTGTGATAAGCCATGTATTCATACGCCAGTATTGAGAGTGTTCTAATTCCTTACTGAATGAACGATGCGTACATGCTAGAGTAGTTACTGTTTTTTCAAAGCCTACCATTTTTCCAAAGTGCTCAATCAGGTTATGAGAGCGTAAATAATCATCCGCAGACAGATCTGTTTCACTCTATTACAGCTCATCAGTACGGTTAGGCATCTGATTGCTTTTACCCAGGATTGAAACCTGACCGACTCGGCGATTCTACCTCTGAGCTATGGGCGATCGGTAGAATTGGGCAGCCTTTTAGCGTATGATGTATCATACGCTAGTAATTAGAGTGCTCTAATTCATTACTGAATGTGCGATATATCAATTCCCCACCCCAATTCTTTTCACCTGGATAAATTTAACCTATTCATTCTGTGAAGAATTTTGGTCTGAAAAATGTTTTTGTAAGAATTCCACAAAATAAACTAAACTTACCAATGGATTTATAAAAGAATACAGTTTATCAATTTATTTCAATTCCTATATATATATATATATATATATATATATACATGAAAAACTACAAAAATGTTGTAAGTTAAAAATGTATTTTTTGACAGTATTTATTTATTTCTATTATATATATATATATATATATATATATATATATATATATATATATATATTAATACAGGTTTCATTGAATAATATAGAAAAGTTCTTTTTTTTTTTTTAATCATTTCACCCCGAGCAAGGCGGAAACGCCACTGATGTGCAGGGGGTTACATAAATGTAAAAAGATTAATTAGTGAGGAGTACAAACTAGTTAGAAAGGAACAATAGAAAGCTGAGAAAGCAGGTATGATGACAGATACATAGGTGGAGAGAAAGGGAAGGTTATACAGGGGAGGGGAGAGAGCTAGAGGCCAGTGGTTAGTAGATGAGTATTGACTTTGCATTTAAATTTCTGGAGGTTGTAGCCGTCAGAAAAGCAAGAATACGGTAGTGAGTTCCACAGGCAGGAAGTGCGAGAGAGGAAGCTGCAGGAGTAGAATTGTCGTCTGCATTTGGCTAACCTGACTGTGAATGGGTGGGACCCAGTTGCCAGTCTGGTTGCACGAGTAAACACCTGTTGAGGAGGCATCAGTGACTTAAGCTCATCCGAGCAGAAGCCATGAAAGTATTTATAGAAGAGACAAAGGGAGGCCACATTTCGATGATGGGGAAGTGGCTGCAGTTGAGTCGCCAGATCAGTACCTATCACATTACAGACTCTCCATTGGAGCTTGTCAAGAACACTGAGGAGAACGGCAGGGGCACCTGACCATAAATGGCAGCAGTACTCCATGCACGGACGGATGGTTGACTTGTATATATGCAGGATGGATTCAGGTGGAAAAAACATCCTGGATCGACATAGTGACCCAATCTTCTTAGCAGTAGATTTTGCCTATTTATTTTGTGTAAGATCCGTTCGTATGATCTGATTAGCTTGATAGTGTTGTCATGGAAAGACGACAAGAAATCGCAATAATTGTTGATTTTTTTTTCAGGTCTGAACTTTCGGCTTACATAAGCCATTATAAAAGGATGAACATTTAATGTTCAGTGAACACAGAACATTTAAATTATTATTGACAGAGTGAAGTTATACAGAGAAAATTAGACAGGTGCATTTTTTGTGTCGCACATGGCTGTAGGCCGAGAATGAATCGTGGTAGTGGGTTTTTGGTCAATTGAGTGTATAGTGGCATGAGGGATTGGTCTGGGAACTGCTGCTACTATGGTGTAGGGGATAAGTATAATAACTATGACCTCTCCAGTCGATTATAGGCATTGAAGTATGTTAGTGGAGGTGTCGAAATTTATTTTATTTAGGCTAGGTTTAAACTGTTTGATGTAGATAGCTTCTAGAATTTAAAGTTTTCGTTTATTATTTTCTTGTCTAAGTATATGCGTATTTTCAATTTCTTTTCTTAAGAAGTGTGAATTGATAGCCGTGGTGTTTTAAATGTCGGAATATGTTAGAATTTTCATTTAAGTGTAATGTAAGCCTCCGCGAAAGCGAGTTAGTAGTATGTCCAATGTAGGTATTATTTAGTTTGTTAGAGATACATTCTCGAAAGGGGATTTGAATTATACACTACATTGTTTTTTTGCAAATCGCTAACGATGGGGGAGGAGTCGTTGCGGACGATTGAGTTGGATGTTGTGGATTTAGCGTAATATATGATAAATTTAATTCTTTTGTTGTGTTCTGTCGGAGAGATATTAGTGTATATGAGTTTTTTAGGATATTTTCATCTAGTTGGTAGTTGGTGTGTATTTGGCTACGATATAAGAGAGTGATATGTTTGGGGTTGGTTGGACTATTACCATGTGTTACTTTTTTCGTGTTCAGGTTTGTAAG
>JBBBDQ010000272.1:1507500-1750000 GCA_037127315.1 Ascarosepion bandense | reverse complement strand
TATATACATATATATATATGAGTATATATGTGTGTATGTATATATATATATGTGTGTGTGTGTGTGTATATATATATATATGTATGTATGTATATGTATATATATATATATGTATGTATATATATATGTGTGTGTATATATGTGTATATATATATATATATATGTATGTGTATATATATGTATATATATGTATATATATATATATATATATGTATGTATATGTATATATATATGTATGTATGTCTATATATATATATATATATATATATATATATATATATATATTCATATTCTGATGGCGTACTGAAAAGTCATGGTGCAATTTTTTTGTTCAGAATGACCAGAATGTAATCTAAAGCGCTTAAACCAATGATAAAATATATTGACAAACATCCGTTCCCTTGTGCAAAAACAAGAGAAATAACATAAAAAAATTAACAAGGTTTTTCTTGTCCGTTGTATTTAATAATAAAAACATACGTGCACTCTTTACTATGACTAATTGAATTACCTACTTTTATAATTATCTATAAATATATTTCCCCAGCTCCAAACAACATCGGTCTGTACGCAGCATACGTCTTTGTCATGCAATGAACAGAGAGACACACCCAACCCTGTATGTATGCATGAATGTGTGTATGTATTCATATATGTATAATAATAAACACAGTGTCGTTAAAGAAACCTATATTATACTCAGGAAAGCTTATTTCATATCAGACCCTACATAAATGACTTCTGTTTTGTTGGTGTCAAGCAGACAGTAGATAAGAAATCAATAAAGAAGTCTACGTTTAGTTCGATTAATTTTCACCTGTACTCACCTGTGGATATTCTTGAACGCTAAACAACCCACATACACACATACGCGCACATGTCGGTGTGTGTTTGAATTTTCCCTGTAATATAAATATGCAATCTTTCAGTTTCAGAAGTTGAATATTCTACAGAAGTGACAAAATCTTATATGTACCAGGTTGGTGATGTTCGTTAAGCTGTCATGCAGGTTCAGAAATTTCTGTTTTTGATCGATTCGTTTCTACGGCTTATAAACACTCAGATATTTTTTATGCGTGGATAATATTTTTTCTGAAAATAAATCTATGATTTGCAGCTGATGTAATGGATAGCGGCTTCGAATACGAAATCGGAGAGTCCAGTCCGAATTCCAAATGACGTGCGAATACCACTGAGAAATATATAAATCTATCTCTCCTCTCCGCTAGTTATGGGTTAAATAGTAAAACGAACCTGTAATGTAATATGCACAAATAAAACAATAAATAATTATCTTACAACTCTGAAAATATTTAAACATTAATTAACGCATAAAAAGTTGCTAAACCGTAAAAAATCATTCTTTCTCGTATATATATATATATATATATATATATGACCTGACGATTGCATAAAGCATGAAATATTGCCTCTGTTTTTTACTGAAATAGTAATATATATCCTCTGCATTATAATAAAAAACCGTTGTATGTATGAGAGTAAAATGATTTATATATATATATATATATATATATATATATATATATATATATATAATTCCTCCTGTCACGCACATGGAGAGAAGAACAACATTGAGGCAGCGTTGGCTCAGTTCATTAAAGAGAAAAAAGGGAGGCAGTGACGGATAAGTTCATTATCTTTACTACCAGTCATTAAAATTTACTAACAGTTATGAAAGCTCTTGCTGCGTCTTTGGTCTTTAATAGCGACTTATCCGTTACGAAATTGATTAAATCCGACATATTTTTAATTGTTTAAACATTTTTAATTGATACACCTATTTGAGTAGAATCACTGTTTTTTCTTTTTATAATTAAACAGTATATTTATACATATATATCTACCAGATTGAATAGTCGAGAAAACTTATACAAAATTATAGTTAGCCCGGCAGAATTTAATACTGCGTTCTCTAATGAAAATCGTCAATTGACCTGACGTGTCTTCTACCGCTCGACCACGAAGGATTTGCACATAGACCAAGTATTAATTAAGCCTTTCAGCACACACTGTCGTGATTTTTGGTTATATTCATACCGGCACTGTTTTGTATCCTAATGTAAATAAATCATTTTGTTTCTTTTTTTGCGAAATGGATTAAGGACGACATATTTCTAATTTATTTGTTTAAACGTTGTTTTTAAATGTTACTCGCATTTGATTTTTTTTATTATTAAACAGTATATTTATATATAATGTACTGTTTAATTATCAAGACAACAGGAAATCTACTCAAATACAAGTATCCATCTAAAATAATATTTAGATAAATTAATATATATATATATATATATATATGTATATATAGACAAAAATATATAAACATATATATACATATACACATAAATATATATATATATATGCACATATATATATACACAAATATATATATATATACATATATATATATACACAATATATATATATATATATATATATATACTAGCAGTATAGCCCGGCGTTGCTCGGATGTAATGAAAGCTTTAAAATTAATCCTCGGTCCTGGATCTCAGACTCACCCTAAAGAATATTTGTGTGAAGTTTGGTGAAAATCGAATAAAAATCGTGGATTTGTATAAAGTATATACAGACAGATAAACAGACACACACACAAACATCTTGCTTTTATATTATCTATTTTCTGCATTATTGTAAGAACCTCAATCTTGGAACTTCTGAATATCGTTTCTTATGTCTTTTTCTATGAGTGTATCAAATTTGATTAAAATCGGACCACTCCTTCTATAACCTGATTTTTTCGATTATCGATTATTTATCTGGGGTACCTCGACACAAAACCTAGCTAAGAACACTCGCAGACGCGTATAGTACAACTGTGTAAATTTGCTTCGGAGTCTATCAGTAACGGTTACACACACACACACACAGACACACACACACAGAGACAAAGTTCCATTCATAAATAAGTTTAGATAACCGAGTATAAGGTACGTATGGATGGAATAATATTCCTTTGTATGTATATATATATATATATATATATATATATATATATATATATATATATGTGTGTGTGTGTGTGTGTGTGTGTTTATGTATATATGTATGTGTGTATGTATTTGTATAGATAGATAGATAGATAGATAGATAGATAGATAGATAGATAGATAGATGAACAGACTGAGATAGATAGATAGATAGATAGATAGATAGATAGATAGATAGATAGATAGATAGATAGATAGATAGATAGATATGTGTTTGTGTTCCTGGGTTTTGCGATCGTCAGATTTTCTGATTTAATTTCTTTTTTATTTAAAATACTAGATATATGTAGAGATGCGTATATTGATGAATTTTTGTGGAAGTGGGATGAAAATTGGGTGGAATATTTTTCGTCGTGACGCCTTTTATAGAAACGCAGACATAGATTAACATTTGTACACCCATTGACGTGTACAGAGACACACGCACACGCGAGCTCAACAACTAGAGCGCACACAAGCATAGCTTCATGTGAACGATATGGGGCTTAGCATATATATGTATATGTGTGACGTTTTGTACATGCATACGCATTTGATTTGTGTATAGTGTATTTATCAAGTTTGATGCCAGAGGTTTTGTGGATTTCCATCTATGTTATATATTTTGTGGAGATTTTAGTCGTGTACGTTTTTGTTTTTAGCTTGTGTATTTGCGTATATATATATATAACTATGTTTATATGTTCATACATTGAAATATGATTGTGTCTGCCATGACCGCATTCATTCAAGGCTAGTCACGTTACAAATTCGCCCTGACTGTATCCAATACGTGGCAATTCAGTGTCCAAATAGAGCTTTAAAATTTAACAGACAAATTGACAAGTCGATAAAAACAAAATTATGAAATTCGTGCATGTATATATGCGTAGGTATATTAATCTGTATATGTGTCTGTTTGCCAGTGTGTGTGAATATACTTGTCTATTTTTCCATGTGTGGATGTTTGTATGTTTATTTATGTGTGCGTTCTTTCTCTTCCTCATTTAGTATATGAATAACTTTCTAAATCTAATAAATTGTGAAAGTTAGAAAATTTTTATAAAAAATTTGCATCAATAATAAAGTAGATCTAATAGTCAATTAATTAAATTAATTAATTAATTGATTAATTAATTAAATAATGCTGATCTCAATTTAATCAAATATTAATACTAATGCCCCTCAAAATTATTTTTAAGTCTGCTCATATATTCTCTAAATTAGAAGTAACTTTACTCTGATTGGTCCACATTGTACATACAACAATGCCTCCCTGGATTAAAGGGGTTTTGCTTGTTTTTAACCTTTTAAAACCCTTCAATTTGAAATAAACCTGGTCACTTGATAAGACACAAGAAGTGTCGAAACAAAAATAGCTACTTTGTAGTGATATTATAACATATCCATGTTATAATTTCTGAATACATATATATATATATATATATATATATATATTCAGTTTAATTGATGTGAGTTTGTGACCCTCGGTTTCACGCTTTTGTGATCGGCAGACAAACAGATTAATTTTTTAAAAAGGTATGTAGCTTTGCGAATATTGGAATTTTTATGAAAGTGGGAAGAAAAAATGTTGTCGTGACGCCACTCAAGCTAAAGCAAACATTCATACACACTCGTACACTCATTGATGTACGCAGACACACATAACTGTACTTGAGCACTATGGGGCTTGGCATATATATGTATGTGTGTGCCGTTGTGTACATACATACGCATTTGTTTGGTGTATTCAAAAGTCTATCTACCGACTTTGATTGTAGCGATGTCAACGCGCACACGGTTTGTCTATTTTTGTTGGCTGAACAGTATTTTCTCGTACGCACGTATATACGTATGATGGGGTCTGTTTTAAACTATGATAGACAAAAAATTCATATTATTTTAATTTTTTAAGGCTTTGTTGTTGTTATATTAAAGCCGGTTATTTGCTTGTTTTTGGTGGATTGCACATATTTAAATTGTAGAAATTCTAATTTGTAATACTTGTTAGGTTTTATGTGGTGGTATTAATTTTGCTGTGGGAGAGAGGAGTGATTTACGTTAATAATGATTGAGGACGAATACGGCAATAGTAATTGTGATTGGGTGGGGTTGATAGTAATAATTGTAGTAGCAAATATTGTAAAGCGGTAGTAGTGATTAGTAACGGGGTGGAATGATAATAACAATAAATGCAATTATTTTAATGCTCGTTTGAACTAGAGAATAATTAATAAGGTTATGGTATGAGTTGTAACTCTTTTTCTGTTTATAGGGTCATTGCTTTGTTTTTTTGTTTTTTTTTACCCGTTTGGTATAAATTGTGAGGTATTTATTTTTGTGTCTCTATCATTGATATTGAGCGCTTTCTCATATAAAAAGTAATATATATAACAGATTGCATATATATATATATTATTTTTTCTTATTAATTCTAATACTATTATATTTCATCTCTTTTGGAAATTACCTTACCAAGTACCAAGGATTCTACAATAAGGCCTAGATTTATAAAGACAGTATTTAAAGAAGTCAGTAAACCTTGACATGGATTTTTAGTTGTTTATTTTAAGATGCATGACATTATAAATTAAAACTTAAAAATTAGGGTTGAATTTTCGCTAGAAAAAAATGAATTGTTATTTTTCTCTTTTAATTCTGATGCTATTGGGTTTAATCTCTTGTGGAATTAATCTTACCAAGTACCAAAGATTCTATACAATATATATATATATATATATATATAATCAAGAAACAAAAGTTGGATATTGTCACAAATTCATTGTTAATAAGATATTTCGTAGCTCCCCCCCCCGCATGTGACCAAATTCATATTGTTGTATGAATCTGGTCTGACGTGTGGTGGGAGGAGCGAAATATAATATTACCAATGAATTCGTAAATATATCCAACTTTATTTCTTGATTATAATACTCTGTTAAATTTAACAATAAATTTTAACATTGAGTTCTCTTTGCTGTTAGTCTCTGTTGGAATTTACCTTGCCAAATTTCAAGTATTCTACTTTATATATATATATATATATATATATATATATATATATATATAAAACACAAATTACTGTTGCAATAATATCACTCCTCCTACAAAATCCTCATCATAACCGGATTAAATTAATGCGAGGATGGTAACCCATGTTTTGAATGTTCCTAAATTAAAAGTGTCTTATTATAATTGTGCTTGTCCTTCCTTTCGTTAGTTCACACGACCGTTACCTCTAGCCATTGACTCATAAATCATGGACTATTCCATTTTGATTATGTGGAGAGAGAGAGAGAAAAAGACAATACCTATTTTCAGTGAAGGAAAGGAAACAAAAAAATAGAAAGAAGGGAGGATTGCAGTCTTTAAGTTCTCTTACCAATATCTCATAAATAATGAATAAGCAAACTTTATATCAGAGATCCTACTTGGTTTCAGCGAGAAATTGATTAAAGAAAAAAAAAGGAAGAAGGAAGGAAGGATAGAAATGTTTAATGACTCTTTCATTGAAATGGAAAAAAGTTGCCAATTTCTAATCGTTTCATTTGTTCCCATTTATTAAAATAACGACCAGCAATCATAGCTGCCAATCCTTCTTCCACCGTATACATCGTACTGCTGAAGTATTTTAAAATTATTATTAACCTCCTAAAAAAAGTAGTTGAAAAAAGACAAAAGGAAGGACCACACATAAATTCAAAGAAAACCGAATGTATGGTCATTGGCAAACAGAGGAGTCCAAAATAGCAATTACAGGCTGTAGATACTAAAACCAACCAAGCACAAGATTTTAAGTACTTGGGAAGTGTTCTAACGGAAGACGGAAAGAAGTTTCATGTAATTAATTGAACAGAGGGTAACATATAAATTTTATATATATATATATATATATATATATATATATATATATATATATATTTACCAATACTTCTTAAAAAATAATAATTGCATAAATAACTTTATTTATTTTTGTATAAGTCCTGAAAGTTTCATTAAAATCAGACAAGTAGTTGACTTTTGCAAGAATTTTCAAATTAATGTATCTTTCATCGCCAAAAAACGATTTGCATTTACCCTTGATATAATCTCTAGTAAACATCAGGTGAATCATTACAAAACATCGAAGTGCCTCATTACACCGGCATATGGTGAGTTTCTAATTATATATACGATGAACACACACACACACACACACACACACACACACACACACACACACACACACACACACACACATGCTCTAATACACTTACACTCACACACACACACACACATACACACTCTCACTCATTACAATTAACGACAGCAGAAGCAACGAAGAATGACCATCGTTGAAAGGCATGAGACTCGAAAACAAGCACCCCTAACATTCTGAAGATGAGATTTTGATCCCGAAACATTAATGCATAATTAATAGGTAATACCCAACAACTTCTTTACCTTACTTTATTTTACTAAACGCATTGTGATAGCCTTCAAAACCTAACCATACGCTTAATATACAGAATGCTTCAAGCAAATTACAAAACTTTCCTGTTTTTACCAAAATTTTCTATAGAAGAAATACTTCTAGAATAACTTAATTCATATGAAAATAAGTCCTAAAAATTTCATTATTTTCCGACAATTATTTGATTTTTGCAAGAATTTCCAAATCAATGATTTTTTCCAAGAAAAAAGATACTTCCTATACTAATCTTTTGGTCCCCCACTGACGCAAGAAAAACACAACTGTTAACTAAAATTTCGAACGTTCTAAAAGAGACAAAAAACACAATTTAATAATTAAAAGATCCTTTCTTCTTTCCTCTTGATAATAACAAATATTTTGTCGATAAAACTTTGTTTTGTTAGATTTAGGACATTTTTTCATCATGTTATAAGCATTTTTTAGTGAATCATATGATGTGCCTATCTTTAATTTAATGGATGTCCGTATTTACAAAAAGCGGAACGTTTTTGCATTCCAAAGAAATTCAATATTTTTTTTAAATATTGGAATTCAGTGTAGTAAACGTTTTCATTTATGATTAGTGAATATAGTTTTTACCTAATAACTTTCTCACCTAGACGCTACAAATTAATACAGAATTTTAAAAGATTTAAAACTTTTAAAATTATTCTAATTAAAATATTTTTAAAATATATATGCTATACTCATTTTTTTAGTGAATCATTTGATGTGCTTATCTTTAATTTAAAAGAATAAAATATATATAGTGATTTTTGAATAATTTTGTGTAACGGCATACCTCACTTGTGTCTGAACTGGATTGAACGTTTCAAGGCAGAAAAAAAAATGTAATCTATTTAAAAGCTAATTTTTTCGCATCTTTATAAGCCGGCTAGAAATAACTTTAGAAAACAGTCAAGAGATTTCATTGTTTTAACAATGTTGAATTTAACATTTTTATTTTTCTCTTTCAAATGTAAAAAAAAAAAAAATCTGACCTCCATTTCAATACAAAATAATTTTATTACCCCTTTTTTTTTTCGGATAAAAATTTTTCCTGAAGGCAATTTATCGTATCTTTTTTTAAAAAATTTTCATCAGTAAAAATGCCACATGTTACTTGAACTTATTACTTAACACAGTTTATTTCTTATTCAGTTTTGATCCTGGGTATGACGGTAAACTGCATCCGGCAGCAAGGCCTCTGATTAGGAGGTTGTGAGGAGCATGGAACCACTGTTGTTCCCAGGTCCACCCTGACCCGGAGTGGTAGCGCCTATTAGGGTCCCAGCTATGGGCAAATAGTTAACCCCCAAACTGGGGTCGAAATCCTTTGAAAGTATAAAAATACACTTTTATAGAAATACATAAATTAAAATAGACTTTTATAGAAAAATATATATGTTTGAAGAAAAGTTATTACCAAGAATACATTTTTAAAGTAACTTTTTTACCATAACACATTTTTGAAGGAAAAACATTATTCTCAGCAAAACTTTTTTGAATACATAACTAAAAGACATTTTCAATTTTCTTTTATAAAAAAAGAATAAAAACAAATTTTCATTAAAATCTAACTAAATTACGCTTCTCACTAGAACTGAACATTAAAAATACCCCTTAAAACCCCACCTTTTTGGCATTAAATAACCCACAGAAGTGTTGATATGCTGTTAAACAAAACTAAAACTCAAAATTTATTCAGTTTCTTTATTATTATAGTAACCGTTTTTCTTGTATTTTTTTTTACAATCAAAATCTTTCAGATCTAAGCGAAACTTAGTATTATAGTAAAAAGTGATCACATGACAACAATAAACATGCAACTTGAACCGCTAAAAATGGCGCACTTTACTGAGAAAAAAAACTGGTTAAACGCTATAAGTCCCACCCACAATAAAAAAAACAAACATTTACCAGGTTGTAAGGGGACAAAATTATTTTTCAAAGTTGAGTAAATTGGCATAGTACTCTCTAATGATGGTGAGGCACAATTAAATCAATGCCTTTTGCATCCCAGAGGCAATCATCTACTGGTGTAGCTGTTACTAATCTAAAAGTTTACTGTGTGAGTAATCATGAATACGGAGATTGGGAATAATAGTATATCAACAAGTACAAGACTCGCCCGCTGCGTGAAGTAGATGCACTGCTAATGAATTGCTAATCAGTATAATCACTATCTCTACTCGGTATTTACCACCTTCCCACCAAGAAGGCTGCGCCCCAAAGTCAATTTAATTGGGGATTCTGAACTCTTAAGCTCAGCCAAAAATATCTCTTGGGCTCTTGTTTTTTTTTTTCACCTCAAACGAGACACTACGTTTCGGCGGAGCTCCATTTGAGTCCCTCTCTGCTCGGGAGCAAAGTGTTGAACAAGAGAAAGCTTGGATCAAGAATGATTGCATTACTCTCTCTACTCTACTACGCATCAATATTGTCCAAGCATTTCCCATTCCTGTATATTCCCAACCTGTATACAGGTAGGTATGAGTGAGTGAGTTTTGTTTAATGGCATATACAATAAAAATCTTTCAGATCTAAACGAAACTTAGTATTATAGTAAAAAGTGATCACATAACAACAATAAACATGCAACTTGAACCGCTAAAAATGGCGCACTTTACTGAGAAAAAAAAATTGGTCAAACGCAATAAGTCCCACCCACAAAAAAAAAAACAAAAAAAAAAACAAAAAAAAAAAACGTGGTTATTTAATACCAAAAAGTTAGTGTTTAAAGGTATTTTTTTAAATGTTCGGTTATAATGAGAAGTTGATTTAGTCAGATTTGAATGATTTTTTTTTGTTTTTATTCTTTTTATGTTAGAAAACTGAAAATGTCTTCTAGTTTTGTATTCAAAAGTGTTTTGTTGAGAATTTTTTCTTAAAAATGTGTTATGGTAATAATTTTTTCTTCAAAATTGTGTTGTTGGTAATATCTTTCCTTGAAAAAAGTCTATTTTCTCTAAAAGACTATTTTTATGAATATATTTCTATAAAAGTGTATTTTTATACTTTCATAGTGTTTTGACTCCCGTTTGAGGTTTAACTATTTGTCTATAGCTGGGACCCTAACAGGTGCTACCACTCCGGGCCAGCGTGGAACTGGGAGTAACAGCAATGAAGAGGTTCCATGCTCCTCACAACCAATGGTCTTGCTGCCGGATGCAGTTTATAGTCATACCCAGGACCAACAGGTAGGTATATAAACACCTACCCTTCATATGAGATGTGCTTAGCCTCCTTTAGAGCAAGTGAATTGGGGTGATTTCACTGCATAGATTGTTTTTTTGTCTTAAGGACAAAGTGATGAAACCAACACCCATCTTATGTTATGATTCACTCAAGTAAACCAGGTGGATCTGTCTTAAATAATGCCAGATTTTCCTGCAATATGATCAGACTGGTACGCTTTTAATCAGGTGTCAGAAGACGTGACACTTACCGAACAGAAACCTTCTTTACCAAATTTATTTTGCAGAATATTCTCAGCTCTTCCAGGGGATATTCTAATAGCAGTGACTATTTGATTTATAGTCAACTAGCAGTATAGTCCGGCGTTGCTCGGGTGTAATGAAAGTTTTAAAACTAATCCATGGTCTTGGAGCTCAGACTCTTTGGACGTTGGCACGAAAGACTAAAAAGCAATAGTTGTTTCCAGTTAAAGTGAAACCGTGGAAAATGTTGAGAATAATCAAAGAAAATGCAAAAAAGAAGCTGAATTAGGAGGGAATAAAAAAGTTACTCAGAAAAATCAAAGAAAAAAGTGAAAATGAAGCAGAATTAAAAAAGAAAGAAAAAAACGAAAGAAAGAAAAAGAAAGAAAGAAAGAAAGAAGTAAAGATAATTAGCCTTGTTTCTGGATAGATACAGTAGAGTTATAAACAAAAAAGCTTTAATCAATGCATGCGAGATATCACAGCTTTAATATCACTCCTTCATAATCAGCCTATGGACTTTTCAGCCTACCCTTGTTTCTGGAAAGATACAGAAGAGTTATAAACAAAAAAAGCTTAAATTAATGCATGAGAGATTTCACAGCTTTAATATCACTCCTTCATAATCAGCCTATGAATTTTTCAGCCCGCCTTTGTTTCTGGAAAGATACAGTAGATTTATAAACGAAAAAAGCTTAAATTAATGCATGCGAGATTTCACAGCTTTAATATCAAATGTTCATAATCAGCCTCTGAACTTTTCAGCCTACCCTTATTTCTGGAAAGATACAGTAGAGTTATAAACAAAACAAGGTTAAATTAATGCATGCGAGATTTCACAATTTAATATCACTCCTTCATAATCAGCCTATGAACATTTCAGCCGACGCTTATTTCTGGAAAGATACAGTAGAGTTATAATCAAAAAAGCTTAAATTAATGCATGCGAGATTTCACAGCTCTAGCGGCTTTCCTTCATAATTAGCTTAGTAACTTTTTTCGACCCGTCAATCTATCATTTGAGTGCGTGGTACTGTGATTTGACCGTCAGTATTCGTACCATCAGTCCCCGGTTCAAAGTTAGTAATGGTCGATTTGACAAGGACTTCACGTCTTGAAGAAGGAAATTCCTGGAAAGTAATTGAAACTCACCTGAAGTGAGCTCCTCATGCCAATGACATTTCCACCGAGCTCTACGGTATAATAATAATCTTGATAATAAGAACCTGTTAGGAAAAGTTGTGAAAACTACTTTATATGTTAAACCAGACCTTGTGAGTGTAATTGAGTACATAAAACTGTTCGGAATCTATTGATAGTTATGCTAAGAACTGTAACTAAGGGCCGCTAATTTGCATTATAAACCACAAGTAAGCACTGTGAGTTTTAAAGAGACACCAATGTGCCTGTGAAAGCATCTGCCAAATTTATTAGTTAGTTACCCTAACTTCAGGATGTCCGTTGTGGTCCAGTGGATATCGGCTCGGAACAAGAAATCGGGGAGCCGAGTTCGAATTCCAGTTGAATTCATCGCATTCACTTCCACGCAAATACCCTTGGGAAAAGTGTTAATCCCTCTCTTCCTTCCAGTTATGGGTTAAATAACAGGACAGATTGGGTTCTATAACCTTGGCTGGCAACCAGTCTACCACAGAAAGCAATGGCAAACTACTGCGGGATAATCTTCTGCCCAGTCAGTCATGTCTCTTTCGAGACATGATCGCCCAAGCGTGTTTCACGTATGGCAATTAACTGACTGACCCTAACTTCATACATTCTCGGAAAACGACAGGTGAATCATACTATATAAGAGCATTTATAACTATCTATCTGTTTCTAAGTCTGTCTCTAACTTTGTCCCTGTGGTACGCCTGTCTCTGTTTATATATATGTGATCCGCATACAAGTTGTTTCCCTATCTCACAGCTAGATTAACCGTTGACTCCAAGCCGATTGATTTGTTACCCACCAAGCCGTAGCCGCACGCCAGAAAAGGCAAAATTCATGACGTGTAATATTTTTACAGAATGTAAATACCCTAGACATCAAGAGTGTTTAATCCCGTAACCGAATCGAGAGCGTTCAGCACGATAACCGGAGAACATAGCATAAAGCCGTAAATTTCCCTTTCTCCACAGTGCTCAGTCAGCTAGTGAAAGTACACACGCACACACACACACACACACACACACACACACACACATATATATATATATATATATACCATCCAAAAATACCAACACTATATAGTTTCCCAAAAACACATAAGCCAAATACATCAATAGACCTACCTACTCCGGAATAGGCAGCACTTCACGTAAAATAGCTGGCAAATTAAGCATATATATATATATATATATATATATATATATATATATATATATAAAAAGATTTAGGCAGACACGCTATTTCATGGTAAATCGGAATTTTGGGCCTATTTCAGGCGAACCATCATCAGCTTCCGTCTTTATTGAACAGAAGAAAAATCTTCTGTAATATAAAGACGGAAGCTGATGATGGTTCGCCTAAAATAGGCCATACTTCCGATTTACCATGAAATAACTTGCGTGCCTACATTTTTTCTTATATTTGCTATATATGTATTTATATAGATATATGTTTAGAGCTCACTGCATTTTCAAGGGTATTTATGTCTTTGCTGTTGTTATTTTTCCTTGAGTTTTCACTGTTATGTAGAATTTTATTTTTTGTTGATATTTGAAAAAGAAAAACGTTCATTCCAAGCTCTCACGAGCCGTGCGCGACTGGAAACCGTGTGAGCATTTTTCTATTAAAAAAAAACTTTCCCCATACTCCATTTCCAATATTAAATTTTATATATATATATATATATATATATATATATATATATATATATATATATATGTGTGTGTGTGTGTGTGTGTGTGTGTGTTTGTGTGTGTGTGTGAAAAGTGTATGTATATAATTGTAAATATCAATATATATATATATATATATATATATATATATATATATGCAATTTGTTACATATATTATATTATTCATATATTATATATGCGTGGTACTTATTTGAACGTGCTCAGTATCAGTGATAGAGCTAACATATTCGCAAAATAGAGTTTGTCTGACGATCGCAAGTGCGTGAAACCCAGGGTTACAAACTCATACCTATCTCTCTCTCTATATATATATGTATATTTAGTAGAGAGATTGACACATTGTATGCGTTGATGAAGTTTGTGAAAAATGTCAAAAGCAAAAGACCCTCAGAGACAAATATCATTCTGGTATCTATGTAATATATTGCCTCTCATATTCAGATTGCATGCGCGCAGTGTTGTCTGAAGGCGCATGCTCTCATCTCACGATCCATCAAAACATCTCGCTAATCCGTGCGTGACAAAACCCTCGTGCAAAGCTGCAACCATTGAGATACAACTGTGTATCCGAGCCCCGAAGATCGAGTGGCGACCGTTTTAAAAACCATCACCCAGGCGCGTTCAAGAATCGTCCGTTCAACTGCCCTCTTGAACAAAAACATCTCAACGTTTTAAACGTTCTTAACAATGTTGTTGGCTGAAAAATTTCCCAAATGTGGTAAGCCAACTGAAAATACTCTCCATAAATCCTGGAATGGGTTTAGTCGACTGGGAAATCAACGGGATCGACCCAAACCAACACTTCCCCGTCCTCGCCAGTTTTCTGTACCGTTTGACTGACGACCTAAGGACTTTAAACAATCCCCACAAACCCTCTCATTAAGACTGCTTCCACTATCCCCGTCACCACCAGTGCTGCCATTAACAGGACTCCTACTCATAGCAAATACAGTTTAACGCTAACTTTACACTTTGTCCGGCTTTTGAGACAAGTAACCCACCTCCACCTGACTTGTTGTCAGCCATCTTTACCTTTAAGCTATACCCGAAGAAGGTAAGCTAGCAAATCACGTTTGATTGTGGCATTATCTAGTCGGAGAAAATGAAGTTGAAATGATTTACAACCTTTTTTTTTAGTTCGTTGCTAACCAAAATAGGTGCTACATCGGCCGATTCTAGAATGAATGTACTTCAGCACAAAAATAAAGTTATTTATTACTCGAAGTTTTGGCAATGTGAAGAGATTGTCATTTCGTAAACGTGGAAGTAATTCTGTTTTCTGGCCTTCTGCAGTCATTCGTTTATTAATTTTAAACAGTATCTTCAAACGAAATAGTTCGACAGAATAATGTTTTTTCCTCAACATTAAATAATATTTCTCAACAAATTGTAATATTTTTTCGAAGTTCTCGTTTTTATTCCATCTTTCAAATTAGTTTTTCTTCTTTGTATTTTCTGTGTTTTCCTTCATTCTTTCTTCTGTATTAGTATTTTCATTCGATTCTTTAATTTTCTTCTTTCTATTTTTAAAATAATTTTCTTCTTTGCTTCTTACACTATTTCTTCTTCCGTCTTTCTTTCATTTTCTTTTCTTTTACGTATTTTATATTTTTTTTTATTTTTATCCATCTTTTTGTTTCTAAAATTTCATTCATAAAATCACCTTTTTCCTCATTGTTTTTATATTTATACTGAAGCTATAGGGAGATGGTTAACGTTTATTTGATTCGACTTTGTGTCATACATAACCCAATACCCTGTAGCTTGCAAGTTTAATGCAGAATTATCAGCAGGAGGTTATTTTAATTATCAGAACGTTGGTTGTCGGCAGGTTGGAATGTGTGAATTAGTGTAGCATAGTGTAAGAATAAAACATAGATTTTGCACTTTAAAATAGAAGTTTATTAAAAGGAATGAATAACAAGAATTCGTGGAAATTAATGTTTAATGAGAAAGTTAAAGGTATCAAGATTTGTAGAAAATGTTCGTAGTAGTAATTGTTGAAAGAGTATATAAGTACTTTTTTTTAATATTAAAAGCGATTGGCTAAATTCTTTTAATATAACTCTTTATTTTTATACTTTCATAGTATTTTGACCCCAGTTTAGAAGTTTACTATTTATCCATAGCTGGGACCTTAACAGGTGCTACAAAACCGGATCAGGATAGACCTGGGAAAAACAAAAATTAAGAGGTGGTTACATGCTGCTTCTGAGCGCGTCGGCGAGTGGTTAGAATTTTCATTTTTTGACGCAGGTTCGAATCTCAACATGGTCGATTTTTCAGGAAAGAGGCTTATTGATGTTATCGGTATAAAGAAGGCGATCCCAGCGTACGGTACCTTTTATAAGTGCCTGAAAACCATGCCACGGGTTGACCCAAGCCTAGTGAGTGAAATGAGAAGCCGTCGATGGTTGTGCTAGCTCGATGTCACAAGTCATTGTGACCGAGGGTTTTGGAGTCCGGGCCTTGTTCAGATTGTTGTTCACGCCGTATAACGCGCTCTCACAAAAAAAAAAAAACAGTAAAAAAAAACAAAAAACAACAGAACAAGTAGGCTCTAGGTGTTGAACAAAAACGAGTGTTTCTGAGCCAGCATCTGCAATGGAGATTATCTATCCACCCTTGTATGCAGCTATCCTCGGATACGAGTGCTCAAAACCTTCCGATCAGAGGCCTTGTACCCGGATGTAGTTTATCGTCATCCCCAGGATGTAGCAAATAAAGCTTTCCTTTTTAATTTATTCATTAATTCATTCCATCGTTTTTTATTTATTTCATTTTTCTTTCTTTAATTATTCGTTTTTATTTTTCTTTTAATTCATTTTTATCTTCTTCATTATATTTCTTCAACTTCTTCAAAAAATGTCCTTTTTTTCATTCATCTTTTTTTTTAACTTTTTAACGTTTCGTAAAATCAGATCTAGGATGTGCGTTGTGGTGCAGTGGATATCGACTCGGAACGACAAATCGGGGAGCCGAGTTCGAATCCCAGTTGAATTCACTTACGCACAAATACCCTTGGGAAAAGTATTAATCCGTCTCTTCCCTCCAGTTATGGGTTAGATAATAGAACAGATTGTGTTCTATAGCCTTGGCTGGCAACCAGTCTACCGCAGAAAGCAATGGCAACCTACTGCGGGATAATTTTCTGCACAATCAGTCATGTCGCTTTCGAGACATGATCGCCCAAAGAGTGTATAACGTATAGCACTTAAGTGACTGATGATGCTATATAGTAAAGCTACTAGGACGCAAATGGCTCGTGAATTTTAATGCTCCCCAGACGAAACTGCTCTCCTTCAACCATCATAAAGAATCTTTACTACCTACCATCAGAATTGGTGGCGTTATCCTCTAAGACAGTAGCACACTGCGCCTCCTTGTCTTCACTCTTTCAATCGACCTGGTGTGAAGCGACTACACATAATCTAAAGCTGCATCTATTGCTAGGAAGGTTAGACCAGAAAGTTTTTTTCTCGTCAGAATCCATCTTTCACATTCATAAATATACCATTCGCCCGGGCATTAAATACCATTGCCCTATCCGGTCGGGGGCTCCTGCTATTCACCTTGAGGTGATCGTCAAAACCCAAAAGAAGATCTGCAATATAGTCAGTTCTTACGTCGCGGCCCATCTTCAGTCACTTTCTCACCGACGTAATGTGGCTTCCCTCTGTCTTTTCTACATGTATTTTCATGGTAACTGCTCTGACGAGCTTTTTACCCTGGTTTTGCTTTGCTTGGGGTGAAATGATTATAAAAATGATTTTCTTAAGTCCAGTCAACGTTATCGATCTTTGTTGCCTTGATTTGAGGGGCTTCCTTCTTAAACTTTTCTTTTTTTAATTAGTATTGTACAGTAATATATTGATTATGTCAGTATTGTCTCTTCAAGTAAAAAGTGCTGTACATTTTGGTTTTAGCTAGTGCTGAAATTTCTCGAAGAATATGGTGTCTGTTGTTTGGTAAAGATTGTGATTCTGTAGCTCTAGTCCACAAGGCGAGAGGAAGAATAGTTCTCTCTAAGATCTAAAAGGTTCATTCGATCTAAGCCATTTTAATCAGTAATTAAAAAAAATGATCATGAACCTGGCTGCTTCACTTCAAAAAGACCTCCACTCTGTGATTGAATGGGATAGAAAATGGCTCGTTAGTTTTAATACCCTCAAAATAAAAGCAGCTCTCCTTTAACCACCATAGAGAAATTATCTTACCTACCATCAGATTGGATGACGTTAATCTAGAAGGCAACACACTTCGCCTCCGTGGCCTTAATCTCTTAAATGATCTCAAATGGAATGACTACATGCAACCCATAGCTGCATCTCGTCAGAATCCATCTTGCACGTTCATAAATCTACCATTCGTCTGTGCATTGAATACTGTTGCCATATCTGGTCGGGTGATCCTGCTATTCACCTTGAGGTGCTCGACAACATCCAAAGGATGGTCTGCAATATAGTCAGTTCTTACTTTGTGGCCCACCTTCAGCCACTTTCTCAAGGACGTCATGCGGCATCCCTCGGCCTTTTCTACAAATATTGTCATTGTAACTGCTCTGACAATCTTTGTTCCCTGGTGCCCCGACCACATGAATTTACGCGTACTACTAGATTGTAATCAAGGTCCCACACTTTAACCATTAAATTAGCTAAATATAACCGCCTCTTCTACGCTAAGATTTTGTTTTCTCGCGCTTCCCGTCCGGGGAACTCTTTGCTGTTTACTTCCTTTCCTGGTAGCTTCAATTCCCAAAAGTTTAAATGCAACGCCAATTGCCGTCTTCTGTCTCCTTGAATCCCATTTTTTTCTTAAAAAACAAACAAACAAAAGTTCCAAAACCCTGAGCGTGATAGGAGTTAATATATATATATATATACAGGGTAGGACTTGGGACCCTGCCCTTAAACAAATCCCAATGAGACTTGCTCCGTCAGGGAGGAAGCCCGCTCAACCCGACTAGGGTGAATGCGGCATACATACATACATACATATATATATATAGGATTTAGCGGCTTGGTTGCGGAAGTCGTTGTTTGGCGAGACACTATCCTATGAGCAAAGGAGCTTGGATTAGTTCCACTATGGAATTAGTGACGAGCGGCGCACTTCATCGAGCTTAATTCGTTACCTCTTCGTCACCAGGACCCGTGGTACAGTTGGTATAACATCAGCTTAATAACCAAAACTGTCTGGGTTCGATTCCTGGTAGTGGATGCTGATGAGTCCCAAATATAGGAAGAAACGGCCGTCCAGTGCTTTCTGCATTCTGTTGAGGTCGAATATAAAGCTTGATGATTTACTTAATATATATATATATATATATATATATATATATGAAAATTTGTATTTTTAGGCAGCAAATTTATTTTTAGGCATGTCAGATTAAATAAATCGCAAAGATTGTGTCTGCTTATTTTTAATAAAATCTGTTTGTACTCACGGATAATCTTTCGCGTATTATAATTGAAAGATGCCAGAAATGAGCTGTAACTTTGACAGTTGGTTTTATTTTTCAGTTCTCGATGTTCTTTCATTCTTCTTTCGAGATCATTTTCAAAGGTGGGAGTTATATACAAATAAATACACAAAAGTCTTTATTATAAACGCCTTCTGTACTTTGTTCTTTTTTCTATCACTGTAACCCCATGTGAACCAGTAGCGGCTTTGCCATGCTTGGGGTAAAATAATTTTAAAAAAAAGGAAAGATAAAATGGTTATTGAGCGTGAAATATTTAGAAAACGGAAACGTTAAAA
This sequence comes from Ascarosepion bandense, assembly GCA_037127315.1. Taxonomy (NCBI): domain Eukaryota; kingdom Metazoa; phylum Mollusca; class Cephalopoda; order Sepiida; family Sepiidae; genus Ascarosepion; species Ascarosepion bandense. The sequence continues at coordinate 1,730,478 of JBBBDQ010000272.1, read as the reverse complement.
TCTATAGAAGAGTAATTAGGGATACAGTAGATAACAATTTAGATTGCAATAAATTTTTGGAAAATTAGATTTGACTGAAAAGCATTTAGGAAGTTCTACAAGTAGTGCGGGAAAAGAAACTGTTAGCATAGAACTTGCGGTTACATCTAGCCAGTTTTTTTTGTTTGTTTTTTTTTCATCATTTCACCCCGAGCAAGGCGGAAACGCCACTGATATGCAGGGGGTTACGTAAATGTAAAAAGATTAATTAGAAAAGAGTGAGGAGTACAAACTAGTTAGAAAGGAACAACAGAAAGCTGAGAAAGCAGGTGCGATGACAGATACATAAGTGGAGAGAAAGGGAAGGTTATATAGGGGAGGGGAGAGAGCTAGTGTCCAGTGGTTAGTAGATGAGTATTGACTTTGCATTTAAATTTCTGGAGGTTGTAGCCGTCAGGAAAGCAAGAATACGGGAGCGAGTTCCACAGGCGGGAAGTGCGAGAGAAGAAGCTGCAGGAGTAGAATTGTCGTCTGCATTTGGCTAACCTGACTGTGAATGGGTGGGACCCAGTTGCCAGTCTGGTTGCACGGGTAAACACCTGTTGAGGAGGCATCAGTGACTTAAGCTCGTCCGAGCAGAAGCCATGAAAGTATTTATAGAAGAGACAAAGGGAGGCCACATTTCGACGATGGGTAAGTGGCTGCAGTCGAGCCGCCAGATCAGTACCTATCACATTACAGACTCTCCTTTGGAGCTTGTCAAGAACACTGAGGAGAACGGCAGGGGCACCTGACCATAAATGGCAGCAGTACTCCATGCACGGACGGATGGTTGACTTGTATATATGCAGGATAGAGTCAGGTGGAAAAAACATCCTGGATCGGCATTGAGACCCAATCTTCTTAGCAGTAGATTTTGCTATGGATTCAATATAGTGGTTCCATTTCGAGGTCTGGGGACAGGGTCAGTCCGAGGAGGCGTAGTGTAAATGGACGAGACCGTGCCCCTAATCTACTAGTGGTTAATCTAGTCGGTCGGAAAGGAACTGAAAGCGAGATGCCAGGTCAGGATCAATAACATTGCCAATTCTTTTTTGGATTTTACAAAAATCTCTAAATATATAGCGAGAGTATCACGCTATATGTGGCAGCAATATTCAAATCACATACGAACAGTAGACTTATGCGTGTTACGGTGTAAATTATATCGGCTTGAAATAAAAAATCGGAATGCAAAGTTCGAATTCCAGTTGAATTCCATACATTCATTTACGTGCAAACAATCTTGGGAAAGATATGAATACGTCTCTTCTTCTACCAGGTATGGGTTGAATAGCAGGGCAGATTAGGTTCTATAGCCTTTGTTGGCAACCAGTCTACCAAAGAAAGTAATGGCAATCTGCTGCGGGAAAATCTTCTGCCTAGTCATGGAACAAGAGAGACATGATCATCCAATCGAGTATCACGTATAGCAATCAACTGAATGATATGGATCAAAGGATTAAATAGCAAAGCAGATTTGGTTCTGTAGTCTTGGTTGGTAATTAGTTTACCCCAGAAAGAAATGACAGCCTACTGCAGAAAAATCATGGACCAAATAAGACATGATCACCCAATCTTGTATTACATATGACACTTAAGTGAACACAGTGATCGAACTTGTTTTTCAGCTGATCTTCAATATAATCTTTTTACTTTATGCCAGCAAATAACGTTACCCCGTCAAAGCGCAAAAGTAAAGCATATATATATATATATATATATATATATATATATATATATATAATAATAATAATAATAATAATAATAAACGGGAAAAAAAAACTTGCCTATTAATTGATATGGCTTGTCCAGCGGATTGTAACATAGCAACCAAGGAATTCGAAAAACTGTCAAAATATAAAGTCCTGGAAATTGAAATAGAAAAAAATGTGGAAATTGAAAACTAGGATCGTACCAGTAGTAGGTGCTCTTGGAATTATAAAAAATGGAGCAAAACAACACATTGATAGAATCCCTGGAAACACCAGCTTAAGAGATATACAAAAAATTGTCTTGTTAAGTATAGCCCACACATTAAGGAAAACTTTGTTCATGTAACGCTTGGTTGGTAGTGCAACCATAGCAGAAATAAAATATGATAAAAAATGACAACATAATGATAATAATAATAATCATGACGTACTGAAACTTGATAGCTATAAAGTTTCGGTGCTAAAAACCATCATCAGGCTGTAAAATGGGTTTAATTTATTTTGTAATATATAAATAAGGAGATTTTTAAAAATAATATATACATGATTAAAGGCAAATAAAAGAAACAGAAATATATCCCCATAGAGCCAGTTTAAACTGACACATCATTATTTTCCCATGTATTGTGACCATTCAAATATACTATTTTCTTGATTTCTGATGAAATGTTAGAAATTTGCCTACAAATTTCAGTGAAATGTTATTTTTCCAAGGGTATAGTTTTAATTATTGCTTAGATATAGAGAAAAAATTATATGTTAGTCTAAACTGACACCAGGACGATAGAATATATCGTATAAACTTTACTCGTCTACTACTACAGTATAAAATCGATATTGTATTTATTGTGTTTCTTATTTTATTTATTATCTAAATTTATTTATAAGTGGACATTGTCTCTCTCTCTCTCTCTCTCTCTCTCTCTCTCTCTCTCTCTCTCTGTGTCCGTTACCTATAGACTCCGAAACGGCTGAAACGATTTTCTTGAAAATTTACACCGTTATACTATAAGCGTCTGCGAGTGTTCTTAGCTCGGTTTTGTGTCGAGGTACCCCCGATAAATATCGAAAATCGATAATCGAAAAAATCGGGTTATAAAAAGAGGGGTCAGAGTTTAATCAAATTTGATACTCATAGACAAAGTCATAAGAAACGATATTCAGAAGTTTCAAGGTTGCAGTTCTTAAAATAGTGCATAAAATCGATAATAGATATCTATAAAAGGAAAGATGTTTGTGTGTGTGTCTGTTTATCTGCATGTATGTCTGTATTTTTTTCAGCCCATTTATTTTAATTTTTGCCAATCGTAGTTCTTAGATTCAGCCATGATACCATTTACTCAGAGGACTTATTTAACCTTTAAAATTTAGTTTACGACGAAAAAAACTTATTTTATATCGATACCAGGAAATCAAAATTTAACTTACATCCATTCATGTTTCTTTCAGTCTACGATTTAGCTTTAACTGGAAACAACTATTGCTTTTTAGTCTTTCGTGCCAACGTCCAAGGAGTCTGAGTTCCAGGACCATGGATTAATTTTCAAGTTTTCATTACACCCGAGCAACGCCGGACTATACTGCTAGTGTTTTCATAAAAAGGTAGTAAAATTTATAAAAAAGGAAGCTATTATCGTCTGAGAATAGAATACAGTCTTAACTCTTAAAGCCGATGAATACGAGGATACGGTACTATTTTTAATCAACTGCCATTAGTTAGTTGAGCGTCTACGACGGAAGTGCAATACGCAGTCAATAACGGCAGTGGTGATGGTGTCTTCCTTATTTCTTATGTGATCTCTTTATGATAATTAAGACCGTTAAAGTCTGCCTCCTTCTACCGAGCGCCCATATCTCAGAGGTAGAATCGCTAACTGACGCCAAATTGGTCGGGTTTCAATCCTGGGTTAAGAGTAATCGGATGTCTAACCGTACTGACGAGCTGTGATGCAGTGAAACAAATATATCTGCGGATGACTATATATATATATATATTACGGAAATTAACGAATTTTAACGAAACTTGGTTATAAACAACCGACAATTTGAAATGAATTGTTTAAATGTTTAATTTAAATTGTTTAAAATGAATTGTTTAAATGTTTAATTTAAATTGTTTAAAATGAATTGTTTAGAGAGGTCTAAGACGTCGCCAGATCAAATGGTATCTTCCACTATGTAAATAGGGGTCGCAGGTTCGAATCCTGCCAAATGGCACACATTTTCGTAATAACAATTTATCGTAAATAATCAGGCCGGTAGATATAAATATATAATACTGTTTAATTAAAAAACAGAATATCTACTTAAATACGAGTATCGATAAAAAATAATGTTCAGACAATTCATTTCAGATATATATATATGAAAACCTAGACACAGGATCAAAGTAAATACATAAATTAGGTCCACTAACAGCAGACATCAAACAATTAAATGATAGCCGACCATAAAAATGACCACTCAACAGCGTCCTCTTAGAAATCCTAACCAAAAGATATACCCAACCGATAAAAAGATAAAACATACATTCCAATAGATAATACCATTAATCAACAATTTCGCACTTACACACCAAATTCCTCAAAAGTCTAACGATCAAAACGAGACATTCACTTAATTACCAATAACCCCAACCAACCCCCACGACAACAACGAACCAAATATAAACTGAGAATGATTCCAAGCCTTAATTTCCCCTGAGGAAGTGTTTAAATCCAAACACTGAAACAAACATGATTTTTGGGAAGAGGACATATATAAAAGAAATTATGTACATGTTCTAAAACATAATTTATGATATTATATATATATATATATATATATATATATATATATATATATATATATATTCCATTTGTAAACGAGTTATTACGCGACCGAGTGATGTCTTCAGGCGATTTTCAATAACTGATTTTACCGTTTACCGTCTTTTTTTTAATAGCGCTCACGTAACGTTGTTTTTTCTTTTTTAACGCTCACGTGGCAGGGGATTTTTGAATGCGCAATTTTTAAAACTACAAGGAATTATAACGTTTTCCTCCATGGTTGTATGAACCTAAGAGGTATTTCTTAGTATGGTTACACTTCCGTATAATTTTCGTTCTTTCATTCAATAGTTCGTTTTTGTTTGGGAATAGCATAATGTCTAACTTTTCTTATTATGACCAGAAAATAAGTAATTACACAATCAATCAATCAATCAATCAATCAATCAATATATATATATATATATATATATATATATATATATATATATATATATGAAACATATTGGCTCAGCTCGTATCCCTAGGAATTTTCACGATAGATGCAATCTGTGTTTACAGGAAAAAATACAAATATTAAAATACCCTAACCAGCATCTATTCTTGAATTTAAGAAAAAAAATTCATTAGCAAATGCCGACATCAGGCGAAATTTGTGAACGTTTATATTTAGAATTCAATTTTGATTTTAATCTAGGAAAATAAATTAAAGTTAATTGATTAATTAATTAATTAAACGTTTAACTAGTAAATTTGAACCCCACTCCCAATAACTGATCTCAACCGAAAAGATTCCTTCTTCTTCCTTTTTATCCATTTTAGTATCTAACATTTAACGAGTAAGAATACTTAGACTAATTTTACCCCCACCCCCATTTTTTTCTTGCACCTTTATATTTTTTTTACATTAAATTTAATAAAATATAATAAAATTTTTCGTTCCTATTGTACCAAACCGGCTTTAATTAGTTTCTTAAAATCTTCAAATATAATTAGAACCGAACTTCATGTTGCGATTATCGTTTAGCTTCTTAAGTAATTTGTATTCAGGAATGTGTATGTGCGTATATATAAATGTAATGTGTGTATGTATGTAGGTTTTTATACGCGTGTGATTGTGTGTGTGTATGTGTGTAGTGTGTTTTTTGTATATATGTGTGTGTGTGTGTGTGTGTGTGTAGTGTGTTTTTTGTATATATATGTGTGTGTGTACGTGTAGTGTGTTTTTTGTACATATATATGTGTGTGTGTGTGTGTGTGTGTAGTGTGTTTTTTGTATATATATATATATGTGTGTGTGTGTAGGGAGTTTTTTGTATATATATGTGTGTGTGTGTGTGTGTGTGTGAATACATGTATGTATATGCATATATGTACATGTATCTATGTGTGTGTGTGTACACTTGTTGAACTGATATACTCCTTAAGTTAAAATTTTCTTAATTTTATTTTTTATTTTTTATATTATATTTTATGTTATGTTTTTTTATTAAATTTCTATTAATTTTTAAATTTTATGTTTTATTTAAATCTAGTTTTATATTTAAATTTAAATTGTATGTCAAGGTTTCCAAAAAAACTTTTTTCTATAACCTTCATCCCATTTATGTAAAACAAAAAACCGCTATAATTTATTTTTCAACAGGATTGTTAACAGTTTCTCTGGAGATTAATTTTTCTTTTCTTTTTCTTTTTTTCTTTTCTTTTATGAGCTTACTTCTCTGTCAATCAGCCCTTTTTACTTTTCCCCTTTTACTTCTTTTTATTCTTCCCCCTACCATTTCTTTGAGCCAGACAAGGTTAAATCTCAACTTACAACTCTGGACTCAGTTTAGGAGTCAGTCAGTTAAGTGCCATACGTGATACACGCTTGGGCGATCATGTCTCGAAAGAGACATGACTGACTGGGCAGCAGATTATCCCGCATTAGGTTGCCATTGCTTTCTGCAGTAGACTGGCTGCCAGCCAAGGCTATAGAACCCACATTGCTTTCTCCAATAGACTGTTTACCAACCAAGGCTATAGAACCCAATCTGTCCTGATCTTTAAGGAAGAGACGGATTAATACCTTTACCAAGGGTATTTGCACGTAAGTGAATACAATGGATTCAACTGGAATTCGAACTCGGCTCCCCGGTTTCTCGTTCCGAGCCGATATCCACTGTACCACAACGCACAGTTTAGGAGTAGGTGTTCAAAAAATCTAAAAATAAAAATAGACAGATTTCTGTCTGCTTTCGTATTAAACCTACCCCTTTAGTTTTCCGTGATGAATTATCTTTTGAACTTCCGCCGGTAATCTTTTGAACTTCCGCCGGTAAAATATCTTTGTTCATTTTGTCATTTGGATTTTGTAATAAAATTTCTTGCTGATGATACGCGAAATCTCTCGTAGAAATTTCTCGTAGAAATGGCCATACAACGAATTTGAACATCGGAATTTGTTTTATTTTATAATTGGCTCTGTAAATTGAACATAAATTGTATTGATCCCTCCACCTCAATCAGTTTTAATATTAATTTCATTAATATTAATTAGGATCGGGTTTTTGGGATTTACTTACCTGCTTTTCTTTTTGGATTAAAATTATATATTTATATATATATATATTGATTTTTTAATTACTTAGTGTTTGGCCATAAATTATCAGAGAATTACGCAGTTGTATTAAAAAGTGTTCAATATAATTATATTGTAGAACTTTTGAATATTTTTCATTTGTAAATGAGATTATTACAAGACCTGGGTTTCTACCATGTGGTGTCTTCAGGCGATTTGCAATAACTAATGTTCCCAAATATATTTTAAATATATTTGGGATCAACCAAAAACACATTTAAAACCTGGTGGTTCGATCACATATCTACATTCAATATAGAAAACTTAAAACTTAAAACAGTGGACCAAGTTGGCTAGCCACGTGTGGAAATTGAAATCAAAATATGGAAAAGACCCAGACATAACGTGGAGTACGGTAAAAACAGCCAAGCCTTATAACGGTGGCAATATATTTCGACTATGCCAGGAAGAAAAGTTAGCGATTATGCAATATCCAAACATAAATGTACTATTGAATGAAAGAACAGAAATGATGACGAAGTGTAACCATACTAAAAGACTATCTATTAGGCTCATACAACCATGAATAAAAACGTTATAATTTCTTGTAATTTTAAAAACTGCGCGTCACGTGAGCGTTCAAAAAAAAAAAATACCCGCCGTTACGTGAGCGCCGTTAAAAAAAATACGGTAAACGGTAAAATCAGTTATTGGAAAATCGTCTTAAGACACCACATGGTAGAAACCTAGGTCACGTAATAATTCGTTTACAAATGTAATATATATATATATATATATATATATATATATATATATATATATATATAGAGGAAAGAATATTAATAAAAAGTTTTGAATTTAAAAACGTACTTTTTTAAACAGTATTTGTTTATTTTTATTGTATTTTTATATTTCTGATGAAGGACCGAGGACGGTCTGAAATATAAAAATACAATAAAAATAAACAAATACTGTTTAAAAAAGTACGTTTTTAAATTCAAAACTTTTTATTAATATTCTTTCCTATACATATTAAGACAGTATACGTGGATGATCATCACTATATATATATATATATATATATATAGTCATACGCAGACAAATCTGTTTTGCTGTATCACAGCTCATCAGTACGGTTAGACACCGATTGCTTTTTAACCCAGGATTGAAACCCGACCGAATTGGCGTCAGACGCCGATTCTACCTCTGAGCTACGGGAGATCGGTAGAAAGAGGCAGACTTTTTAGCATGTATATTATCTTTATACATGCCCAATAGCTGAGAGTGTTCTAATTCATTTCTGAATGAACGATGAGTAGATGCCAGAGTAGCTACTGTTTTTTGAAGTTTACCATTCTTCCAAAGTGCTCAATCAGGGTGTGAGAGAGTAAATAATATATATATATATATATATATATATATATATATATATATACGCTTTCGCTTGCCGATTGAACACTATGAAGAAATGGTGGTCTTAAACAGTAGCTACTCACCGATAGTTATGCAGCATTTATTCAGTAATGAATTTGAACACTCTCAGATACATCGTGTATATAACACGCTAAAATTCACTTCCAACCAGCGAGCGGCCATAGCTCAGTCGCAGAATTGCCTACTGCTCTTAATTCGGTCGGGTTTGAACCCAGGCTAGATGAACTGCAAAACAGGTTTGTCTGCGGATGAATATATATATATATATATATATATATATATATATATATATATACTTGTGTATTTTCTTCCTGTCACGCTTATTGAGAGAAATAATAGCGAAGCAGCGCAGGCTCAGATCATCCTCTTAACTACCAGTTATTAAACTTTATTTCCAGTTATGAAACTTCTTGCTGTGTGTTCTCTCTATAACAATGCCTTATGTATATATGTATTTGTACGTATGTCTTCGCTATTTTAATAAAGACTGTTGTGTATCTGTTAGTATATTACTCACACCCCTGAAGGTGATCTCGGAAGGAGATTGGAAGTACTTAGGAACATCGAGAACTAAATAATAAAACCAACTGTCAAAGTTACAGCTCATTTCTTTCATATTTCATTTATAATACGCGACGGATTATCCGTGACTACGTACGTATTTTATTAAATACAAGCAGACATAAGGTTTGCAATTTATTTACTCTGACATGTTTTAAAGAAAATATGCTGCCTAAATAAACAAATAATCGGAGTCAAACCATACTGATGAGCTGTGATACAGCGAAACAGACCTGTCTGCGGATGACAATATATATATATATATATATATATATATATATATATATATTCAGATACTTTAATCCAAGCGGAAAAAGCAGGAAGGTAAATTCCAAAAACCCGATCCTAATTAATATTAAAATTTTATTTTAATATTAAAAAATGATACAGGAAGAGAGCTCCATGTAATAAAATATTACAGAGCAAATATAAATTAAAATAGGATTAATTCAAGGATGTTGAATAAACATTTCGATATGAAATCCCCACAGGGGATAACACATTACCTCAGCAACAAAAAAATCCTTTCTGAAACTGGAGAAGAAAATCATTCTATTTTTCCTTTTTAAATAGATTTGCAAAAGAAATTAAAAAGAAAGATAAAGAAAAAGAAAAAGAAAAAGATAAAGATAAAGATAAAATAAACAAGAAAAGAAAAATTGGCATCGTCTGAGTTCCTTTTACGTTAAAATATATATATATATATATATATATATATATATATATATATATATAAAGGTGTATTCTGTTCCTTTTACGTTACAATTCTCTTTCCTTTTTTGCGAAACCAGACGATGCCAATTTTTCTTTTCTTGTTTATTTTATTTTATTTTATCTTCTTCTTTTCTTTTTTCTTTCTTTTTAATTTCTTTTGCAAATCTATTTAAAAAGGAAAAATAGACTGATTTTTTTCTCCAGTTTCAGAAAGGATTTTTTTGTTGCTGAAGTAATGTGTTATCCCCTGTGGGGATTTCATATCGAAATGGTCATTCAACATCCTTGAATTAATCCTAGTTAATTTATATATATATATATATATATATATATATATATATATATATATATATGTATGTATGTATTAGTGTATTTATGCAACAAATTTTCTTTTAAACATGTCAGATTAAATATATTGCAAAAAATACGTTTGCTTCTGTTTCAACATCTTTCCGGTTTCCAACAAATTTCCTTTTTGAATAATTTTTACGTTCTAATGAACGCTAGCAATTTGTCAAGCGTTATATTTGAAGCAGAAAAATGTACCGTAATTTTTAGCAACACAGTTTTTCTGTTACATTTGTTACCATAACTCCTACCCCTGAAGTTGATCTCGGAAAGAAGTTGAAAGTACTTGGGTGCCATAAAAAATGAATGAAAATAACATGTCAACGTTACAGCTCATTTGACTGTAATACGGAAAAGATTATCCGTGAGTATGAACGGATTTTATTAAAAATAAGCAAACATATTGTTTGCAGTTTATTGAATCTGTCACACACACACACAGAGACACTCTCTCACACACACACACACATATATATATATATATATTGCCTACAATCACGCTCAGGGGTTTAGAATATTTTTTCTTTTGTCTTGATGTAAGATACTCAATACTGGTACATCAATATATATATATATATATATATATATATATATAATGAATTATTTTGATCATTATTTTTCCGATACTCGTATTTAAGTAGATATTCTGTTGTTTTTTTTTAATTAAACAGTATTTTTTTTATTTATATCTACCGGCCTGATTATTTACGATAAATTTTTATTACGAAAATGTGTGCTACCCAGCAGGATTCGAACTTGCGACCCCTATTACATAGGGGAAGCATACCATTTGATCTGGTACCGTCTTGACCACTCGACCATGGATAGCCTCTTGATCAGGTAAAATCGAAAATTGTGTTATATAAGCATGATAAAAACCTCGTCTGATCAAGAGGCTATCCATGGTCGAGTGGTCAAGACGGTACCAGATCAAATGGTATGCTTCCCCTATGTAATAGGGGCCGCAGGTTCGAATCCTGCTGGGTAGCACACATTTTCGTAATAAAATTTATCGTAAATAATCAGGCCGGTAGATATAAATATAAAAATACTGTTTAATTAAAAAAAAACAACAAAAAAAAAAAACAGAATATCTACCTAAATACGAGTATAGGTGAAAATAATGTTCAAAATAATTCATTACAAATTGTCGGTTGCTTATAACCAAGTTTCGTTAATTTCCGTAACATGTTTAAATATATATATATATATATTGATATATTGCGTCAGTTTAGATTGTATATCGATATAAATATTCTACCGGAATGGGCCCACTCGTAGCTGCGTATGTATCGATTCAGAATGCCACCTAGAGAGCAAGAAGTGACTATGATGTTTCTAGATGTCAGAAACGCAAGTGAAAATATAGATCGGTGCATGAAAAGGTAATATTCGTGGAGAAATTAGAGAAATGAATGTCTGTAAAGCGTGAATACCATGCTATTGGATCCTCCACTATGTAGAACTTAAAAAAAAGAAAACAAAAGTAGTAGAGTTTTACAGGGTTTTCTTTTTTTTTTCTGTCATTGGTTATTTCCTTGATCAGGCAGTGACCAGATCCATAGGGACCCAGATTAAAGAGGTCGGACTCTACCATGAGTTATTACCCTCTTCAGTATGAATTTAGAAAATCCTATTCTTTCTTGTAGCTGTTTTATTTTAAGAATACATTTTTTACGTTTTATCGTATTCTACACGCCTCTCCGCAAAAGTTTTCCTTCGAGTACAATTGTCAAAAATAAATAAATAAATAAATAAAAATAAAAAATAATAAAAATAAAAACAATAACAAAATACGAAAGCACGAAATAAAATGTCTGTTACATGAAATAGTGTCGATTACTTGAATGTAGAAAGGCGGGAAAAGAGCTTTCAAGTGCGTAGGGATCGTCCATTACTATGCGCGCGAAATTAAAGACGAAAAGAAAGAAAGAAAGAAAGAAAGAAAGAAAGAAGAGGAAAATGATTGAATGTGAGGATGAAGAAAATGCTAAAACAGAATAAAAAGTTATAAAATAAAAAAGTCGTAAAAAACGAAAGAAAGAAAAAAGGAAATAAAGAAAAAAAAACAGATTTAACGAAAGAAACTAATACAGAATGAAAAGCATAGACAATTAAAGAATGAGGTGCGGAGGGAAGAAAGAAAGAAAAAATAGGAAAAAGAAAAGAAAACGCGGGGAAAAATGAAAGAGAAAAGACAGAAAAGAAAGAAGAAAACATAAATGAAAATAGAAGAAAGACAGAAAGTGGATGGAAAAAATGAAAAAACGAAAAATCGAAAAAAAAAAGAAATACAAGAAACAATGAAAGAGAAGAACGATTGAAAAAGAAAAATAGAGAATGAATGAGAATAACCAAGATTAAAAAAGTCCTCAAAAAAACGATCTTAGTCATGGATGACAATCTCTTTAAAAACCATTGCTCCCAATGGAGCCTAGGCCATCGATGACCCATCGACGTCCACGAGCGGGTCGTCGATGCTTCTGTCACTTGTCTCATTTTTTTACAAGTAGAGGTGTTAACTCTACGCAAAATACTTTATCCTCCGGGTGAGGCAGACTGATTGACAACCAAGGCTATTTAACCCATAGCTGGAGGGAGAAGAAATAAATTGATGCCTTTCCCAAAGGTATTTTCTCATGTGAATGCAATGGATTCAACTGGAATTCGAACTCGGCTCTCCGGTACCTCATTCTGAACCAATGAATTCTGCACCAACGCGCATCCATGGTTGACAATGGATGAAACAATATTTTGCGACAACATTCGGAACAGTTTTATTTATGTTAAAGTACTGCTAAACATTTTTATTCAGATCTTTTAATTGTCCTCTACACTTTTTATAGTATGCCAGTGACAAGAACCTTTTCATAAAATACCTAATGATATAATAGGCCATACAAGTACCTTTTCATAAGATTCCTGATGATTTAAAAGGCCATACAAGCACATTTTCATAAGATACCCTATGATATAATAGGCTATATAAGTTTCTTCTTCTATGTGCCTTGTCCTTTGAAGACGTAGGTGATCATGGCTTTCCACCTCTCCCTATCTCTGGTGACTTTTAGCACGCTTTCTCCTGTAACATCTCTTGTGTATTTAGGCAGCAAATTTTCGTTTAGGCATGTCAGAGTAAATAAATTGCAATAATTATGTTTGCTTGTTTTTAATAAACTACGTTCGCATCTCACTTTCTGTCAGTCACCTACTCAGGCCGTTTAAATATGTTATCCGCTGTTTTCCTCTGTCTCTTTTTCCCTCTATTTGACGTGTTAGTATCAGATTCTCCAAGCCCTCCTTCCTCATTGCATGTCCCAGGAACTTCAGTTGATCATGAAATCATAAAATACGCAAATCATATAATAGGCCATAAAGAAATCTAATAAATACATTTCTTAAGTTCATTAGTTTTATATGAGATCCGATATCGAACTTCGCTAGCAAATTTTATTTTCAATTTCGATAATAATTACACGTGGCACACACATATAAAAACAGGCATAAGTTTTTCTACATTTAAAATGTTCATTTATTGCCTTATTGCATGTGACGCGTATATGCCCAATGAAACCAAACTTCAATCAACATACTGTCTCTTTCAATTATTTCTTTCTAAATTTTTTATATCATTCAGTCATTTAAATGCCAGAAGTGATACACGCTTGGGCGATCATGTCTCGAAAGAGACATGACTGACTAGGCAGAAGATTATCCCGCAGTAGGTTCCTATTGATTTCTGCGGTAGACTGGTTGCCAGCCAAGGATATAGAACCCAATTTATCCTGCCATTTGGCTTATAGTTGGAGTGAGAAGAGAAGGATTATATCATTATATTAATAAGTAGTAATTAGTGGGGGATTAATTTATTACTTCATAACAATATAAAACCGATCCCTCACTTTATGCCCAGTAGAAGCTTTAATTGTTTCCAACTACTATGTTCAGTCAGTCAGTTAAATGCCATACGTGATACCCGCTTGGGCGATCATGTCTCGAAAGAGACATGACTGACTGATTATCCCGCAGTAGGTTGCCATTGCTTTCTGCGGTAGATTCGTTGCCAGCCAAGGCTATAGAACCCAATCTGACCTGTTATTTATCCCATAACTGGAAGGAATAGACGGATTAATACCTTTCCCAAGGAGGAGGGGAAGGAGGAGTTTGAAGAAGAAGAAGAAGAATAAGACTGTCAAACGATCCACAAAGAATAACAGAAACTAGCAATGGCCTTTTTAAAGTTTATTTATTTATTTATTTTTACATTTCACTGATTGAAACACCTGATTAATTCACGTGGCTCATTTGAATAAAGTTCTGGACTGCTTTGGGAAATGAAGGAAGCAAGCTAAACATTTCCGACAAGATGCGGTTCTATGATCACGAATTTTCTGATGCCTATAATAATAATAATAATAATAATAATACACTTTTAAAGAATCAGAAAAAAATGTGCCCTCTGAGAAGCAAGACCAATCGTTTTAGTGAAAATTGTTTTTCTTTTGTCTTTCTTCGTTTTATATGATTGGCTTCACTTACTTTTTTCGCTCTTGCAGAAATTCAGAGAAATTAAGTTTATTTATCTTCGGTTCTTAAACTATCTATCTATCTATCTATCTATCTATCTATCTATCTATCTATCTATCTATCTATCTATCTATCTGTTTTTCTCAGTATTTTAATATCTATCTATCTATCTATCTATCTATCTATCTATCTATCTATCTATCTATCTATCTATCTATGTCCGTCTTCTAATATCTATCTATCTATCTATCTATCTATCTATCTATCTATCTATCTATGTCCGTCTTCTAATATCTATCTATCTATCTATCTTTCTCAGTATCTATCTATCTATCTATCTTTCTCAGTATCTATCTATCTATCTATCTATCTATCTATCTATCTATCTATCTATCTATCTATCTGTTTTTCTCAGTATTTTAATATCTATCTATCTATCTATCTATCTATCTATCTATCTATCTATCTATCTATGTCCGTCTTCTAATATCTATCTATCTATCTATCTATCTATCTATCTATCTATCTATGTCCGTCTTCTAATATCTATCTATCTATCTATCTTTCTCAGTATCTATCTATCTATCTATCTATCTATCTTTCTCAGTATCTATCTATCTATCTATCTATCTATCTATCTAACTATCTATCTATCTATCTATCTATCTGTTTTTCTCGGTATTTTAATATCTATCTATCTATCTATCTGTTTTTCTCGGTATTTTAATATCTATCTATCTATCTATCTATCTATCTATCTATCTATCTATCTATCTACTGTATATATAGGACGCTTTAAAAATTGATAACATTTATTTTGAGATTACATATACAATTATATTTACTAATACAATTATTAAATTGACGATCAAATGTTATTGAGTACAATAATACAAAAGAGCTTTTAATTTTACTAACGCAAATGCTCAGACTGCTGTTCATCACTATTTACACACATTTGAAGTCTGCCCCTCAATTATTATTTGGTAACTGGGATCAAGTTCTTAGCTTTTTTTTTATATAATCCTATCGCCCCAAGCAAGGCATTTTACTGCCACTGTTGTGCAGGGTGTTACACAGGAGGAAAGTTATGAGAAGGTGTGACAGAAAACAGGCGTTGTTAGAAAGTGTGTAGGAGGGGGATGAGAATACAGCAGAAATGAGATGAGAGCATGAGAGAGAGGTTGCAAGTTAGTAAGTTAGGAGATGACTATTGATTTTACATTTAAATTCTTGGATATTGTAGCTGTCGAGGAAGCAAGTAAATGGAAGGGAATTCCACAGGCGGGATGTGCGAGAAAAGAAGCTACTGAAGTAGAATTTACGTTTATATTTTATTGGTTTCACAGTAAAAGGGTGGGACCTAGTTGCTAATCTTGTGGCTCGAGTAAATTCTTATATAAGGGCACCAGTGAGCTAAGTTCATCAGAGCAGGAACCGTGAAAGTACTTGCGGAAAAAGACACAGGGAAGCCACACTGCAACGGCGAGAAAGTGACTGTATCCGAGCTGCCAAATCGGGATCGATCACATGACAGATTCTCCGTTGAATTTTGTCAGGGATCCCTAGGTGGATAGTAGGAGCACCCGACCAGATATGACAGAAGTATTCAATGCACGGGTGGATGGTAGATTTGAATATGTGCAGTCTTGTTTCAGCCGGGAAAAACTTCCTGGACCTATCTAAGCTTGTCTTAACCGATTCCAAAAGTCAGGTTTGTGTGTTGGGTAATCAGTTTTTTTTTAATGTATCCTGCTCCCTAACAGGAGTGAATAGGTTTTTTTTTATGTAGGGAACTCGAGCTAGGAGGCTCGGGCTACTGGTCAAAGATTGCCCAAGCCCCTGCTTACGT
The DNA here is from genome assembly GCA_037127315.1 of Ascarosepion bandense. Taxonomy (NCBI): domain Eukaryota; kingdom Metazoa; phylum Mollusca; class Cephalopoda; order Sepiida; family Sepiidae; genus Ascarosepion; species Ascarosepion bandense. Next base: position 1,713,981 of record JBBBDQ010000272.1, on the reverse strand, counting down.
GGTAACGTGATAGAAAGATTGTCTTAGAATGTTTAAGCTTGTCTTAACCGATTCCACAGACTCAGCAAATGGCAGGTCAGTGAGTTGGGTAATCAACTATTGTATAACGTCTGACGATACCGAAAGATTGAAACAATGGTATCGCAATCTGCTGATCTTAATAATTAAAATATTAAAAAACTTCTACATGTTAAATTTTCAGTTTTGTTTAAATATGTACTGACCACTTTTTGTTTACTGGTATAATTTGACTCTGGCTAATAAATAGTTAATAATCATATACATATATATATATATATATATATATATATATATATATATATATATGATTTCTTCCAGTACGCACGAATATCTACCGGTATATATGAGTTAATTTCATGTAATTTATCCAGCGAGAGAGTGACAAATAAGTCTCGCCTGTACTTGCCTTCACAAATCAATCCGAAAGCGCTAACCTCATCTTTTCCTTAATGAAGCATTATTTATCTTTTCCGAGCATTTATTTGCATGCGGAAACCAGATTAATCTGCTCAGTAAAGTAATAAATTTCAACACACCGCGCATATTATCCCGTTTTTCTTTTTCTCCCTCGTTTGTTTTCCTGTTTTGTTTGTTTGTTTTTTTGGGTTTTTTTTGTATTTTTTTGCTTCCTGTCATTTGTGGCGGCCATCTTTTTCCGACTAATTAGTTTCATAGTACAGACGCTGAAGTAGATGATTAGTGTCTATTATTCATAGAAAGCAATACTGAATTAAAATAAATCATTTTTTTTTCTTAGCGAGTAGTGTTGGGAGTGTGCATGCCTGTTCGTTTTGAGTGGCAGTGAAAGAAAAAAATGGATATGGCTGTGTCAGTAGGTGTTGGTTTTATTAGCGGCTATATATTTGAATTTGAATCTAAGAATATTCTTCTGAATGTGTGTTCAAAGGTTTACTTGCTTTTGGGATATTTATATTTACGTTGCACGATAGGATATGGTGGCCTAATGTTATTTGATAACTTCGAGTATTTCCGAAAAAGAAACGAATCTTCAGAGAAAAAAGAATGACGCCTTGTATTCTCAAATTGGAAGCACTTGCTTCCCAGAGTAGTAATTTCAGATCTAAGGGAATACATATATTTTTGACAGGTTACTAACTCTCATAAGTATAATGGTGGAAACTTTACAAGAAAATTGCAAAAGGGGGAGGTTAGTGAGAGTACAAGGAATGGAAAAAGATTGCATCTTACCTGAGACTCTTCTTTCTTTTATGTGCCCTGTCCTTACAGGACGTGGGCGATCATGGCTTTCCACATCTCCCTATCCCAGGTGGCTCTTAGCACGCTTTCTCCCGTTACACCACGCAACCCGCGTTCCGTCATCCACCTGATCAGGCCCTCGAAATATGTCATCCGCTGCTTTCCCCTGTCTCTTTTTCCTTCTATCGGGCCTATCAGTATCAGGTTCTCCAAGCCCTCCTTCCTCATTGCATGTCCCAGAAACTTCAGTTGTCTCTTCCTGATGCTCACTATTAATTTCCTTTTAATTTTCATCCTGCCCAAAACCTCATCATTGCTCACATGCTCGATCCATGATAATCGCAGCATCCTTCTGCAAAACCACATTTCAGCTGCTTCAATTTTTTCCTTCATCTTCAAAGATATCGTCCAAAAGCAACCAAATTAATTATTTCATCATCTTGCTTTTTGCTTTCGGTTATCAGTGACTATGGTCCGGGTTTTTTACATCTTTTTCTTAAGAAAAAAATGTCGCTGTTGAAATGATGCGGACGACATTATACAATTTTAAAATCATTTTACCCCGACCAAAGCAGTGTTACTGGTACTGGTGTGCAGGGAATTCAGTCAGTTAAGTATCATACGTGAAACACGCTTGGCCGATCATATCTCGAAAGAGACATGACTGACTGGGCAGAAGATTATCCCGCAGTAGGTTGCCATTGCTTTCTGCAGTAAACTAGTTGCCAGCCAAGGCTATAGAACCCAATCTGTCCTGTTATTTAACCCATAACTGGAAGGAATAGACGGATTATTACCTTTCCCAAAGGTATTTGCGCTAAGCGAATGCAATGAGTTCAAATGGAATTCGAACTTGGCTCTCCGATTTCTCGTTCCGAGCCGATATTCACTGCACCACAACGCACATCCTGCAGGGGTTTACATCGGCGAAAAGTGATGAGAACAAGAAACAAGTTATAGGAGGTGCCAGAGAATGGATAAGAGAAGAAGGAGAATATTGGTGTGATGAGAGTAGAGTGGACAGGGTTAAAGAGCATGAGGGAAAGGATGCGAGTCAGAGAGATAGATGACAATTGACCTTACATTTTAATTCTTGGATATAGTAGCTGTCGAGGAAGCAAGTATACGAAAGGGAATTCCTCAGGCAGGAAGTGCGAGAAAAGAAGCTATTGGAGTAGAATTTGCGATTACATTTTATTAGTTTCACAGTAAAAGGATGGGACCTAGTTGCTAGTCTAGTAACTCGGGTAAACTCATACAGAGCAAGCACCAGTGAGCTAAGTTCGTCGGATCAGAAGAAAATATTTGTAGAAGAGACACAGGGAAGCCAGATTATGCCGGTGAGAAAGTGACTGCAGCTGAGCTACTAAGTCGTGATCGATCACATTGCAGATTCTCAGTTGGATTTTTTCAAAAAACTCTAGGTAAATGTAATGAGATAAAAGATGATGAACACAAAAGAGTGGTTTGGTGATTTTCTTTATTAAAAAGAAATGAAGCTGCTCTGAGACAAGTTTGTTTACGAACTTATTTACGATTTGCAGGTCTGCTCTTCTCGCTTTGATATGTGCAGTCGGTTAAGAAACAAGGATAGAAACCAAAAGGAAACTTATAATTAAGACCAGGAAAACACAGCTGAAGTTTATCAGACATGTAATGAGGAAAGAGGAATTGGAGAATCTGATACTCACAGGACAGATTGAGGGAAGGAGAGGCAGGAGAAAGCAACGCATGACATACTTAATAGGTTTGAGCAAATGGATGCCGGAGCAGGGTTTGGGAAGAGTAACAAGGGGGTTGTTAGATTAATACACTGTTTTGAACCGACCTTCTTGTTCTGTGTTTTACTTCCAGTACAAACCGGTCACTACAATTTTATTGGCGACGAAGATCCACACACACACACACACACACACACACACACACACACACATATATATATATATATATATATATATATATATATATATTATGATTCTGTGCAGCAATCCCTCTTGTATACATGTTTCGTTAAGGACGACTGACAAAGTACTGAGATTAATTTTTTTATTCAATTTTTTTTTGTGCTTGTACAAGTGTTTTCTTTTTTGAACACAAAATGCGTAACAACTGTCTGAAAGTTTTGCATATCCGAGCGCTTTCTGTAAATGTTTTTAGCCATTATTAATAACAATTCTTTCATTTTTAATTGAATGTGTTTTTTTTTATATATATTCATTTGAATTTACAGAAAAGTTTTATTTTCCAAACACAGCCAGTCCATTGAGGCCGTGTCTGTAATTATTGAATGCAAACTTTTCCTTTTTTTATTATTTGAACTTCCATTATTTTTAATCTTTTTTTTTTTTTTTACCTGTGGATGACACTGTTACATTTCTATTTTCTACTTGTATGTTTCAGATGGAGTTTGATAAGTTTTCGTGTGTATTTAAATGTTCTAATTGAGCTATGGCTGCATAGGTGTAACGTTAGTCGTCTAGCTAGGCATGTAGTAGTATGAACAACATAATTATTTATTAGCTTGGTTTTATTAGGAATTATGGAATTCTAGAATTCGAGAACGCTCAACTTTGGTAAGTTTGCTTGCTTTAGGCATGGTAACACCTTTACGCAGTGATTGCTAATCTCTAACTGAACTAAAAACATTGGAATTGCCATAGATCTAACAATTTATACCCCTGGTCTTATAATTTTGATCATGTGTAAATCACCTCATTTTATAAAAATATAAATTTCTAAATAAAATGTTTGGAATGTAGCTTTTTGTTTCCATAACCTTTTAGATTGTAGTATTGGTAACCTTAAGTGGGAGGAGTTTAAAATCTATCCATAAAAAAAAAATTCCATATCCATATCTTTTTTTTATCTATCCATAAAAAAAAATATTTCTTTTTAAAGATTTTTAAGTGGTCTTAAATTTTTGATCAGGAGTGTATGTCAAATGTGTCTGTCTATTCAAAGATTTATTTTCAAAAGCATATTTTTTAATACCGTCTATTTCAGAATGGAAGTGATCATTGCTATCCACATCTTTCTAAATTTATTATATTTGGATTGCCATGGATTTTAGGAACTGGATTTGGGGTGTATTCCCTACATCAGAGTTCTTCTTCTGTGCGAATGAATGCCACCCAAGGTTCGAAAGCACGTTCTATTTAATGCATAGCTGATAGAGAAATAAAAAATATTAATGCCTTTTTCAATGGCATTTGTGGGAAAATGAAGACAACAGACACAAACGAGAATTTCATCTAAATACACAAATTCAATTTTTGATGACGATTCCGCTTTTAATTTCCGTTACTGTATCTATATATCCTATATGCTTTATTACAAGATGTTATAAAACATGCTGTATTTTTTTTTTAATCGTTTTACCCCGAGCAAGGCAGAAACGCCACTGATGTGCAGGGGGTTACATAAATGTAAAAAGATTAATTAGAAAAGAGTGAGGAGTACAAGCTAGTTAGAAAGGAACAACAGAAAGCTGAGAAAGCAGGTGCGATGACAGATACATAGGCAGAGAGAAAGTGAAGGTTATACAGGGGAGGGGAGAGAGCTAGAGTCCAGTGGTTAGTAGATGAGTATTAACTTTGCATTTAAATTTCTGAAGGTTGTAGCCGTCAGGAAAGCAAGAATACGGGAGTGAGTTCCACAGGCGGGAAGTGCGAGACAATCAATCAGTTAATCAATCAATACATATATATATATATATGTTATGGTTATAATTTCTTTCTTCAAAAATGTATTGTTGCTAATATATTTCTTTCATGAATGTATATTTATTTTATTTTTATGTATATATTTCTCTAAAAGTTTATTTTTATACTTTCATAGTTTTTTCACTCCAGTTTGGAGGTTAACTATTTGCCCATAGCTGGGACCCTAACAGGTGTTACTATTTTGAGTCAGGGTGGAGCTGAGAACAACAGTAATTAAGAGGTGTTTCCATGATCCTCTCAACCTCCCAATCAGAGGCCTTGCTGCCGGATGCAGTTTACCGTCATGCCCAGGACCTAGAAGGAAAGAGAGACAGGAGAATACTTGATGGGGTTGAGCAAGTGGATGGTAGAGCCGGGTTTCGGAGAGATACTAAAAGGAAAAGTGTTGAAAGCAACAAGGGATAGGGGCGAGTAGAAATCATGATCGCCTACGTCCTGAAGGGACACGTCACATGAAAAAAAAATCGAAAATAATAAATATTACAAAGAGGTTCAAAGGATAGGAAGCTGTGAATCGCCCACGGTTTGAAGTAGCACATCACACGTATGACTACTACTATCATTAAATTAATTTTCTCGCTGGGAAGGAAAATTGCCCATTTTTCTATTGTGATGGAATAACATTTATATTTTCGCATTGAACAAAAAAATATAGAAATGTGGTAAAAACTGCGTAAGATTAAGATAATTGAACGACTACGACGGATAAAGAAAAAAAAAATACGCGCTGTCACACGCACGTGACCGGATGCTATTTCAAAACTTCCGGCATGGATGATTGAAAGCGAGGTCAATAATAAAGCCACGTGGCCTGATGAAGCAAAACCCGTTTAACAAAAATGTTTTGAAATCAGTTTTTCTTACCACCCCTTAATATATGTCCACCTATTTAAAAAAAAAAAAAAAAGAAAGGCAACTGTCTGGACCTGATGGGATCCATAAGTTCATTTTTAAAAAAAGTAATTAGAATAAAATGTAAATAAGCCATTCGTCCATGCTTCGGATATTGTTGTCACATATCGTCCGGTGCTCCTGATATATTTAGAGATTTTTTATACAATTCAATGAATACTTTGCAATATCATTCGTCCTAACCTGGTGTCTCGGCTTCAGTCACTTTCCTGCCGCCGTAAAATTGCTTCTTGCTGTCAGTCAGTTAAGTGCCATACGGGATACACGCTTGGGCGATCATGTCTCAGAAGAGACATGACTGACTGGGCAAAAGATTTTCCTATAGTAGGATGCAATTACTTTCTGCAGGAGACTGGTTGCCAGCCAAGGCTATAGAATACAATCTGTCCTGTTATTTAACTGGAAAGGAGTGACGGATTAATACCTTTCCCAAGGGTATTTGCGGGTCAGTGAATGCAAGGAATTCAACCAAAATTCGCACTGTGCCAATGTCCACTGCACCACAACGCACGTTCGAGGGTAGGAGTTTAAATTAGCCGAGATGTATTATCATCTCTCTCTATGAAATTTGAATTTTTGTCCGTAACAAGCTTGAATGATACTATGACATTTGAAACAAAAAAAATAAGTCAATGTATTTCAAAATATGTTAATGGTATTTAATAGGTGAAGAATCCCCGAAACATGCACATGCACAAACATTAATATATATATGTGTGTGTGTGTGTGTGTGTGTGTGTGTAAGATAAATGTGTAGAAATTTGTCACTATGATGTCCTCACTCATCATGGCTTTTTTCAAAAGTTGTGCCCTTTTCAGCAAAACATTTTTGAATACAAAACTAAAAGACATTTTCAGTTTTCTAAAATAAAAAAGAATAAAAACAAAAAGTTTTCATTAAAATCTGACTAAATCTACCTTCTGACGATAAGCAAACATGAAGAAAATACCTTGAAACCCCATCTTTTTGGCAGTAAATAGTTTGATATGCTGTTAAACAAAACTCTTTCCTTCTATCCGTCCTGGGAGTATCAGATGTCCTAAACCCAACTTCCTCAATAGGAAACCTCAGCTGCTTTTTTCTGATAAGTATAAATTTCCTATTCATTTCCATACTCTTAAAGACCTTGTCGTTGCTCGCTGTCCTCAACATCCTTCTGTAGAACCATATTTCTGTTGCTTCGAGTCTCTCTTTCACCTTTGAAGAGATCGTCAATCCCAAACATTGTACTGACGTCTATTTACACAAATTCGTTAAGAAGGTGACCTGTTGTTTTTCGCTTTCACTCTCGCTTTCCATATGTCACGTGAGTGTCAAATTTTCCTAACACTTTTACTTCTTTATTATTCTCATAAAATTCATCTTTCTTTTTCTCATTCTCATTATAAGTGGATGTGCGCTGTGGTGCAGTGGAACGACAAATCGGGGTGCCGAGTTCGAATCCCAGTTGAATTCCTTGCATTTACTTACGCACAAATACCCTTGGGAGAGGTATTAATACGTCTCTTCCCTCCAGTTATGGGTTAAATAACAGTTCATATTGGGTTCTATAGCCTTGGCTAGCAACCCTTCTACCGCAGAATGCAATGGCTACCTACTGCGGGATAATCTTCTGCCTAGTCAGTCATGTCTCTTTCGAGACATGATCGCCGAAAGCGTGTATCATGTATGGCACTTATACTCACTGAGTGAATTATAATAGCCCTTTTGGTTTTAATTTCCTTAAAAAAATCTTTATTCCACACATTGCCTCAAGTCTTCTCTTCATCACTGCGAAAATTTTTTCAGCATTCACTGTCATATAGGATAGAATTTTTTTTTATTTTTGTTACTAGCGAAATTATCCTGAACGTAAAAGAAAGCTGTGTCTTATAGTGCACAACCAAGACAAAAATAGCAATCCTCCTTATTATAATAAACATCGTTCTGTACTTATTTATTATATACTAGCAGCAAAGCCCGGGGTTGCTCGGGTGTAATGAAAGCTTTAAAACTAATCCATGGTCCTGGAGCTCAGACTCTTTGGACGTTGGTATGAAAGACGAAAAAGCAATCGTTGTTTCCAGTTAAAGCGAAACCATAGACTGAAAGAAAAATGAATGGATGTAAGTTAAATTTTGATTTCCTGGTATCGATATCAAAGAAGTTTTTTCGTCGTAAACTGAATTTTGAAGGCTAAATAATTCCTCTGAGTAAATGGTATCATGGCTGAGACTAAGAACTACAATTATACCTACTTAGAGCCAAATTCGAAGCAAAAACTAAAATAAAAGGACTGAAAAAAAATACAAACATACAGGCAGATAAACAGACACACACACAAACATTTTGCTTTTATATATATATATTATCGATTTTCTGCACTATTGAAATAACTGCAACCTTGAAACTTCTGAATATCGTTTCTTATAGCTTTGTTTATGAGTGTATCAAATTTGATTAAAATCGGACCACTTCTTCTATAACACGATTTTTTTTATTATCGATTTTCGATATTTATCGGAGGTACCTCGACACAAAATCTTGCTAAGAACACTCGCAGACGCATTTAGTACAACTGTGTAAATTTTCAAGAAAATCGGTTCAGCCGTTTCGGAGTCTATATGTAACGGACACACACACACACATACACACACACAGACAAAGTTCTATTCATAAATAAGTTTAGATTATTATATGTACTTAAAATTTGAGCAAGAAAGGTAGACTTTGAAAAACAGTAGCTAATTTACATCTACGCATCGCTTATTCAGTAATAAATTAGAGCACTCTAGCTACTGGCGTATGATACATCACACGCTAAGAGTCTGCCTCCTTAAAATATCATAATGTGTATAATATCTTTATACAACAATAAATATACACTTTAAACTAAACGTTCACGGCCTCTCACACTTTTATTATATATATATATATATATATATATATATATATATATATTGTTCATTCAATAATGAATTTGAACACTCTTGCCTACTGGCATGCGTTGAAATTGTATAAAACACGTTAAAATTCGCCTTCTTCTACCGAACGTCCATAACACAGAGGTAGAATTATCAATTCGGTCGGGTTTCAATCCTGTCTAAAAGCAAACAGATATCTAACCGTACTGATGAGCTGAATTTACATGTTGGAGGGGTAACAGATGTTAAAAAAAATAACAAACTACCAAGATTTTTAAAAAATAATAATTTAAAAACAAACTTCATTAATTTGTAAATAAGTCCTGAAAGATTAATTAAAATCCGAGAATTGATTGATTTCTGCAAGCATTTTTCAAATGTGTTTGTCACTGGAAAAAAAACAAAACTGAGTGACGTAATATTACGTTTTACATTGTAAACTCTCGTAATGATTTCGATTACCCGCTAACTCAAAGCAAAACAAGATTCTCTGCCAAATTTTAGAACAAGTTAGAAGGGATTAAATTTTTTTAAATAATTAAAAAATACTTTGATCTTTCCTCTTAATAATAATAAAAACATTTTGATGGGAAACGTTCGTTTTTATTAAGTTTCGGGCCTTTTTTATTCATACGATGCTATTTTTTCGTGATTTAGTGGAGGTACCTACATTTATTGAAGAAAGAGGAATTACTCCAGCGATGGAAAGAGTACATAAAGGATCTTTTTGTGACAGGAGAGAAACACCGCGAATACACAAGGAGGTGGATGGACCGAAAATACTAAAATCCGAAGTGGAAGCTGAAATAGCCAAACTGAACAGGAACAAAGCAGCTGGTCCAGACGGCATAGTGATAGAGCTGCTGATAGCCTTGGAAGAATATGGCATAGAAAAAATTACCTACATAATAAATGAAATTTATAGCAGTGGAATAATACCAGACGACCTATGAAAGTCGATATTTATAGCACTATCGAAGAAACCAGGCGCAAACGAGTGTGAACTACACAGAATTATCAGCTTAATGAGTCACATTACAAAACTGATTGTCAGAATCCTGATTAATAGAGCAAGAAGCAGAATCAGGCCAGAGATAGGGCAGGAACAGTGCGGGTTCGTCAAAGACACTGGAACAAGGAACGCCATATTATTGATTAGGATGCTCTCCGAAAGGGCAATACAAATGAAGACTTGTACCTATGTTTTATTGACTATGCGAAGGCATTCGACAAGATACGACACAAAGAATTGATGGAGATGCTCGGCAGCCTCGACATTTATGGGAAAGACATAAGTGTAATCAAGAATCTCTACTGGCAGCAAACGGCCTGCATGCGGACAGGTAACGATTTCAGTAGATTTACAAAGATAGAAAGAGGCGTGAGACAAGGTTGTTTCTTTTCACCGGATTTGTACAGCGAGAATATTTTGAAGACCCTAGATGACACGCCAGGATTTGCTATTGGAGGCCACAACTTGAACAACATAAGGTATGCAGATGATACAGTGTTGATTGCAGACACGGAAAGGAAAGTACAAGACCTCCTACAGAAGGTATCGGTGGAAAGTGACAAAAAAGGACTACAAATAAAATTCAAGAAAACTGAATGGATGGTCATCAGCAAAAGGTGCAACCCAAAATGCCAAATAGAGGTGAAGGACACCAGAATCAAGCAAGTACAAAAATTTAAATACCTAGGAAGTGTTCTAACAGGAGATGGAAAGTGCGACGCAGAGATCCGAAGGCGAATTGGCATGGCAAAGGACGCGTTCCAGAAGCTGAGTAAAGTACTAACACACAGGAAAATTTCACTAGAAACAAAGAAAAGAGTGCTGGATTGCGATGTGATGTCAATTCTTCAATAAGGCAGTGAATGCTGGACAAAATCAGCGAAAATGAGGACAAAACTGGAAGCAGCGGAAATGTGGTTCTACAGAAGGATGCTGCGAATATCGTGGACTGAGCATGCCAGCAACGATGAGGTGTTGGAAAGAATGGCAATAAAAAGGAAATTAATACTGAACATCAGGAAGAGAGAACTGAAGTTCCTGAGACACGCAATGAGGAAGGTGGGCTTAGAGAACCTGATACTAACTGGCCAGATAGAAGGAAAGAGAGACAGAGGAAGGCAGCGGATAACATATTTGCAGGGCCTGATCAGGAGGATGACAGAACGGGGTTAACAGGAGCAACAGGAACAAACATACTAAGAACCACAAGGGATAGGGAGACGTGGAGAACTATGATCGCCTACGTCCTGAAGGGACAGGGCACAGAGAAGAAGAAGAAGAAATCTTCGGATAACATTTCGAACTGAAGATTTTTAATATAAAAAAGAAGGAACATAACATCATGTGTAAAAACATATAAAGAGATTATTGCTAATAGATATATATACACTTATTTATAAATGGAACTTTGTGTGTGTGTGTGTCTGTGTGTGTGTACCTGTTACATATAGACTCGGAAACGGCTGAACCGATTTTCTTGAAAATTTACACAGTTCTGCTATAAGCGTCTGCGAGTGGTCTTAGCTAGGTTTTGTGTCGAGGTACCCCCGAGAAATATCGATAATGGAAACAATCGGGTTATAGAAGGAGTGGTCCGATTTTAATCAAATTTGATAGACTCATAGATAAAGGCATAAGAAACGTTATTCAGAAGTTTCAAGGTTGCATGTCTTACAATTGTGTAGAAAATTTGATATCGATACCAGGAAATCAAAATTTAACTTACATCCATTTATTTTTCTTTCAGTCTACGGTTTCGCTATAACTGGAAACAACTATTGCTTTTTAGTCTTTTGTGCCAACGTCAAAAGAGTCTGAGCTCCAGGACCATGGATTAGTTTTAAAGCTTTCATTACACCCGAGAAACGGCGGGCTATACTGCTAGTATATATATATATATTTGCTTTGAACAAAATAGACGTAATTATAATAACCTAACCTGAGGAACCTTTCGGCCAACACTGTTCAAAGATATTCGTTAGATTTATTATGAATTATAAATGCAGGACAAAGGAGAACAACAAAAGCTTAACTTACAAAAACTGAGGGAAAGATGGAGCCCGTCTAAAAGTAAATTTTTATCAAATAAATTAAAATGTAGGGGGGTGTAAACATTTTAATTTATTTGATTAAAAATTACTTTTATACGAGTTCCATTTTCCCGACCCCCGTTTTTGTAAGTTAAGATTTGTTGTCCTCCTTTGTCGTTCATTTACAATTACTTCATTTACAAGGTTAGGTTATTATAATGACGTCCATTTTGTTCAAAGCAATCAGTTCTTTCTGTAGGTAAGATCTTTGTTTGTATATATATATATATATATATATATATATATATATATTCTACTAGGTTAAGTACTGAAAAAAACAACTACACGTGATATCCCTAGACATAAACAGTGGAACAAGAACAGTCTAATCGCGTAGATTAAATAAAGAGTTAGTTCATAATTTCCTCTAGGTTACTCAGAGCAATATACACCAGATGAAGGTCGGCTGAAACTTTGTGATATCAATAACAATAAGATGAGTACAATCGTTCGAATATAAAAAGTGATATATTAATTCTGTCTTCGCAAATCACCCCTGAGGATGATCTCGGAGGAGATTGAAAGTACTTGGGTTAAAAAGAATTACGGTGGCTTCCTTGATTAATTTCAACTTAACATCAAGAAGATAATTAAATGCCATACGTGATACACGTTTGGGTGATCTTGTCTTTTTCGAGAAATAACTGAATGGGCAGAAGATTTTCCCGTAGTAGATTACCATTGATGTCTGCGATAGACTAGTTGCCAACTAAAGTTATAAAAGCCAGTCTGTCCTTCTATTTAACCCATAACTGGAAGAAGAAGAGACTGATTAATATCTTTCCCAATGCAAAAACCATGTAAAGAACTGGAAAGTATTATTATAAAAATGAATAGGCATAATATATCTATATTATTCAATGAAACATGTTTGAATGAAGATTTGCTGCATATATATATAATAAAAATGCTGATTGTTTTCAAGTAAAAAAATATAAAAACAAAGAATACCCGTGTTGAAGCGGATAATAAAAATGATAGAAATCTCTAACCGAAATTATTTGGCACCCGAGATCTCATCTTGCGTCAGTGCCTCAGTCTTTTTACCTTGTCCCCCTCACTGAATACCCATTTTCTCCGATATCATTAAAATGCTTATGAACTGGAAAAGCCGCTTGGAGGAAAGGAAATATGTTTTCTGATATAAAAAGGAAAGATCCAGAGAGAGAGAGAGAGAGAGAGAGAGAGAGAGAGGACATTATGGAAAATTTTTTGAGACAATCAAGATAAAACACCCATTATAAAGTGCAAATAAAAAGAAAAAGATGAATTGAAATTGGGGTAAAAATCCCGAATCTTTAGCCCATTAACACGCACGCGAAGAGAGGGACAAAAAAAAAAAGAACAGCAAAAATAACAAGCGACCTTACACGGAGGCTCTCGAAAGAAAAGTAATAAAAAACGTGGGGACAATAACATTGGCAAATAAAGGAACTGATTGTAAAGATTTCTAATGCTAACGGCGGGATGATGAACGTTGTTCATTTTCGCCCTGAAGAAAAACTAAATAGGTGTCGAGCGACATGAGTTTCGAAAGAGCAGACGATCAACATTTGCCTCCGTTTCTCTGCAGCTGCGAACCGTCATTACTTTCTCTCTTCGTCATTAACCTTCAGCTCTGCAAGCAATTTTTATTTTTAAATGTAATTCTCACCTTTCGTTCATTATTAATTACTTTCTTTTGATATTTACGATTATATTTTTGATTCACCTTCCATTTTCATTCTTTATTTCTTATTTCTTTCCTTATTTCATTTTTTCATTTTCCTTATATGGATTTCTCTTTGATTTTGCATTTTTAGCCATTTTCTTTCTTTCTTTCTTTCTTTCTTTCTTTCTTTCTTTCGTTTTTCTTTTTCCTTAATTCATTCTTTAATTTTCTTTCTATGTATTTCTCTTTGTTTTTTATTTCTTTCTGTCTTTCTTTCTTGATTTCATTTTTTTCTTTATTTCGTTTTTGGTTTTGCTCTCTTTCTTTCTTTCTTTCTTTCTTTCTTTCTTTCTTTCTTTCTTGTTTTATTCTTTCATTTTCCTTCTATGAATTTCTCTTTGTTTTTTATTTCTTTCTGCCTTTCTTTCTTGATTTCATTTTTTTTTCTTTATTTCGTTTTTGGTTTTGCTCTCTTTCTTTCTTTCTTTCTTTCTTTCTTTCTTCTTCCCTTGTTTTATTCTTTCATTTTCCTTCTATGAATTTCTCTTTGTGTTTAAAAAGAATAGAAGGAAAGAAAAAAATTCTTTCTTTCTTTCTATGGATCTTTGATTTTGAAGGTTTATTCATTTACTTTCTGTCTTTCTTTTTTTCTTTCTTTATTTTATTTTCTATGTATTTTTCTTTTTTCTTTCTCTCTTTCTTTCGTTCATTTTCCTTTTTTCGTTTTTGGTTTTGCTCTCTTTTTTCTGTCTTTCTTTTTCTTTCTTTCTTTTTTCTTTCTTTCTTTTTTCTTCTTTCCTTATTTCCTTCTTTTATTTTCCTTCTATGAATTTCTCTTTGTTTTTATATTTTTCTTTCTTTCTTTCTTTCTTATTTCATTCTTTCATTTTTTTTTGTATTTTTCTTTTTCTTTCTTTCCTTATTTCATTCCTGCATTTTTCTTCTATGTATTTCTTTTTTCTTCATTTCTTTTTCTTTCACAATTATCTTTGTGCATTTTCTATTTTTTTTATTTCTCTGACCTTCCTTCCTTCCTTCCTTCCTTCCTTCCTTCCTTCCTTCCTTCCTTTTCATTTCTTCCTTTCTTCTCATTCAGTTTCTTATATTCTCTAGTTTATATTATTTTCTTCTTCGCTTTATTCACATATGATTACTAACTTAATATTTTCTTCATTACTTTCATTTTCTTCTTTATTTTCTTGTACTGCTTACTTTTTCTTTATTCTTTTTTATTTTCCTTCATTAATTACTTTTTCTTCTTTTTAAACCCTTTGTTTCTTTAAACCCCTCTTTTTCTCTCTATGTTTTGTTTTAATTTCACGATCACCATTTTTTTTAATATATATTTTATGTGTTTAATATTTGACCGCATTCTGACATCTTTCTTTTGTTTGTTTTCATTCCCAACTTTATATTTTCTTCTTCTTCTTTTTATTCCTTCTATTTTCTCTCATTCTTTTAGAAAGCTAATTTTCGTTCTTTCTTCCTTCATTTTTTTCTGATATCTTTCTTCTGTTCATTTAACAGCACATAACACCAACCCGCCTTACTCGTCTCCAATGTATATCATGATATTCACATCCCTTCGCCTTCCTCTTGCGGCTTCCTAGTTAACGTTTCATCAGTTGTCTGCTTGTCTTTGTGACAGCACAACGCTTCATTTTTCCGCTTCATTACACTTTTTTCTTTCTTTCTTTCCTTCTCGTTAATGCCTTGTCCATTTTGGCAACACTTTCACATCCGATTCAATTGTTTGCTTTATTTTCAATCCTCAGATCCATACTGCTTTTTAATCTGCCCATTACCGCCCATCCATGAGTCTCCGTTTCTTTATGGCAGTCATTTTTTTTTCTCTACAAACATTAAGACCTTCATAGCGAGAATCTTGATGACATATTTGGATGTTTGGCTTATTTTCTCTTTTTCATTTTTTTTGTGATCTTTCTTTCTTTCTTTCTTTCGTTCTTTTTTTTATTTATCTACAAGTTATTAGTTTGTTTTTCTTAGTTTGTTTATTTTATGTTTTCTTTTCATTCATTTCTGCTTTCTTCTTTCTTTCTTTCGTTGTCTAAAAATATTAGTGTTTTTATTTTGCTTAGTTTATTTATTTCTTGTTATCTTTTTTCATTCAGTTCTGCTTTCTTCTTTCTTTCTTTCTTTCTTTCGTTGTGTAAAAATATTAGGGTTTTTATTTTGCTTAGTTTGTTTATTTTATGTTATCCTTTTTTCATTCAGTTCTGCCTTCTTCTTTCTTTCTTTATTTCTTCCTTTCTTTCTTTCTTTCTTTCTTCCTTTCTTTCTTTCTTTCTTTCTTTCTTTCGTTTCCTAAAAATATTAGTGTTTTTGTTCTGCTTAGTTTGTTTATTTTATTTTATCTTTTTCATTCAATTCTGATTTCTTTCTTTCTTTCTTTCTTTCTTTCTTTCTTTCTTTCTTTCTTTCTTTCTTTCTTTCTGTCCGTTTATTTTTCGAAGACTCCTCTTTCATTTACTAACTTTTTTCTTTCTACGAATAATATACTGCTTCTTTGTTTTTGTTATTTTATTTTTCTATTTTCATTTTTTGAATATTTCACCCCAAACAAGGCGTTAACGCCACTGATGTGCAGGAGATTACAGAAGAGAGTTGAAGTATTAGGCATGAGAAGAGTGTGGAAGGAATAAAAAGAAGGAGAATAAAATATAAGGTTGGGAATGAAAACAAACGAAAGAAACATGTCAGAATGCGGTCAGATATTAAACACATAAAATATATATTTAAAAAAAATAGTGATCGTGAAATTAAAACAGAATATAGAAAGAGAGTAGCTAAAAATACAAAGGTTTGAAAAGAAGAAAAAGTAATTAATGAAGGAAAATAAAAAAAAAACGAAAGAAAAAAGTAAGCAGTAGAAGAAAATAGAGAAGAAAATGAAAGAAAAGAAGAAAATATATGTTTTTGTCTTCAAAGACGAACCAGCTACAAGGGGTTAAAGAGAAAGAGCAAGAGAAGGATGTGGACACACGTGTGAAGACAGTTGCGAAGGTTGATAGAACAGGGTAATGTAGAAAGGGCTAGAGTTAAGTGGATAAGAGATGGGAATTGATATATTTTTTAATGCCATCTCTCTTAGAATTCTTTCTTTTTTTCTATATTTTATTCACGATCCTTCTTTGCTTATTGCATTCTTTCTCACCAATAATTGAATTCTCTTTGGTTTTTGTTGTTTTTTCCATTTTCTTTCTTCATTCATTTCCGCTTTCTTTCTTTCTTTCTTTCTTTCTTTCTTTCTTTCTTTCCAAGTGTTTCATTTTTTTTGTTTGGTGTCTTTTATCATTTGGCTCTTTCTTTCTTTCTTTCTTTCTTTCTTTCTTTCTTTCTTTCTTTCTTTCTTTCTTTATTTATTTATTTATTTATCCGATATTTATTTTTACTTTTTTCACATTATTCTCTCTTTTCGGATTCTTTTTTTGTTTTCTTTCAAAGTTTTCTTTATTCATTTCTAAAGATTTTCTTTTACTTTCTTTCTTTCTTTCTTTTTCGTTTTTTTTCTTTCTCATTTTCCCCAATAATTACGTGGATTCTAATAAATTTTAACGATTAAGCAAAATTTAAAATTTTTTTCTGTTGGAACAAGTATTTTCTTTTGCCTTTCTGGACACGAAGTGCGCATAAATTCTGTTCAAAGGTTCTGCATATACGAGCACTTTCGACTGTTTTTTAGCCATTATTAAGCGGGATTTTTATTTTTTAAGTGAGAAGGAATGAGATTAGGCAGAGTAAACATTTTCCTCTTTTCTGTTAGTTCTTTTAATCAACCAAAAAATACATGTCTATGTTCCCTAATGTTACTGTTCAATTTTAAATTTCACTTTTCTCACTAGACAAATAAATAAATTAAATTTAAAACTGGCTTCTCTTCGTTTCTGGTAAGCCTTTTTATTAAAACTTTGTATTCATGATATTAGCTTTTATTTTTTAAAGCTTTAATGGCATCGTAATTGAAATATATTTAATAGAAGTAACATATATGCTTTCATCTGCTCTCTCTTACCTATTTATTTGTAGACATTTTGACACCACAATGGCCGAAAGATTTTATTTGAATTTCCAGAAAAAGATTCTCATTAATATATATATATATATAGGTGTGTGTCTAGTTACCACCTGAAAGTGTTGGAGGCCATCTATATTTTATTGGAGTAGATAGATCTATCTATCGCCCGGTTCACACTCCAACCATGTCTATTGAACAGGTTAAGAGGCTCATCCCTTGTTCCCTGTTTAGGATGTGGTTTCCGGCTTTCTCTTTTTCAATCTTTTCACTATTACGTAGCCCCCTGCATATCAGTGGCGTTACCGCCTTGCTCGGGGTGATATGATTAAAAAAAAAAAAAAAAAAAAGTATATAAGTCTAACATACACACACACACACACACACACACACACACACACACATATATATATATATATATATGTAAGTCTAATATATAAGTCTAATATATATAAGTCCAATATATAAGTCTATATATATATATATATATATATATATATATATATATAAGTTAGAGAAAATTTTCAAAATTCAAAGGTGTCGGATGTGCATTTCGACATAGGATCTCTAATAGAGATTCTACGTCACGTCAGCGACATTGTTTTGTTCCAAATGGCGAAGGCCCTGGGGTAAAATGTGGAAGAGGCCAGGTTAACTACGGTCACAAAGTAGAACATGTAGTGGTGGGGTTACAGGGTGTAGAGACAAGAGGTAGACCGGGTATCAAATATCAAATGGTAGAGGCTAGTGAATGTATACAGGGGTTTGAAACGGTATATTTAGGAGGGGCGGGGAATAGATTTAAATCTAATATCTTAAAAATTTTAATTAAATTTATCCATTACAGGAAGTCATGAATTTAAAGTTATTAAAGAAATATATATATATATATATATATATATATATATATATATATATATATATATATATAACGTAGAATATTTGGTATTTAAGTCAGGTAAATTCCGATAGAGACAAAAGAACTGAATGTTAAATTAAATTTATTTATTTAACAGATTAATATGATACAGAAAAGATTTTAGATATTCTACAATTTCATGGGTAATACGTATTTCGCGGCACAATATATATATATAATGAAATTATACGGAAATTTAAGAAAATAGCATTAACCGACATACTTGAATTGAATTCTTTTTTAGTTTTAACAGTATTTTTTGATTAATAATCATGCTTGTGTTGATAGTCTGTTTTTATAATTAAAACAGTGCATTTTTATAATTACTATCATCCTATATTGTTCAAGAAATCTTATTTGGAAAATATCTATCTTTCGACAGGAATCGAACCTGCATATTTCCAGTACCAGAGAGATGCTTCTATTAGATCCGATGTGTTTTACCACTCGACTACTAAATTATAAAAACAGACTATCCACTCAAACATGAATATCCATTAAAAGATAATCTTAAAACCAATAATCACCAGCAGACAGATCTGTTTCGCCGACTGCTTTAGCCAGAATTGAAACGCGACCGAATTGAGATCAGTCGGCGATTCTACCTCTGAGCTATGAGCGCTCGGCAGAGGACGGCAGACTTTTAGCGTATGATATACCATGGTATAGTTTATATATATATATATATATATATATATATATATATATATATATATATATATATATATATACTATAAATTTCGAAGTCAAATTTAGCCTATAACACAGTTTTCGAATTCATCGTAATAACAATCTCTTTCTTTTTACATTATTTTTTGATCGATACTCGTATTTAAGTAGATATTCTGTGAATAATCAAGCAGTATTATATATTTATTTCTACCAGCCTGATTATTTACGATAAATTTTTATTACGAAAATGTGTCATTCGGCAGGATTCGAACCTGCGACCCCTATCCACATAGGGGAAATTACCATGTGATCTGGCGCGATTTAGAGATCTCGACCACGAATGACGATCAGGCTAAACGAAGTCAAATTAAGCCTATAACACAATTTTAGAATTGTCAACATGTTGGTTGCATACACAATTGCTTTCACAAGTCCCCATAAAAAAAAATCTAATAGAGTCAAATCTGGCAAAACGTGGAGGCCAACAAAATGGTCTCCCTTTCCGATCCATCTGTTTACTTAATTAAAAATTGTTGCAAATTTTATGGTAAAGAATTATTCAATAACTCAGTTCAAAGTCCTCACTGCAGAAATTGGAGCTAGGGGGTTTGTAGGAGCGTCTGCATACAGCCTCATGAAACAGCACTCAGTTGCAGGGAGGGAAAAAACCAGAGCCCTGAAAGCAATGGCAGAAGCGGCAGAGAGGTGTTCAAGCTGGATCTGGTCAAGGAGGAATAAAAATGAACTTCATAAGGCTTAATTTTCCTACAAATATCAGGTGTACCTTTGGCTAAGTGGTTAGTGCGGGGATCTTTGAGTGAAAATGAGCATATCCAGAAGGTCACGGATCCTATCCGTGGCTCGTCCCGAAAAAAAAAAAAAAAAAAAGAGCAGCAGAGAGACATCCGGAGTCATGAACCGGGTGTGGCCCAACCCCCCTAGAGTGTCAGGAGATAAGGGCCGAAACACTTGCTTGACGGGGGCTTCTCTTCTGAGGACTCTCTGCTGCCACGCTCTCCACGAGTTTCTTTCTACTTAAAACTAGGTAAATTAAACTTTATAACAATTTTTACAGATTATTTCTATCACAAATACAAATAAAGTTATAATTTTTTTAAGTGCACACATGGACACCCTATATAATATCTAAATCAAAACTAAAATGGAACTTTGTGTGTGTGTTTGTATGTGTGTGTGTGTGTGTGTGTCTGAGTGGAGCTCAGAGCTACTATGACTAACTGACGCGGTAGTCTCTGTGAAACTTCGGTATTGATCGGTAAATTACGGATCTCTTACGATGTCTTTCGTATCTCCCTATGGCAGGGGTATATGTATACTCAAGTTGAGTCCATTATCATAGAAAAAGGGGAGATCCCACAACACAAACTAAATTCGATTTTTTTTTTTAACAATGCAAAAAATGAGATAACGATTAAGTAACTCCCCATTTGAAAATGCTTCAAATTTATTAATATAATTTTTGCTAGAAAGGATTATGAGCTAAGAGCATTTGGCTTGAGGTTTTATTTATAATTCAACATGGACACCAGATTTCGCTACAAGCTTCTGGACCAGCCCATTAATCCCGCTAATTGATTTCACTAGGAAGTCATGTGATATGTCATGTGATATGGAAAAACAAACTTCTTGCATTCGCGTTTTCAGTTCTTCGAAAGTCTTCGTGTGGTATAGTGAACTTCCTCCATTAACCAATCTAAAAAAAAGCCACAGGGTGTTAGGTCAAGACTACTAGCTGGCCACTCATACATGAAATAAGGAGTTACTTTTTTATCGCCGTATATATATATATATATATATATATATATAAGAGCTTATTTATTAATGGAACTTTGTCTGTGTGTGTGTGTCTGTGTGTCCGTTACCTACAGACTCCGAAACGACTGAACTGATTTTCTTGAAAATTTACACAGTTATACGATAAGCGTCGGTGAGTGTTCTTAGCTAGGTTTTGTGTCGAGGTACCCCCTATAAATATCGAAAATCGATAATCGAAAAAATCGTGTTATAAAAGGAGTGGTTCGATTTTAATCAAATTTGTTACACTCATAGACAAAGACATAAGAAACGATATTCAGAAGTTTCAAGGTTGCAGTTCTTACAATAGTGCAGAAAATCGATAATATATATATATATATATATATAAATATATATATATAAGGCAAGATGTTTGTGTGTGTGTCTGCTTATCTGACTGTATGTCCCTATTTTTCAGCCCTTTTATTTTAGTTTTTGCTTCGGGTTTGACTCATAAGTAGGTATAATTGTAGTTCTTAGTCTCAGCCATGTTACCATTTACTCAGAGGACTTATTTAGCCTTCAAAATTCAGTTTACGACAAAAAAAAGTCTTATTTGATATCGATACCAGGAAATCAAAATTTGACTTACATCCATTCATTTTTCTTTCAGCCTACGGTTTCGCTTTAACTGGAAACTATTGCTTTTTAGTCTTTCGTGCCAACGTCCAAAGAGTCTGAGCTCCAGGACCATGGATTAGTTTTAAAGCTTTCATTACACCCGAGCAACGCCGGGATTTACTGCTCGTACTTTATAATCATGTCGCCCCCAAGCAAGGCATTTTACTGCCACTGTTGAATAGGGGGTTAGATATGAGGTAAGTTATGAGAAAGAGTGACAGTTTACAGGGGTGTCAGGAAGAGAGTAGGAGAAGAATGAGAATACTGCCGAGAGTGGAGCTGACGAAGAAAGAAGCATGAGAGAGAGAGAGAGAGAGAGAGAGAGAGAGAGAGAGAGAGAGAGAGAGAGAGGGTGTAAGTTAGTGAGATAGTAGATGACTATTGGCTTTACATTTTAATTCTTGAAGACTGTAGCTGTAGGAAAAGCAAGTAAACGGAAGGGAATTCCACAGGCGGGAAGTGCGAGAGAAGAAGCTGAAGGAGTAGAATTTACGTTTACTATTTACTGATTTCACAGTAAAAGTGTGGGACCTAGTTGTTAATCTTCTCTCTCGAGGTGGTGGTATCAGAGAGCTAGGTTCGTCTGAGCAGAAGCCATGAAAGTATTTGTAGAAGAGACACAAGGAAGTCACACTGCGCCGGTAAGAAAGTGACTGTATCCGAGCTGCCAAGTCGGGATCGATCATATCATATATATATATATATATATATATATTGTTAAATATAACAGAAAATGAATGTCTACTACATTTAATCATGAGCTGTTCTAAACATCGTATTTTTGCTTTAATTTCAAGTGAAAATAAAGACAAAAATTGTTCAACATTTGGATATATTTGGATAGATAGATCTTCTTCGCGTCCTAGGCGATCATGGACTTCCACTTGGCTCTGTCTCCTGTCGCTCTCAATTTTTCTCTTGGTGTCTCTTCTAAGACCCTCACCGTCAACCATTTGCTCAGACCTAACGAGTACTTCTCTCGCTACTTTCCCCTGTCCCTTCTTCCATTCATCCGACCTGTGTGCATCAAATTCTTCAGGCCCTCCTTCCTCATTACGTGTCTCAGGAACCTCATTTGTCTCTTCCTCATATTTATTATCAGTTTTATTCTCGTTTGCATCATTTCCAACAACTCGTCTTTGCACATGTGCTCTGTCCATGGTATCCTCAGTATCCTTCTGTAAAACCACATTTCTGCTGCCTCAAGCCTCTCCTTCATCTTTGATGAGATCGTCCATACAGAAGGACAGATATCACATAGCAATCCAGCACTCTTTTCTTGTTGTTCTCATGAGATTTTTCTGTTTTTCAGTATTTTGGTTAGATTCTGCAATGCGTCGTTGGTCATGCAAATGAGTTTTGGATCTTCGTGTCGCATCTTCAATCCTCTGTCAAAACACTTCCCAGTTATTAACAAAAGGTGAATGAGATAGATAGATAGATAGATAGATAGATAGATAGAAACAAATTGTAATAGATAGATAGATAGATAGATAGATAGATAGATAGATAGATAGATAGAAACAAATTAGATAGATAGATAGATAGATAGATAGATAGATAGATAGATAGATAGATAGAAACAAATTGTAATAGATAGATAGATAGATAGATAGATAGATAGATAGATAGACAAATTGTAATAGATAGATAGATAGATAGATAGATAGATTAATGAAATAAATTAGATATAGATAGATAGATAGATAGATAGATAGATAGATAGATAGATAGATAGAAAGAAAAAATGTAATAGATAGATACATAGATATGAAGAAACTGAGGTAGATAGATAGATAGATATGAAGAAACTTAGATAGATAGATAGATAGATAGATAGATAGATAGATAGATAGAAACAAATTGTAATAGATAGATAGATAGATAGATAGATAGATAGATAGAAACAAATTGTAATAGATAGATAGATAGATAGATAGAAACAAATTGTAATAGATAGATAGATAGATAGATAGATAGATAGATAGATAGATAGATAGATAGATAGATAGATAGATATGAAGAAACTGAGGTAGGTAGATAGATATGAAGAAACTGAGGTAGATAGATAGATAGATATGAAGAAACTTAGATAGATAGATAGATAGACAGACATGAAGAAAATTAGATAGATAGATAGATAGATAGATAGATAGATAGATAGATAGATGATAGATATGAATAGATAGATAGATAGATAGATAGATAGATAGATAGATAGATAGATAGATAGATAGATAGATAACAGTTGAACGTGATAGATTTGACACAAATATACAAACGGAAACAGAGATTTATGCAAATGAATAATTCGCCAAAGAAATAGACAATGAAATGCACATTAACTTTTAAGTACATGATCTCTAGCTCTATTGTTTGGCGTTCAAACTTGAAGCGTAATCAATTGCAATGACATTGGTATCGGAAAATGATTGTTTTAAAGATTGGTATATCTATCATAACAGTAAATACAGAGGTTTTCCTTGTTGTTGAAAAGTTGAGACAATTCAAACAATAATATCACTAGCCTTAGTTAATGCCTTCGTCCATCTAATTTTGAAAAATATGAATGTTTCACTGACACTCGGAGGATAAAGAAAGTAAAAAAGAAAGGAAGTAAAAAAGAAAGTAAAAAAGAAAGAAAGTAAAAAAGAAAGTAAAAAAAAGAAAGTAAAAAAGAAAGAAAGATTGCGTTGGGTGATAAAAAATATGATATGAAAAAAGGATAACATAAAATAAACAAACTAAGCAAAACAAGAACAGTAATCGATTTTAGACAACGAAAGAAAGAAAGAAAGAAAGAAGAAAGATAAAAGAAAGAAATATTCCATTGTGTGATATTAACATGGTATGAAAATGAGAAAGAAAGAAAGAAAAACGAAAGAAAGAAGGATGAAAAAAGAAAGAAATATTCCATTGTGTGATATTAACATGGTATGAAAATGAGAAAGAAAGAAAACAAGAAAAAAGAAAGAAAGAAGAATGAAAAAAGAAAGAAATATTGCATTGTGTGATATTAACATGGTATGAAAATGAGAAAGAAAGAAAACAAGAAAAAAGAAAGAAAGAAAGAAGAATGAAAAAAGAAAGAAATATTGCATTGTGTGATATTAACATGGTATGAAAATGAGAAAGAAAGAAAGAAAGAAAAACGAAAGAAAGAAGGATGAAAAAAGAAAGAAATATTCCATTGTGTGATATTAACATGGTATGAAAATGAGAAATAAAGAAAGAAAGAAAGAAAGAAAGAAAAACGAAAGAAAGAAGGATGAAAAAAGAAAGAAATATTCCATTGTGTGATATTAACATGGTATGAAAATGAGAAAGAAAGAAAAAAGAAAGAAAGTAGAATGAAAAAAGAAAGAAATATTGCATTGTTTAATATTAACATGGTATGAAAATGAGAAAGAAAGAAAGAAAGAAGTGATAATTGCGTTTAGTTGTTAACTGGGGGAAGAAATGGATTGTAAACTGTAACGCTTTGAAAACGAACATCTCTTTTAATTAGGTACCGTCACTCTTTTTCGATTACTAACTTTTAAATTGAATTTTTAAAAACTAAAATTTTTTATTGAAACCTATACTTTAGTTTTAATTGAAAGCTAAATGTTTAAATTTACTATTTCCAGTAAGCAAAATACTCTGGTGTATTTTAAACAGAAATTATATTGATCGGAATATAAATTTTGAGATTTTTCTTTTTAATCTTTCAATTTTTCGGCCATTAGAAGATCCCATTAGAAAGAATTCACCGTCGGTCATAAAAACAAGAAAACACTTAATACTTATATAAAATTATTTACCACCTTCTTCCATGTCCTGGGAGCTTTGGTTGGTGACCAGTTTTAAGAGAAAAAAAAAACAGCACTGAATTAACAAAAGATTAGAGTCTGGGCTCGCTTGTATAAGCCACAGCAGCAAAAGCCTAACATTCTGTAGGTGTGAATCTTTGGTGTCTACAGAGTTAACGTACACACAAACATAAAACAATATCGATAGTCGATATGATTTATTGCGACATTAACAGCTGTCATCAACAGTTCGGATTCTGGAAGTTGCGAAATAGCAACATCCGGGTACCATAAAATCCGAAACACTAACATCCTGGCACTGAAAGATGATATATTTTAATATCCGGCAAGAGTAAGACGTGATTTAACGTTGGAGTAGTCGAAGATGCCAGTGAAATACCTGGTAATTTCCAAATATGTTTTAATGTTCGACTCTAGAGCCTTAGTAAAGGTTGAAAAAGTATGAGCCACACGAGATAGGAAGCTGTGGAGAGTCATGATTGACTGTTAGAAGAAGAATTAGATTGAAATTTAAAATCTTCAGACTTCGAAAACGTATCAATCACTTCGATTTAATATTTCGTTTAATATTTTAATATTCATTTTAATAGATCGTTTTGTTTACTTCTTTATGAGAATATACAAGAGGGACAATCAACAAGTTTATCTTCATACCCTGCCTGGTGGCAAACGCTGCTGTTGGCGCCAGGGGTGGCGGTCCTGCCATAACCACCGAAACCGTGACATAACCCCTAGTCGGCGGCTGATGAAAACAGGGTATCGCACGTGCTAACACACGTTCTATGATAAAAATTTCACGTAATAGAAACACGCGATTCTGGCATATCTCCATCGTTTCTATGTTCTAGTTCAAGAGTGATCCTCTTCGACTCAAGGGTAGAAATGTAAATTTTTTCTTTCGATAACTTGAAAAATTTTACAAATAATCATTTTTTTTATCGATGAAGCGAAATAGATTTATTAAGAAAAGAGAAATACTATTATACACTCAATAAAAGCCTAGTTGAATTCTTTGCAAATACCCTTTGGAAAGATACGAATGCAACTATTCTCTCCCCCACTATGGTTAAATAGTAGGGTAGACTGGGTCCTATAGATTTTTGTGGCAAACAGTCTCAGAAAAGGACAACAGTAAATGAAATAAAATCAAACACCCAACTATGGGTTATTAATAGAACAGACTTGAGTTCAGTCACGGGTGGCAACCAATGTAGGAAAAGGACAACTCTGAATTGAAAAACTGCATTTAGCCCTGAGGAAACACATACTGTGAAGCTAAGGTTGTTTGTTTTTGTTTTATGGCATATCAACCTCGGCGAGTCATTTATTGCCAACTAAATTTTATTTATTTATTACTGGTAATACCTTTTTCTTTCAACAATTTATTGTTTGTTTTTTTATATAGGTTTTGTGTCTAGTAATACTTTTGTCTTTTCGAGCACCAAGATGAATTGAGAGTAGTTTTTTTAAGGGCAAGCTTCCCAAGTCCTACCCTGTTATTTAACCCATAACTGGAGGGAACAGACAGATTAATATCTATCCCAAGGGTACCAGTGCTTAAGTGAATGCAGGGTATTCAACTGGAATTCGAACTCGACTCGCCGATTTCTCTTTGCGAGCCGATATCCACTGCACATCCGTAAATAAACGCTTACAGCACCTGGTATTATTCCCAAGCGATCACCCATCTAAATATTGACCAGGCTCAAAGTTGCTTAACTTCGGTGATCGAGCGAGAACCAGCGTATTCAACGTGATATGGCCGAAAGCCGTGAAATTAAGGAAAGAATCGTGGAGTTCATAAGACTATGATTCTAACTGTAGTCGTGTGCGTATGTGGATGTGTGTGTGTGTGGGGGAGGCAGTCCACTCGAAAAAAAGAGCCACTTAAGGTAGCGTGTTACAAAATGAGTTTGCAGTAATAGTATCTATCTAAACTTATAAATTTATAAATGGAAATTTGTCTGTGTCTGTGTCTGTGTCGCTGTGTATGTATGTCCGTTACCTATAGACTCCGAAACGACTGAAACGATTTTCTTGAAAACTTACACAGTAATGCCATAAGCATCTGCGAGTGTTCTTAGCTAGGTTTTGTGCCGAGGTACCCCCGATAAATATCAAAAAAAGATAATAAAAAAAATCGGGTTATCGAAGGAGTGGTTCGATTTTAATCAAATTTGATACACTTATAGACAAAGACATAAGAAACGATATTCAGAAGTTTCAAGGTTGCAGTTATTACAATAGTGCATAAAATCGATAATATATACATATATTCGGAAAGTGCCTCGGAACATTGACTCCAAACTACATCCATTTCAAGCGTCAAGAGAATATGTTAGAGCACTCAATGCTACTAAACTCGAGCGCGTTTTTGCAAAGCCTTTTATTGGGGATCTAAATGGACACAAAGATGTTATCAGCTGCATGAGAAAACATCCAATCTCCATTGCTTTCTGGCAGTTATGGCGAGGTAAGTAAATGCAATCTTTTGTTTTACATTTTGTAAACAAAATACATCCATGTCCAAATTAATCGAGACAACTACTTTAGTCTCCTTTCTTTCAACATATAGTCAGTTTTAGACCCACTAGATTGACAGGGTGTAATCGATTTCTATATTTTCCTCAGATTAAGGCAATTTGCAGTTGTGTGCACTAATCTGAATTTATGTACACCCTTGTGCAAATTAATTGAAACAACTGCTTTAGTTTCCTTTCTTTCACTATACGTCAGTTTTAGACCCACTGGAGTGATAGGGTGTAATCGATTTCTAATTTTTTCCTCAGATTAGGTCATTTGCAGTTGTGTGCAGTAATATAAATCTATGTACACACTTGTGCAAATTAATTCAAACAACTGTTTAGTTTCCTTTTTTTTCATCATACAGTCAGTTTTAGACCCACTGGAGTGGCAGGGTGTAATCGATTTCTAATTTTTTCCTCAGATTAGGTCATTTGCAGTTGTGTGCAGTAATATCAATCTATTTTCAGAGTGTATAATGAAATTTGTTTAGCCTTGAAAAGTATTGCGTCATCTGTAATTGTATCAGATTTTTATCACACCCAGCCACTATTATCTCAACTGTTCTTTTCCTACGACGATTGTCTGTGATGGATGTTACTCCAAGGAAGTGTATGAAAATTGTAACGCTGTATGAGCACACTGGCAAGCTTTGCAGAGAGGTCATGGATATTGTTGGTGTCAGCTTTTCAGCTGCCAGTCATCTCATCTAGGTGAAGAAAACTGGATCCATCAGTCCAAAACGTAAAGAAAAATACAGTTGGGAAAGAAAAACAACACCAAAAGACGATGTATACACAATCAGGGAAGTGAGAGATTCTAGGAAGACATTGTTCATTTTGTTTCAATTAATTCGTACAAGGGTGTTGATAATTATCATTATGTAGGTGAACAGAGTTATGCTGGACTGTAAGCCTAATATATAACACCGTCCGTGGCTGAATCTAGTCAACCTCCCTAACCTTTGGCCAGTTCTGCTCACGTTGTGTTGTTGATATCAGTTTAGCCAAAACGAGGGCTGCTTATTACCACTTGATGAAACTGGTCTAGAGATGCAAGGGATTGGTGTATGATAAAAACCAGATTCAAGACAGCAAATACATCGCATAGATTTATATATATATATATATTTTAATCATTTCACCCCAAGCAAGGCATTCCACTGCCACTATTGCGCATGGGGCTACATAGGGGAAGGTAAAGAGAAGGAGTGGTTAGACATAAGGAATGTCAGGAGGAAGATGACAGATGAGTAAGGATACCGAGGATGAGGGTTGGGCAGATGGGAAGAGTGTTTGATAGAATGGGAGCAGGTTAGTGTGTTAGGAGGTGTCTATTGACCTTACATTTAAACTCCTGGAGATTGTAGCCGTCGGGGAAGCAATCGTGTGGAAGGGAATTCCACAGTCGGGAAGTGCGAGGAAAGAAACTGTTGGAGTAGAAGTTACGGTTGCATTTTATCGGTTTCGCTGTAAAAGAGTAGGATCTAGTTGCTAATTTAGTATCTCGTGCAAATTCGTATTTAGGGGGCACCAATGATCTAAGTTCATCGGAGCAGAAAAGTATTTATAGAAGAGACACAGGGAAGCCACGTCGCGCCGGTGGGAGAGAGATTGCAGGCGGTCTGCCAAGTCGAAATATATATATAAACTTATTTATAAATGGAAATTTGTCTGTGTGTGTGTGTGTGTGTATGCGTGTGTGTGTCCGTTATCTATAGACTCCGAAACGACTGAACCGATTTTCTTGAAAATTTACACAGTTGTACTATAAGTGTCTGCGAGTGTTCTTAGCTATGTTTTGTATCGTGGTACCCCTGATAAATATCGATAATCGAAAAAATTGGGTTATAGAAGGAGTGGCCCGATTTTAATCAAATTTAATACACTCATAGACAAAGACATACCAAACGATATTCAGAAGTTTCAAGATTGCAGTTCTTACAATAGTGCAGAAAATCGATAATATATATATATAAAAGGCAAGATGTTTGTGTGTGTGTCTGTTTATCTGCCTGTATGTCTGTATTTTTTTCAGCCCTTTTATTTTAGTTTTTGCTTCGGGTTTGGCTCTAAATAGGTATAATTGCAGTTCTTAGTTTCAGCCATGTTACCATTGACTCAGAGGACTTATTTAGCCTTCAAAATTAAGTTTACGACAAAAAAAAAACTTATTTGATATTGATACCAGGAAATCAAAATTTGACTTACATCCATTCATTTTTCTTTCAGTCTAAGGTTTCGCTTTAACTGGAAAAAACTATTGCTTTTTAGTCTTTCGTGCCAACGTCCAAAGAGTCTGAGCTCCAGGACCATGGATTAGTTTTAAAGCTTTCATTACACCCGAGCAACGCCGGGCTATACTGCTAGTATCGAATAATTACAAGATTAAAAGCCATTTTTCTACAGGATGATTAGTTGGTTGAATTTGCAATATTTCTCTCTCTCTCGTCTTCTTCCAGTACTAGCAGCAGGCAAGACCGTAATTTCAAATCTCTTTCCAACCTCTTCTTCCAAGATACAGGAGGCAACTCACTACTTTCACCTTCGCATTCTGATTTTGTTACACAAGCACCCAGACCGGGGCGGGAAAGAGGTGGATTAGGTTTCCATTTCTCTCAGTGTATAACCCTTACCAGCTGGTACTGAAAACAATTACACTTATCCATTTCGACTTCCAATAGAAGGGGAGAAACACACTCCTTATATTTGTCGACTTGCTCTTAACAACTGTCCTGGTAATTCAATACACAGGAAATTGTCAAGGCCACATTTCGACCTAGGGTCACACACCATCAAAACCCATTGACATTTGTTGTGACTGGAATCACATTTTGATAAATTCGCTTAAAAACAATTATGTACTCAGTATACTTTGCACCTGGGTTTTTTCACGTTAACATTTTGGTTACTTTTCCACCCCCCAACAAAAATAATTATATTCTCCAATTTTAGATAAATCTCTTTTCATCTTGAAAATGACTTAGAATTAATACCAGCCACTTGAAAATAGGGTTACACATCATGTCACCCAGTCTGGTATGGGTATACCAGACACATACCTCACAGCCAAATGTACATGATTTGTTTGATAAAAGCAGTGCATAACTTTGAAGGTGAGGACGAAGTAGTGTTCGTTCTTTATAGTCTTGAGGTCGGAAAGCTGCAATTATTTGCCTGTATCCCTTTTGTGTGTTAACACAATTCTTACTTTGAGAACTTTTTGGCGTCATTACTGTTGCTTTGCCAACTTTTGTCTTGCATATTTTATTTGCTTAGTATTCTTTTTTCTTGTTCTTTTTTTCTTATTGTTTAATGGAAACTTTGTCAATTCTGTTTGTTGGGCAATTCTGCCAATTTAGAATTAACCATGGTCAATTCAGTCAGTTAAGTGCCATACATGATACATGCTTGGGCGATCATGCCTCGAAAGAGACATGACTGACTAGGCAGAAGGTTATCCCGCAGTAGGTTGCCATTACTTTCTGTGATAGACTGGTTGCCAGCCAAGGCTACAGAAACCAATCTGTCCTGTTATTTAACCTATAACTGGGGGAAATAGATGGATTAATACCCTTTCCCAAAGGTATTTGAGCGTAAGTGAATGCAAGAAATTCAACTGGATTTCAAACTCGACTCCCCGATTTCTCGTTCCAAGCCGATATCCACTGCACCACAATCAAGTTAAATATACCTTCAAGTCAGGTAACCTGATTCGTTCAGGTGGCCTGTGATTGAAGGTATTCTGGAGTATCTCAAGGTAACTGCTTCATTCTTGAAACTTTAAAAAAGAATAAACCTTCTCAACACCCGACTATAAAACTTTTCCATTACTCTCACTCATGAACAGATATGCACAGTTCATCTGCCCCTCTGATTATGGTCAGGTAACAGACCATCAAATCTTTGGTATGGGATATTTACAGTAGTCTTCATCAAGACAAACAGGTACATTCTAATGACTTTAATCAATTAGTATCAGAAGTCATGAGAGCCATGTCTGGTAGAGCATCAGGACTGAATTAATTTGCTGTTGCTATTATTATTGTTATTATTATTATTATTATTATTATTGTTGTTGTTGTTGTTGTTGTTGTTGTTGTTGCTATTATTATTATTATTATAATTATTATTATTATTATTATTATAAATGATTGTGTAACAGATTTACTCGATTGATAGATTTTCTCTTTAATACGTTAATTGTGCCAAGGAGGAAGATCCTCTGAATGTCTATTATAAAAGTGAGAGAGCAGTACGCCAACTAAAATAAAAATATACAAGCCCAATATACACATTATGACACCCATTCCAAAGCACATGCATCACATACCATATTTTTTTGTTTTTAATTATTTCACCCCAAGTAAGACAATAAAGCCACTAAGATGGAAGAGATCACAGTGTGTGAGAGATCATCTGGTAGGATCATGTAGTGAAATAATTTACAAAAAGCAACATGAAAAAGACAAAAAAAAATAACTCATACAGGATATTCCATGTTAGGCCAAACTGTGAACAGTAGAAGATGGCCAAAGAGTACCTACCAAAACATGTCTCAAAGAATCAAGATGGAAATAATCGAAAAGGTTTCTGAATATAATTTTTGACAAGAATTTGTGTCATCAATTACAGACTTGTAAAATTTTCTTTATCCTATCATGAAAATATGTTACAGTTGTTGGCTACATCAGAGGCTGACATTTACTTGGTAATCAAGTGTCCTTTCAGTAGAAATTATGTTTGTTCCGACCTTTTTTTTTTCATTTTAATCAAGAAATAAAGCCACTAAGATATGAGAAGTTACTAAGTATAAGAGAATAGAGAAAAAATATAAAGGAGAGAGAACAGTGAAAGAACAGGATTTAAGAAGATGGATGATAACAATTGACATTGTATTTAAATTGTCGAAGATCAAACATGTCTGTAAAGCAAGAAGTCGGAAAAGAATTCCACAAGTGAAAAGTGTAAGAGACAATACTGTTAGCATAAAACTTAAGGTTAAATCTATACAACTTAAAAAAAATAGAACCTTGCCACCAGCGTTTTACCGAAATAAGCATAAACACTGGACATAAGCTTGCAGGTTGAGCTCTGTTAAAAATATTTACAATTTAGTTAACCTGGTTCGCTTGGACAATCACCAGTTGACAGTGTTTTCAAAGAACATATAATTTAAGAACAAAAAGCAAGGGTATAGCTGCTTGTCTGAAGGAATTCGGAAATAGAATAAAGCGTGCTCTAAAGAATCCATTCCCCTATATTCTGTGTTTGAAACTAAAAATTTGAAGAGGCTCATCCCTTGTTCCCTGTTTAGGATGAGGTTTCCGGCTTTCTCTTTTCCAATCTTTCCGCTCCTTTTTCTTTTTTTTTTTTTCAATTGGAGTAGATAGACTAAACTATCGTCCGGTTTACACTCCACCCACGTCTATTGAACAGGTGAAGAGGCTCATCACTTGTTCCCTGTTTAGGGTGTGGTTTCCAGCTTTCTCTTTTCCAATATTTTCAGTCCTCTTTCTTTTTTTTTTTCAATTGGAGTAGATAGACTAAACTATTGCCCGGTTCACACACCAACCACGTCTATTGAACAGGTGAAGAGGCTCATCCCTTGTTCCCTGTTTAGGATGTGGTTTCCGGCTTTCTCTTTTCCAATCTGTTCACTCCTTTTTTTTCTTTCAATTGGAGTAGATAGACTAAACTATCGCCCGGATCACACTCCACCCACGTTTATTGAACAGGTGAAGAGGCTCATCCCTTGTTCCCTGTTTAGGATGTGGTTTCCAGCTCTCTCTTTTCCAGTCTTTTCACACTTACGTAGCCCCCAGCACATCAGTGGTGTTACCGCCTTGCTCGGGGTGATATGATTAATATATATATATATATATATATATACATGAAAGGCAAGATGTTTGTGTGTATGTCTGTATTTTGTTCAGCCCTTTTATTTTAGTTTTTGCTTCGGGTTTGGCTCTAAATAGGTATAATTACAGTTCTTAGTCGCATCCATGTTACCATTGACTCAGAGGACTTATTTAGCCTTCAAAATTCAGTTTACGACAAAAAAACTGATTTGATATTGATACCAGGAAATCAAAATTTGACTTACATCCATTCATTTTTCTTTCAATCTATGGTTTCGTTTTAACTAGAAACAACTATTGCTTTTTAGTCTTTCATGCCAACGTCCAAAGAGTCTGAGCTCCAGGACCATGGATTTGTTTTAAAGCTTTCATTACACCCTAGCAACGCCGGGCTATACAGCTAGTACAAGGATACAATAAGAAGTTCATCTGATAAACATATGTAGGATTGACAGCGGTTGATCCCATAATTGTATTGCGTTTCTAGTTGCCACTAGCTTCAGTCCTCCCGACATTAATGTCACATGTATCAACGATGCACGATTTCCTTTTGATATTCGCTTTATTTACGAGAAGGACAGACGCGTTAGCATTGCTTCTAGTAATAAGATGCTTAGTGGGAAACGTACGCCGATTACCTGTCTTCGCAATTAGGCAGGTGTGTGTTCGCCTCGCTAAAAAACTTGGCAAAGGAAGCGTATTGATTCCTAAAAATTCTTACGGCCAACTTTAAAATTCTTACCAAGCTTTCTCATTATTCATTTGCCATTCTGACTCAGCTTCTGCATTCAAGGGTTTAGTGAGTAAAAGAATATGAGAAAAAGAAAATATTATTAAGCATTGAGGAAAATAAAAGAATAGAAATCAAGAATATTGAATATAATGATTACTGTTAGTTTTCAATTTGTGAAGATCAAAGTTGGCTGGAAAGCAAGATCACAAAGAAAAGGCAAAGGGAAGAAACATGACAACATAGAATTTCAGCATAATTTCGGATTTCTCATCAACAACGTAACAGTTGTTTGATTGGAACTCCCTGCTTACTATTGAAACAATCTTGGAAACTCTGACCATGCGGTGGTTTCCGTTAACATCTCCTTCCACTCCCACTCAAGCCAAAAAACTCAAACCAGCAGAATATCCTACTGCTACCAAAGAGCAGACTGGGACTCGTTCCGCGAATTCCTATTTGACGTCCCTTGGAACAACGTTTTTAGTCTTCTCATTGAAGACTGTGTATCTGAGGTCGTCTCTTGGGTTAAGGCTGGCATCGATGCTTTCATCCCAGCAAGGAAGTTTCAGCTTAAATCCCATTCGTTCTCCTGGTTCTCGCCCGCCATTGCCTACCGGAATCACCTTTTTCGGCTTTATAGAAGCCACGCGTCAGACCATAACAGGCGCCTTTTCGCCTCAGCTCGAAATAAGTGTAAAAAGATACTTAATGAAGCTAAGATGTTGTTTGTGGCCAGAATGAAGCATCGCATATAGATATATAAAGCTCTTTTTTCATCTACTCCACCCCCATTCTCGGTATCCTCATCCGTCTATTACCCTCCTCCTGACATTTCCTATAACTAACCCCTCTTTCTCATCACTTTCCCCTATGTAACCCCCTGTTCAACAGTGGCAGTAGAATGTCTTGCTTGGGGTGAGATGATTAAAAAAATATCGATTACATAGAAGTTTTAGGTGATGACGAGAGTGGTAATGACAGTATCTATTCTGTTGCTAGCATTCAACCTAAGCCCCAGTTGTATTCGTTTGTCGTAGTCTTTTCGAAGATTTTTCTTCCTTCATCGTGTGTTATACGAGGGTCATTCAATAAATAAGGTGAATTTTTCGGTATAAGGACTTCTAATCCAAATAGAAGCTTATTTTTAATTTTTTTTTCCTTTACTTCTTTTTCAAAGGGATTTAATTTTTTTTTTCACATTGAAAATATCTT
The DNA here is from genome assembly GCA_037127315.1 of Ascarosepion bandense. Taxonomy (NCBI): domain Eukaryota; kingdom Metazoa; phylum Mollusca; class Cephalopoda; order Sepiida; family Sepiidae; genus Ascarosepion; species Ascarosepion bandense. Next base: position 1,678,251 of record JBBBDQ010000272.1, on the reverse strand, counting down.
TGAGAGTTATGGAGATTAACAAAGATGGCCGCTCAAGAAGCATGCTCCAGGATTTAACAGGTCAGTTATCAAGTTTTTGGTTGCTGAAGAATGCAAACCAGTTGAAATTCATAGAAGAATATCAACTGTGTATGGTGCCACATGTTTCATCCAAAAGAAATGTCTACAAGTGGGCTAAATTGTTTAAAGAACGGAGCAATGTTGAGGATGAAGATAGGCTTGGGAGGCCTACAGAAGTGAGGTTTCCTGAGGTGATCGAATCAGTCAATGACCTCATTCAGTCTGACTGAAGGGTGACAGTGGATGACATTGCAAGGACTTTGAGCCTATCTGTTGGGACAGCACACAAAATTGTCCATGATGACCTTGCTTACTTGGAGGTCAGCAGCTGGTGGGTGCCAAAGATGCAGACTATCAACGAGCTAGATTTGGAACTGCTTCCTCACCCCCCTTACAGCCCAGACCTTGCCCTTTCAGACTTTCACCTATTTGGTCCCTTGAAAGCTTTCAAGAGAGGCATGAAGTTTGAAATTGACGATGAAGTCAACATGCTGTGAGCGATTGGCTAAGACATCAGTCCAAAGATTTTTACACTGAGAGAATACAGAAGCTTGTGCACAGATGAGAAAACTGTGTGATACTACTGGGAGACTACGTTAAAAAATAATAAAAAAAAGTAAGCTTCTATCTGTATTAGAAGCCCTGATACCAAAAAAATTCACCTTATTTGTTGAATGACCTTCGTATTCTATCACCTTCATTCAAACTCTAGTATTCATATGTGATCACCTCTTCCATCTTTTCTATGACCCTATTTTCGCCGTTTTTTCGAAACCGAACATCACTCTGAAGTACACCCTTGTGCAAATAATTGAAACGAAACGAATGATGTCTACCTGGGATCTTTCACACTTTCCCTGATCACGTATACGTCGTCTCTTGGCGTTGTTGTTTTCTTCCAAATGCATTTTCCTTTAGGTTTTGGACTGAGAGATCCAGTTTGTCTCTTTACCTTGATGATACGGCTGACAGTTAAAAGGCTGACACCAACAATATCCGCGAGCGACCTCTCTGTCAGGTTCACCAGTTTGTTCGTGCACCTTTACAATTTTCGTACGCTTCCTTGGAGCAACGCGCATCACAGACAATGGCCATAAGTCAACTTATAAACAGTCGAGAAAATAGTGTCTGTGCGTGATAAAAATCTGACGCAATCACGAATGACGCAATATTTTTCAAGGTCAAACAAATTTAATCATACACTCCGAAAATAGATTCATATTACTGTACACTACTGCAAATGATCTAATAAAAAAAACAAAAAAAAGAAATTGATTACACCCTGCCACTCCAGTGGGTCTGAAACTGACTGTATAGAGTAAAAAAGTTGTTTCAATTAATTTGCACAAGAGTGCATATAAATTCCTATTAGTGCACACAACTGCAAATGACCTAATCTGAGTAAAAACTAGAAGTCAATTACACCCTGTCACTCCAGTGGGTCTAAAAACTGAGTGTATGGAGAAAAAAGGAAACTAAACAGTTGTTTCAATTAATTTGCACAAGAGTGTATATAAATTCCTATTAGGGCACACATATGCGGATGACCTAATCTGAGTAAAAACTAGAAGTCAATTACACCCTGTAACTCCAGTGGGTCAAAAACTGACTGTATGATGAAAAAAAAAAGGACAGACATCACATAGCAATCCAGTATGACACTTTCATTTAAGTGTCAAAAAGTTGACTGCCGAAATTAATTAAATGGAAATTAATTAAATGAAAATTAATTAAATAATGATTAATTAAATCATTATAATAATTATTTTATTAAAAAGGCAACTAAACAGTTGTTGTTTCAATTAATTTGCACAAGAGTGTACATAGATTCATATTAGGGCACACAACTGCAAATGACCTAATCTGAGGAAAAAACTAAAAGTCAATTACACCCTGTCACTCCAGTGGGTCTAGAACTGATTGTATGGTGAAAGAAAAAACTAAAGCAGTTGTTTCAATTAATTTGCACAAGAGTGTAGTTCATTGACGTCTGAAATTTCACCTATGATGGTCTGTCACCTATGATCTCAATGAAGCTCTTTGCGTTGAAGGTCTATTTGGGGCTTAAGCTCTCTCCAAAACTCGAGTGAATATTATGCATGCGATTTATTAAAAACATATAATGGGGAAAATTGTTGGCTCATTGTACGGCTTCAGTATGTATCTGGTTCCCACTGCCAGACCAAAAATGCATTATTGCTTCCATATCTGGGTTGAAGCTGCCCAGTTCACACTTGCCTGTCTCGATACCTTTCAAAATCATTTACGTGACCTTGTCGGTGATGAAACATTTCTCACCCTAGAACTTCTTTCCTACAGACGAAACTTTGCGAGCCTCATGATACTTTATCACTATCACTGCGACGTGTGTTCAGACGATGCTGCATTTCTCAGTCCCAATAAACAATGACCTTTACAACTGGTACCCACCCTGCCACGTGCACAAGGATGAATTATCCACATTCCTTTCTTTTTTCACAAATAAACTTTAAGAAAACTGGGGGATACCAGAAGCAAGCAAGTACAAAAATTTAAATACCAAGGAAGTGTTTTAAAAGGAGATGGAAAGTGCGACACAGAGATCCGAAGGCGAATCGGCATGGAAAAGGACGCGTTCCAGAAGCTAAGTAAAGTACTAAGACACAGGAAAATTTTCCCTAGAAACAAAGAAGAAAGTACTAGATTGCTATGTGATGTCAGTTCTTCAATACGGCAGTGAATACGGGACAATATCATCGGAAATGAGGACAAAACTTGAAGCAGCGGAAATGTGGTTCTACAGAAGGATGCTGCGGATATCGTGGACCGAGCATGCGTGCAACGATGAGGTGTTGGAACGAATAGCAGCGAAAAGAAAATTAATAATGAGCATCAGGAAGAGACAACTTAAGTTCCTGGGACATGCAATGAGGAAGGAGGGCTTGGAGAACCTGATACTGGCAGGCCAGATAGAAGGAAAATGAGACAGAGGAAGGCAGCGGATAATATATTTAGAGGGCATGATCAGGTGGATGACGGAACGGGTGTTGCGAGGCGTAACAGGAGCAAACATACTAAGTGCCAGCAGGGATAAGGAGACGTGGAGAACCATAATCGCGTACGTCCTGAAGGAACAGGGCACATAGAAGAAGAAGAAGAAGAAGAAGAAGAAGAAGAAATAATTCTCACTGGGATGGCTTCTTCTCAAGAACTGCTGCTTTGTAGTACAGACTTCTGGTATGATGCCTTCCCAATTACGATAATCTAGACCTCTTAAAGTTTAGAGTTAATCCTAATGTTTTCTGCATAATCCCATGAAGTTAATATAACACTGTACAGTAATCCCCTCTACGCTGAGTGGCTCTTTGACCTTGTATTGGGGGAACATTAATATAAGAAAAAAAAACAGATGAAAGGAGCATAATATTTTTGAGGAATTTGTATATTGTAGTGGGGACATGGAATTGCTCGGTCGTTACCGGGGTTGGGTTGTCTTCTGCTGGATTTTCTTTGTAATTATCTTAAGCATAACATTTTGCTCAGCCCATGATCTGTTCTAAGCAATGCTGTCACCTGCATAATGACCAATGAGGTCTTCTTTTATGTGCTTTGTCCTTTTAAGACGTAGGCGATCAAGGCCTTCCACGTCTCCCTATCCCTGGTAACACTTAGCACGCTTTCTACTGTTGCACCACGTAACCCCTGTTCTGCTATATACTTGCTCAGGTCAATCAAGTACGCTACTCGCTGTTTTCCCCTGTCTCTCCTTCTCTCTATTAGTATCAGGTTCTCTAAGCCCTCCTTCCTCGTTGCATGTCCCAGGAATATTAGCTGTCTCTTCCTTATGCTCAGTATTAATTTCCTTTTCGTATCCATACTTTTCAAAACCCATCATTGCTCACATGTTCGATCCTTGATAACCGCAGCATCCCTTCTAGAACTACATTTTAGCTGCTTCGAGTTTTTCGTTCATCTTTGATGATATTGTCCAGCATTCACTGCCATATTGAAGGACAGACATCACATAGCAATCCAGTATGACACTTTCATTTAAGTGTCAAAAAGTTGACTGCCGAAATTAATTAAATTGAAATTAATTAAATGAAAATTAATTAAATAACAATTAATTAAATCATTATAATAATTATTTTATTAAACCATTATGAAAATAAGTTCATTCTGGATATCCAACATTTTTAAGAACCAGCTGCAGTAAACCGAGGTAATTAAGTATAAAGATATCTAGACCCAAGCGGAAGGCTGACCAATAAACTGTCACTAAAACAAAACGCTCTGCAGGTGTAATGGCATGTCAAAAGTTACTTCAATTTCAAAATATAAACATATTTTGAGCGTGGCAAACAGGTGGGTTGCTTCACCCGGGGATTGAGTGCAAGTATGGCACAAGGTAATAAATCATTGATCAACCAACCACAGGGCCTGCTTCTTGTTAGACCACCTCAATGACTGCGACTAATTGGCTGATTATCTAAACCAGTCGGATGCAACCCAGGGGCGTTGTTCCGACGATAGCCATTGGCCTGTGATCCCTATTGGCTGACCAACCAGGAGCTAATTATTCGGGATTCGGGCCCATAAATAGAGAACACCCAGAGCAAAAAATCGAGTCGGTCATTCTTCGCTACCCAGAACCGAATCCGTTGCCACTGCATACTCCATCAATGACACTGGCTAATTGAAGTTAAGATTTCTTCGAGTTAAAGAAACTTTTTCCGCCAGTCAACTACATTCACCCCTCACTTCGCGGTGTTAGTATTAACTTGATAAATTATTGTATACCAGTGTAAATAAACGTTTGTTACTGTTTATAACAAACACTTTTCTTCATTCCTTTGATGGTGTGGCAACTATTCTTCTACTCCGATGCCAAATTCAACACTCCATCGACTGAATTGTATCCATCCCCCTTTCGCGGATTTTAAGAAACAATGTGGCCGCGGAAGGGATCAGAGAACATCCAGTCTGGAACATGTGGTAATCACGAAACCATCGGCTAACCCGGTATCGTGAAGATATAGTACCACACCAGAACTTTCTTCTTTACGTTTCTTTAAAATCTTTTTCGTTTCATTGTATCTTTATTTGAGTTTGTTTAATAGAATATCAACCGCTGTGGGTTATTTAATGCCAAAGAAGTGAGGTTTTAAGGGGTTTTTTTTTAATGTTCGGTTATAGTAAGAAGGTTGATTTACTCAGATTTTAATGAATTTTTTTGTTTTTATTCTTTTTTATTTTAAAAAACTGAAAATGTCTTCTAGTTTTGTATTAAAAAATGTTTTGCTCAGAATATTTTTTTTCTTCAAAAATGTGTTATGGTAACAATTTTTTCTTCAAAAATTAATTGTTGGTAATATTTGTCCTTCAATGTATATTTATCTATAAAAGTCCATTTTTATACATTCATAGTGTTTTAACCTAAGTTTGGTGGTTTACCCATAACTGGAACCCTAACAGGTGCTACCACTCCGGGTCAGGGTGGACCTGAGAACAACATCAATTAAAAGGTGGCCCAATGTTCCTCACAACCACCCATTCAGAGGCCTTGCTGCTGGATGCAGTTTACCGTCATGCCTAGGACCGTATCTTTATTTCTCCTTTTCATTTTCGAATTATTTTTTATCCTACACTGTTAATTTTTCTTACACTTTTCATTTTTCTTCTTCTTCTTCTTCTTTTTTCTTCTTCTTCATCTTCTATTTCTACGTCTTTCTTTATTCCTCTTTTTTATTATTAACTTTCTTGCTCTCACTTCTTATTCCTTCCTGCGAAACGTTTTTCTTTCTCTTTGATATTTTCTATTTAATTTTTTCTCATTTTCTCCTTTTCGTCATCTTTTTATTTCCTCTTTAATTTCATCTTTCTTTTTCCTTTTCATTTCTTCTTTTCTTCTTTCTTTTTCTCAGTTGCCTTCCTTTCTTTCTTCTCTTTGATATTTTGTTTTTTTTCTTCCCACTCACGCTCAACTTTTTACTCTCTTAACAAGTCTCCACCGATTTCATTCTCCTTCACCGAAACATAAAGCATCATTTCACTTCATTATCATCCCAGTTCCTTCATTCACCTTTCAAGCTCGCCTTTTCCGCCTCTCCATTGCATTTTACACACATGTTTTGTAAGCAAGTCGTGTACACTTAATTAATAACCGCATAGAAAATGCAATTACAGAAGGCAAGGCAACCAATTACCTCCCCTTGCTGTCGTCTGCCATTAACCATGAAACAAGGCGAAGTGCGGTTGGCGCGGCCACAAAAGAATAAAAATATAGAAAACAAAATAAAAAAGAAACGTCGACAAGAATAAAATAAACGGCAGTAGAAAACCAGGAAAATATACGAGGAAATAATTAAAATAAACAGACTTGTAGAATCGAGGGAGAGAAAACAGATTGTGGAACATAGAAAGCTGAATATTTTTTCTTTCCAAGTGACTGTTGTTTTTGAGTGAAGAGTTCAGTGTAAAAGAGAAGACATAGAAAGGGTATAATAAAGGAGAAAAGCGTGGCAGAGTGATGGCATTGAAGGGAGTATGAAAAGGAAGAGAATTTATGCAAAACGTATTGGTAGGAGGACAGATGAAGGTAGACCGACTAATAATAGTTTAGCTTGGTAAAAATGTAATGAGAGAGATGTAAACACGTTTAGATAGAGAAACGTGAAAAGACTATGAACATAGAGAGATAGAAACATATATGGGGATAGACCGTGAAAGACAGACATTAAGAGAGATAATGAGCATATCTATATCTATATATATATATATATATATATATATATATATATATATAGGTATAGTTGTCTGTCCGTAAACGGTGAGGATAATCCAACAAGATTTCGTTAATATAAATTATTAATCGGTAAATCCATATAGAGAGCTCGATGGGTGTTAACCAGAGCGATATGAAATTTATAAAGGAAAACTCAACACGTTATATTAGTTATAAACTCTAGTTCATTTCAAAGAGATTAATTAGCTCATATCATCAGACTCTTTTACAATATTTCCTCCATCTGGCATAAAATTTCTAGAGTCCAGTTCCAAATATGGGTAGTATCCGTTTGAAGTTATTTTGACCGTCTAAGATGGCATGACCTCTGAAAAAAAAATTCCCTTGACTTTAGGCGTCTATTTGACCCCATGATGATATGACCTAATTAAGCTCATTGAAATGAACTATAGTTTATAACTAATATGGCATGTTGAGTTTTCCTTTATAAACTATATATATATATATATATATATATATTGATTGTTTAATACTTAGTTTTTGGTCATAATATAGTTAGACCAGTACACAAAAGTGTTCGATACAATAATATTGTAGAACTTTTGAATATTTTCCATTTTTAAACGAGTTATTTCGCTACCCAGGTTTCTACCACTAGTGGTGTCTTTGGCCGATTTTTAATATATATATTTTAATATATATTCTTTTAAATATATATTTTTAATTATTTATATATATATATATATATATATGCCGGCTGTCTAACCGTACTGATAAGCTGTGATACAGTGAAACAGATCTGTCTGCGGATGACTATTTACGCTCTCACACCCTGATTGAGCATTCTGGAAGAATGGTAGACTTTGAAAAACAGTAGCTACTCTGGCATCTACGCATCGTTCATTCAGCAATTAATTAGAACACTCTCAGCTACTGGGCGTGTATAATGATAATATACACACTAAAAAGTCTGCCTCCTTCTACCTAGCGCTCGTAGCTCAGAGGTAGAATCGCTGACTGACGCCAATTCTGTCGGGTTTCAATCCTGGGTAAAAGGCAATCGGCTGTCTAACTGTACTGATGAGCTGTGATACGGCGAAACAGATCTGTCTGCGGATGACTATATATATATATTGAATATACGCTCTTGTATAGGTGCTGGAGTGATGTAATTTGACTTGGTTTATTGGGGAGTTTCGGGCCTTTCAACTTCATGCACCCCATCACCAAGTCGACCCAATCAGCGGAAATCAATCCCTGATCCCCACTCCGCTGTGAAACGCTAGCAGAGACTATGGCTTTTATAGTACATTGAACAAAACTAGACCACCTATTCCGCGCACCTGATTGGATGTTCGTAACGACTAATCCACTGCACAAACTGACTTTCAATGGTCCACAACGACACAAGCTTTCCTTCTTTCTTTCTTTTTTTTTTTTGTGGACAATAGCTTCATTGAATAACTAAGGAGGTAATTCCACGTTCTTAATCTAAAACCTCCATTTTATTATCCACGAAAGGTTAGGTGATTTACTTTATTAATTTTGTATTTCATTTGTACTGTAAAATCTATAGGTTATACATGCATATATATATATATATATATATATATATATATATATATTCATCCGCAGACAGTCCTATGTTGCTGTATCACAGCTTATCAGCACATTTAGACATTCAATTGCTTTCAGCCAATTGAAACCGACCGATTTGATGTTAGTCACCGATTTAACCTCTAGGCTATAGGCGCTCGGTGGAGGAAGACAGATTTAAGCATGTATAAACAATATAAACACATGCCAGCAGCCGAGAATTCATTACTGAATAAACGATGCGTAAAGAGCAGTGAGTTTTTAAAGTCTACCATTTATCCAGAGTGCTAAGTCGACGGGCGAGAACGTATATATATGCGCAAGTGAATTAATCGAATAGAATTTTTTTATTCAGAGCCGATATCCATCACACTAAAACGCATATCCACTTGGTACACACAATTTTAATTATCTTTGCTTGTTAATGCCTTAATAGTTTCTTCCGTGCCGCCATGATAAATGCCTCCATATATCTATATTTAGCCCGGTACTCTTCAGCTTCTTGATTCTTCTCCTTTTATTTGTTGTTGTTGTTGTTGTAGTAGTAGATATACTATGAGTTTTCCTATAAAAAACGGACTAAGCAGCCCTTACAATAAAGCAGGCCAGATCCGAACGGTAGTTTCTTCTTCAAATTGGGACTCGAAAAAATAAAACGTATTAAAAATCGGTTCTCTGATTTCTCATTTTGAGCCGATATGTAACACCAAAAAGCATGTCTTCCTGAAAGTAAAAAGACAAAGATTAGTAAAACAGAAAAGCGATTAATCTTTTTCTTACGACAAATTTGAACACGGCTCTTCGATTTCTGTTGGGACGCCCGCGCCTATTCGGCTACAATGGACTATTCAATTACTATGTAAAGTAATGGTGGCATCTCTGGAGTAGAGTGTGCCGAGCAGCCGATCGACAAGTCAGTCGTAGACTTCCGGTGACGACCCGGAAGTCCCCATTGCTCATACTACGTCTTACGACGGTTGAGACGATTAACCTTTATTCTTGTATTGGATACTAATAACCTTTGTAAATACTAATTTCACGGAATACAACAATTAACCTATTCCTGTTGTTGAGTTATTTATTCTTACTCACGACATAACAGTGGCGACGAAGATTGTCGAACACAACAGTGGCGACGAAGATTGTCGAACACAACAGTGGCGACGAAGATTGTCGAATACAACAGTGGCGACGAAGATTGTCGAATACAACAGTGGCGACGAAGATTGTCGAACACAACAGTGGCGACGAAGATTGTCGAACACAACAGTGGCGACGAAGATTGTCGAATACAACAGTGGCGACGAAGATTGTCGAATACAACAGTGGCGACGAAGATTGTCGAATACAACAGTGGCGACGAAGATTGTCGAACACAACAGTGGCGACGAAGATTGTCGAATACAACAGTGGCGACGAAGATTGTCGAACACAACAGTGGCGACGAAGATTGTCGAATACAACAGTGGCGACGAAGATTGTCGAACACAACAGTGGCGACGAAGATTGTCGAATACAACAGTGGCGACGAAGATTGTCGAATACAACAGTGGCGACGAAGATTGTCGAATACAACAGTGGCGACGAAGATTGTCGAACACAACAGTGGCGACGAAGATTGTCGAATACAACAGTGGCGACGAAGATTGTCGAATACAACAGTGGCGACGAAGATTGTCGAACACAACAGTGGCGACGAAGATTGTCGAACACAACAGTGGCGACGAAGATTGTCGAACACAACAGTGGCGACGAAGATTGTCGAACACAACAGTGGCGACGAAGATTGTCGAATACAACAGTGGCGACGAAGATTGTCGAACACAACAATTTCTAATTCTGAGCCGATATCCATTACACAACAAAACATGGTTACACTAGTAAAGATTAGTAAAACAAAAAAGAGATCAATCTTCTTCTTCCGACAAATTCGAAGTCCTCTTTTCTTCCTCTTCCAGGTTTTTTTTTACCGCTACCTCTCATAACTTCTAAAGCAAACCAAACATTCAACTGGGTCACCTATGGTTTAATGTGTTGCTTTTAATGGATGCTCATGAAATTACACTGCCTGTTTAATGTGTGCCAGTAGCTAGTTAGGTGCTGACCCTGTTTGTTCAATTTCTATGGTTTCGAGCGGCTGTTGTCAAAAAAAAAAAAAAAAAAAAAAAAAGGTCAGGCGTGGAAGACTCCTAAAGTAAATGATAAGACTTGACGCTCCCCGACATGGAAAAAAATCAGCCTTTATTGACCGAGCATCCAATTTCTCTCACAAGGCTTGGTTTAATATATTTTCGGACCGTAGTGTGTAATTTTGCCCATATGTGTATTTGCATTGAAAAAATATTGTTTGTTGGAAAAGTAGAAGCTTGCTGAAAAAGAAAATTTTGTTATGAAAAGTCAAAGAATTCGGACGCTGGGTGACAGGCAAAATTGTATTTATTTAGTTATTTATTTATAAACAGATTATTCAAAGTATAAAATAATAAACAATATGCGTGGCAAAAGATGGTGTGGTCAAGTGAATTTCTGCTATAAAAGAAAGACTTTTCCAGAGCCGTATGATGGAGAGATCAAGGAGTGCGAGTCGAGAAGGTCTCGGAGAGAACGAGAGGAAAACAAGACAACTCCGGCCAGTTAACTGCCATCGTATGAATGTGTGATATATCTCCGGCCACCCTCTACTCCACACCACGTCACCGAAGAAGTAGAATAGTAATAAAAGTAATTTTATATATATATATATATATATATATATATATATATACGTTCTTGTTGTTCAGTTGATGCTAAGACGATCGCCAACTTTGGTTCCCAAATTCTTCTTCTTGGAAGAAGAACAGACCAAACACAACAGTGGCATAGAGAATTGAGTCAACTAGGTAAGGTTTTTAGGCACTTTTTAAAGATTTACGCATGCTGAGATCACTTATTATAGGCCAACTGCAAGAAAAAGTTACCTTCCTGAGAAATAGATCATGGTGATATTCGAATCCGGATCTCAAGTTAATGTTATAACCACTTAGCCCCATGTCCATTTGTGTGGACAGAGAAGAACTGGCAAAGATACACACAAAATAGAATCCTTTGTTACAGTTGTCGAGTAGTTTTCGCACTAAACGATTTAATCGTGTATTGTCGGTTGCTAGTCGACTTAACGCACCCAAAAATGTTAGGAACTTGGTAATCTTCCACTGAAAGCTTCCGCTGAAAGCTGACTCCTTAGTTTTCGGCTAACTGCCGACTAATATCAACTGCCTTGTAGTTCTACTGAACTCCAATAGAACTCTAAAGAACTCCTATGAACTTCCCAAGAACCCCTAAGAACTTTCTGTTAACTCTTATTAATATAGGAGGGTGAGTCCATTATCTGAGGAATAGGTGTGTTTCCTCATAACATTTATCCAGAAAGTCATCAAGGAAGCTGAATGTAATCGTTTATTCATAAAAATGTTTTTTCGATGTTTCAGTGGAAAGTGTGGGTTAATATGCAACATCATTTTACTCTCTAAAGATAACACATTTGTTATCCATTGACCGATTAAAATATATGAACACTTTCTTTTTTTTAAAAAAAATTACCTTTACCAAAATACGTTTCTAAAGTCCAGTAAATGTTATAGCCTTTGCCAGTATTGACGTAAATTTCCTTTCTAGTTTTTTCTTGAAAGTAGTGTGAAACTTCAACATCTTGATTATGTCATTATTATCTCCTCGAGTGACATATGCTATCCATTGTATTAGTTGCATTCATTGAAAGTCATCAGATAATATGCTTTCTATATAATTTGGTGTAGATGTTTGGGATTGTGTAGCGCCAGGCACGAGAGACCAACGAGAATGGTTCTGACTAAGTCTTTCAGGGTTTATTAGTGAGAAGGAATTTTTAATCATTGGAGAAAGCGGTTGTATATAGCTGACAGTTAAAAACATTTCTAAATGGGTTTCGTGTCATACATTTCACCCATATAAAAGTCTTGATCTCATGAGCCTATTTAGCAAAGATCAGGCTTAGTTTCCCTGAAAGTAAAACACTGCGCCTCCTCGGGTTAACTCTCACTACACACCTCAAATGGAATGACTATATAGAATCCAAAGCTAAATCTACTGCTAAGGTCGGTTCACTGTGTAGGACCAGAAAGTTTTTTCCTGTCTGAAACAATCCTGCGCATATACAAATCTACCAACTGCCCGTGCATTGAATGCTGCTGCCGTATCTGGTCGGTTGCTCCTGCTATCCAACTAGGGGTCCTTGACAAAATCCAACGGAGAATCTGTAATATGATCGACACCGAGTTGGCAGCTCGGATACAGTCACTTTCTCACCGGCGCAATGTGGCTCACTGGTACCCCCTTTATATTAATTTACTCGAGCCACAAGATTAGCAACTACGTCCCACCCTTTTACTGAGAAACCAATAAATTGTAAACGCACATTCTACTCCAACAGCTTTTTTCTCGAACTTTCCGCCTGTCAAATTCCCTTCCGTTTACTTGCTTTCCCGACAGCTACAATCTTCAAGAATTTAAAAGTAAAGTCAACAGTCATCTCCTATCTCATTAACCTACATCCTCTCTCTCTCATGCTCCTTTCTTCGTCCACTCCACTCTCATCAGTATTCTCATCCGTCTCTTACCCACTTCCTGACACCTCCTGTAACCTGTCACTCTTTCTCATAACTTACCTCATATGTAAACCCCTACAGAGCAGTGGCAGTAAAATGCCTTGCTTGGGGCGACACGATTATAGAAAAAAAAAAGAAGTATGATAAACATTTCATATCTGTTCTTTATCGTATCAGTCTTTCGATTTCCAATCTATATTTGATCTAGTATCAATAACTAGTCTCCCTTTCTCAAATTATTAAAGTTTACGAAATAAACTAAATAAATTTAATTTATAACCATTTCTACTATTCACCACACTAAAAGATTTAAATAAAAACAGTGTTTACGTCAGTTATAGTTGCGTTAAGAAAATAGATAAATATATTTCACAACGTAATAATATGATATCAAATAAATACTTGACCCACCTGAATAATATCAATTACCTTACTACTACTACTAATAATAACCCTTCAAAAATAATATCAATTGTAAATCCTGTTCATGGAATATCAGAAAGTATTGTTTATAGAGCTCGCATTCATTCGGATGATCATGTTAAATTTTACTTTGGACTGACAGAAAACAAATGGAAGCCTAGACTTGACAATCATATGTTGTTTTTAGACAACAGTAAGAAAAACCGAATACATGGTCATCAGCAAAAAGAACAACCCAATATGCCAAATACAGGTCGGGGATACTAGAATCAAGCAGGCAAAAAAATTTAAATTCCTGGGAAGTGTTATAACAGAAGACGGAAAGTGCGACACAGAGATCCGAAGACGAATTGGCATAGCAAAGGAAGCATTCCAGCAAAGTATTATGAAACAGGACAATTTAGCTAGTAACAAAGAAGAGAGTACTGGATTGCTATGTGATGTCGGTTCTTCAATATGGCAGTGAATGCTGGACAATATCATCAAAGATGAAGGAAAAACTTGAAGCAACTGAAATGTGGTTCTACAGAAGAATGCTGCGAATATCATGGATCGAGCATGTGAACAATGATGAGGTCTTAGAAAAGATGGAAGCAAAAAGGTAATTTATACTGAGCATCAGGAAGAGACAGCTGAAGTTCCTGGGGCATAAAATGAGGAAGGAGGGCTTGGAGAACCTGATACTAACAGGCCAGATAAAGGGGAAAAGAGACACGGGAAAGCAAAAGATAACATATTTGAAGGACCTAATCAGGTGGATGACAGAGCGAGGATGGCACGGTGTAACAGGAGAAGGTGTGCTCAGATCCACCAGGGATAGGGAAACGTGGAAAGCCATGATCGACTACGTCTTGAAGGGACAGGGCACATAGAAGAAGAAGAAATACATATATATATATAGGAGAGAATGGCAAACACATAAAGGCAGAGAGGAAAATCCAAAGGATTTTAACCAATTATTATAAGATAAAAATAGAGAGCTCAGAGGATATTATCCAGAGTATCATAAAATATTGAGAAGAAAACTTATCACATAGCTAAATGGTTATAAATCAAGATTTATTTCGACAATGTAATATTACATTGTCTCATTCAGACCGCTGAGAAATAAATATTTTCTTATGTCTTCGAGTGAAACGATTTATCCATTTTAACTGTTAAAAGTCCTCAATAGATGTAGTTTCTGTTATTTGGTACAATCCTTTGTTTGTGATAGTGTAGCGTCTGTTCCCAAGGTTTGAAGAAGATGGCCTTCACTAAGACTCACAGATATCCATCGCTTAAAGATATTTGAATAATTAATCAGAGGAAGCGATTGCCTAGAGCTGATAGTTTAGGTATTTTTGAACGTGTTTGGAGCTATGCATATGTCAACAAATTCAGTTTCCTAATAAATCCGTTGATAATATTAAGGGTAATGTTAAAGTTAATAGTCGGTCCATATGCAATTCTTGATATGAAGAAGCTATTTAAGAACGAGACGAGTTTTCAGGTTTATATTTTGGTTTTTGTAAAAGCTTGCAGTGTTTGGAAAATTTTGTTCCTTTTCTTCATATTCCATACTGAATTTATTCATTTACCAATATATTTCAAGTGTTCACCATTTATTAATGTAACATGCTGGAATTCTGGAAGCCAAATTAAGCCTTATAAATACATGAATTTGGCTTTGTCTAATGACAAATTCTTTCGCTGGCGCGTCAAATCAATTGATGGCTTCCCTTATAACTATAGGGATCAACGATCGAATCCTGGGATGCATAGCTTCCTAACAAGATTTCTCGAACATTTGGTCTGATAAATATATACAAATATCCTGTTACCTCTTCGTCACCAGGACCCGTGGTATTGCTGGTATGATATCTACTTAATAACCTAACTGGAGGGTTTCGATTCCTGGTAGTGGATGCGCACTGCTGAAGTAGTCCCACTTATAGGACGAAAAAGCCGACCAGTGCTTTCTGCATTCTGTTGATGTCGAATATAAAGCTCGATGAATTTACTTAATAATTGTTCAAATCCTCCTACTACTTGAATTATATATATATATATATATATATATATATATATATATATATATATATAGATAGATAGATACGAGGGTCATTCAATAAATAAGGTGAATTTTTCTAACACAGATAGAAACTTACCTTTTTTATTTTTTATTTTATTCACGTAGTCTTCCAGTGGTGTCACACACTTTTCCCTCTATGCACAATCTTTCGTATTCCCTCAGCGTAAAATCTTTGGACTAATGTCTCTGCCAAGCGCTCACCACACTTTTGACTTCATCGTCACTTTCAAACTTCTTTAAACAATTTAGCTCACTTGTAGACATTTTTTTGGCTGAAACATTTAGAACCATACACAGTTGACATTTTCCTATGAGTTTCAACTGGTTTACACCTTTCAGTAACCAAAAAATTCATAACTGACTTCTGTTCAATCCTGGGGCATGCTTCTTGGTCGACCATCTTTGTTAATCTCCCAAACTCTCGAAGCTTTTTTTCAATCTGCAAAAAAAAAAATAAAAAATAAAATAAAATAAAATAAATCCCTTTGAAAAAGAATTAAAGGAAAAAATTAAAAAAAAAACTAAGTGTCTATCTATATTAGAAGTCTTCATACAAAAAAATTCACTTTATTTATTGAGTGAACTTCGTAGATAGATATACATATATACGGGACAATGTACTGATGTATGCTTAAAAACAAACACACACATACATACGGACACACAAAAATGTATGTTTATATTACGTCACTGTGAGTGAGTTAAAATTGGTTCCATTTAACGTGAGACGACCGATATTATAAACCAGTTGTGTAACTACATAAAGAATTCTTGAAAAGAGATATAGCAACATTCAAAAGTCCTCGGGAAACATATGAAACAATAAAAGTTATTATGAATCCTTGAAAATTTAGCGATAAAACAAAAAACATATTCGCAATTTTGAAAGATGTAATTAAAAAAATAATAGTTACAACGTATCCATATTATTTATTATTTAAGAAAACTTGTTTGGTGGATTCATGCTGCTAAAAATACACCTTTATATATATATATATATATATATATATATATATATATATAAAGGTGTATTCTGTTCCTTTTACGTTACAATATATATATATATATATATATATATAAAGGTGTATTCTGTTCCTTTTACAATTCTCTTTCCTTTTTTGCGAACTCAGACGATGCAAATTTTTCTTTTCTTGTTTATTTTATTTTATTTTATTTTATCTTTTTCTTTTTCTTTTTCTTTCTTTTTAATTTTTTGCAAATCTATTTAAAAAGGAAAAATAGACTGATTTTTTTCTCCAGTTTCAGAAAATATTTTTTTTGTTGCTGAGATGATGTGTTATCCCCTGTGGGAATTTCATATCGAAATGGTCATTCAACATCCTTGAATTAATCCTATTTAATATATATATATATATATATATATATATATATATCACCTTATCAGCCTACTACCGAATTTGGGCAAAATGTTCGAGGCCATTATCAATGCTAAAGTGGTTCTATATCTAATAACCTATTCTCCGAGAGACAGTATAGCTTCCGCTTTGCCAGGTTTACCGCTGACATGCTAACGACCATCTCAGAGTACATAGACCAGGTTCTCGATAAGCTTTCCTGTGCTTTCCTATAACTATAAATAAAATTTTCATGGTAATTGTTCTGGTTAGCTTTCCTCTTTGGTAACTCGCCTTTAATAATTTAAGCACAGTATTAGATTAGCAGTTAGATTACCTCATTTTACAGTTGAAGCGACATGTAACGACATCTTTTACTTTATCACTTTTTTTCTCGCACTTCCTGCCTGTGGAACTCCCTTCGGTATACTTACTTCCCTGATAGCTGCAATCTTCAAAAGTCTAACTGCAACGACAATTGCCAACTTCTATCTCCCTAAATCACATTCATCTTAAATTCCATCCACCTTTTCTCTTTTCTTCGGCATCCGCTGTAGTCTGTTATTTTTTCCTCTCACCGTAACTCCCCTTGTGCACCAGTGTCGGTCCTGCCTCCCTGGGGATGAAATTATTATACAGATATTATATAGCCATAATTCGCCCTTCTCATTTGTGGAACACTTTTCCTGTTTTTCAGTCAACTTTAATAACTAAAAATTTAGATGAAATAACAATATTTATCTTGTCTTCTTAATTCCTTTTTATGTTCGACTAACATTATAGCGCGGCGTTGCTCGGGTGTAATGAAAGCTTTAAAACTAATCCATGGTCCTGGAGCTCAGACTCAGCCTAAAGAATATTTGTGTGAAGTTTGGTGAGAATCGGATAAAAATTGTGAATTTGTATACAGGACATACAGACAGATAAACAGACACACACACAAACATCTTGCCTTTAATATATATATATATTATCGATTTTCTGCAATATTGTAAGAACTGCAACCTTGAATATCGTTTCTTATGTCATTGTCTATGAGTGTATGAAATTTGATTAAAATCGGATCAGTCCTTCTATAACCCGATTTTTTGATTATCGATTTTCGATATTTATCGGGGGTACCTCGACACAAACCTAGCTAAGAAGACTCGCAGTCGCTTATAGTACAACTGTGTAAATTTTCAAGAAAATCGGTTCAGCCATTTTGGAGTCTATAAATAACGGACACACACACACACAGAGTTCCATTTATAAATAAGTTTAGATATGATGTTTTTCACTTTTTCTTATTACGTATTCCCCACAAGTCTTATTGGCTTTATTCCCTTCTTTCGAATAAAAAGATAAAAAAAGGATAACACTAGGTTTTAAGATGACATATTTTTGTAAAATTTCAATAATTTTATATCTTTATTTTATTTATTTTGTCATATTCTTTAATATGTGCTATCTTGTGGTGCTGTCATATCTATAAGAAAGCGTTTTTGCTAGTCTTTAATTATAGTTTTTTTCAGTTCTCGATTATTTTTGTTTATTTCTTTATTCTTTAGTTTTTCTCTCTTTTTTCTGTTTCGCCTTTCTCTTTTTCTTCTTGTCTTTCTTGTTCATCATTTGTTTTCGTTGTCCTACTTTTTCTCTTTTTTTCTTTATCTTCTATTTTCTTTTACATTTTTCTTGTTTTTCTTCTTTAGTTAATTTAATACTTTTCTCCGATTGTATATCTTTTCCTGGCCTTTTCATTCATTTTGCTTTTTGGTTTTTTTTTTCTTTTATTTCTTTTTTGTCCGTTTTTGGCTTGTTCTTTTCTTTTTTCTATATTTTTCGTTTCTAGACGTTTTTTAGTTTTTCTTTCTTTCTGTTTTCTGCCTTTTTGTGTCGCCCT
Organism: Ascarosepion bandense; assembly: GCA_037127315.1. Classification (NCBI taxonomy): domain Eukaryota; kingdom Metazoa; phylum Mollusca; class Cephalopoda; order Sepiida; family Sepiidae; genus Ascarosepion; species Ascarosepion bandense. The sequence continues at coordinate 1,659,515 of JBBBDQ010000272.1, read as the reverse complement.
TCGGTCTCTTCTCTCTTTCCTTCTTTCTTTTGTTCTTTTCATTCATTTTTCCTTATTTTCATTCTTCTTTATATCAGTCGTTTCTTCTCTTTGTTCTTTTTAACTTTTCTTTCTTTTTTTTTTCTTTTCTCTTCATTACACTTTAATTCTTCTACTTTTCATGCTTTCTTTTCCCTTCTACATGTCTATATATTTACACTCCTCTTGTTTACTAGTTATTAGTTCTTTCTTCTATTGTCTAATTGTTTACTTGTTTTTCTATTACTACCAAACTATGGTTATTATCACCGACATTATTGCTATTATTATTATTATTATTATTATTGATACATTATTTAAGTTTCTTAATTGTTTTCATACAATAATAATTTGTTGTAGTTGTAGCAATAGCCGTATTATTATTAGAAGCATCGTAACCTTCATAATTGATTTTGTGCGAATTATCAGTTCTGTTGATGTCGTAAACGATATTCATTTCTTTTAGTCTGACGGTCCCTTTCCGCCCGACTCCAGCCCGCTGTCCTGATATTGTCTTCGAAAGTGTTTCGGCTTTAATATTAATTTCCGTTATTTGACTTTTAATTCGCTTTTTTTTCTTCTTAATAATATTAAAAGAGCAAAAGATATGTATGAAGAAAATGTGATATGAACTTTTCTTTTCCATTCCATCTAATGTTGATGTGACCAAAGCCTCGTGCGCGCCTCTCGTTCTTTCTCGCTGAGCTGCTTATAGAGATCTCAAGGAGATACGAGATTTCGGCTGATAACTGTATGGGAGAAGATTAGAAATGTCGCCTATGAACGCCGAACAACCATGGGAAATATAGAAATACAGAAGAAGAAGAAGAAAAAAAAGAAGATAATCAAGAAGAAGAAGAAAGGAAGAAGATACCACGAATAAAAAATGTAATTGACAGCGAGAAAAACTGGTAATAAAAAAAACTACGAAAAAAGAAATAAGAGAAAAACGAAAGAGAGGGTGGTGAACGATTTAGGAAAGACAAAAGAAAATGAAAAAGAGAATAAGTGGCCCATATAAAAGAATTTAAAAAAGAAAAAGGCGAAAAAATAAAGAAGGAATTAAATTTACTAAAGCAAAAGAACAAAGTTTTCAAGTTATCAAAAGCTAACGGACAATGAAAGAAGTAATGAAAGAAAGGACTCGACAAAAAGAAAGAAAGAAAGAAAGAAATAAAGAAAGACAGAAAGAAAGAATATCACAAGTGAAAAAAAAAAGAAGTACGAAAGGAATGCAGTCACTCTCTCACCGGCGTGACGTGGCTTCCCTGTGCCTCTTCTATAAATACTTTCACGGCTGTATGGAAGAATGTCTGGAATCATTATTGCCTGCTAGACTCAAATGATCCTGAATGTGAGCATCTAGGATATATGGTAAATAAAATAATTCATTACAGACCTATTCCTTGTCAGGCATCTGGCATCAGTATTTTACTATATTGAAGAATGCATAGAACCGTTATTACCTGCTTGCATCCAGTGAACCAGAATGTAAACTAAAGTCACCTTATGAAACTTTCATTCAAGTGTCAATAAGGTGATTGGCGAAATTAATTAAATGAAAATTAATTAAATGAAAATTAATTAAATAATAATTAATTAAATCATTATAATAATTATTTTATTGAACCATTATGAAAATAAGTTCATTCTGGATATCCAACATTTTTAAGAACCAGGTGCAGTAAACCGAGGTAATTAAGTATAAAGATATCTAGATCCAAGTGGAAGGCTGACCTATAAACTCTCACTAAAACAAAACACTCTGCAGGTGTAATGGCATGTCAAAAAATTACTTCAATTTCAAAATATAAACATATTTTGAGCGTGGCCAAACAGTTGGGTGGCTTCACCCGGGGATTGAGTGCAAGTATGGCACAAGGTAATAAATCATTGATCAACCAACCACAGGGCCTGCTTCTTGTTAGCCCACCCCGATTTCTCTGGCATCGATATTTTACTGCATGGAAGAATGTTTAGAATTGTTATCGCTACCTTCCATCCGAAAACACAGAAAGTGACCTTAGCGTCCAGGCTTGGCATCTATAATACATTGAGAATGAAGTCATTGATAGCAGGGCAGATCACTGGTGCCCCCTAAGTACGAATTTGCACGAGATACTAGATTAGCAACTAGGTCCCACCCTTTCACAGTGAAACAAATAAAATGCAACCGCAACTTCTACTCCAACAGCTTCTTTTCTCGCACTTCCCGCCTGTAGAATTCTCTTCCACATACTTGCTTCCCCGACAGCTACAATCTCCAGGAGTTTAAATGTAAGGTCAATAGAAAACTCCTAACACACTAACTCGCACCCATTCTCTCAAACACTCTTCCTATGTACCTCCTTACTCGTCTATCACCCTCCTGACATTTTCTATATCTAATCGCTCTCTCAGCACTTTCCCCTATGTAATCCCCTGCGCTATAGTGGCAGTGGAATGCCTTGCTTGAGGTGAAATGATTAAACAAAGGAAAAAAAAAAGAAAGAAAATACAGCTAGACAAAGGAGGGTAAAGTTACAAACGAAAACCGAAACCAAATTAAACAAAGAAAAACGAGAGAGAAAAAAATAGACAAGAAAGGAAAAGTAATGAAAAATTACCAAAAAAAAAAAAAATGATAAAGAAAGAAAATAGATAAGGAAAGAAAATAAGAAGGAAGAAAACCAAACAAAGAAAAAAATGCAAAAAATAAAGAAAGGATGAATAAAAGCACAAAAATATTTAAATACATACAAATGTAACGATAGAAAAAATAATAAAAAAGGAACAAAAAAAAAAGCAAAGAAAGAAAGAATAAAAAAAAGAAAATAAGAAAGAATAAAAAACAAGAAAAATAAGAAAGAAAACAGAAACCAAGAACAGATAGAAAGAAAGGGTAAGTAAAACTTAACTAAACGAAGAAGGAGTAATTAAAATGTATCTCAAATTCGTTCGGTTGACCGCATTAGTTTTACCGTTGGCGTTCTTCGTATAACGTTTCAGCCGGTTCATTCTGCACCCTTCTTCAATTGTAAAACCGTTCAAATAAGAAAAAGAGGCCTCTTTTCCAAAGCGTTCCCACCAGTTTTTTTTTCTATTCTTGTATACAGGTAGGTATGCCCAAATTTTTGCAAATGTTTCTGTAACGCCAGTACACGATATCCGGGCTTACGACAACATGACGTCGAAACCACGTTTTCCGTACGATATATAATTATCACTCTTGGACCCTCTGAGCCTGGTCAGATGGGGTAGGCTTGGATGTGCGTGTGGTGTAATGGATAATGGTTCGGAATTTTTAATCGGAGAGCCGAGTTCCATTTCTTGCTGGATTCTCGTTCACTTTTCTCGTTCGTTTATATACACTTACGCGCGAACACCCTTTGTTTTTTTTTATAATCATATCGCCCCAAGGAAGGCATTTTAAAGCCACTGGTGCGCAGAGAGCTACATAGGAAGAAAGTTATGAGAAAGAGTGACAGGTTATAGGGGGTGTCAGTAAGTGGGTAAGAGAACGATGAGAATACTGATGAGAGTAGAGTAAACGGAGAAAGGAGCATGAGAGGGAGAGGATGCAAGTCAGCGAGATAAGAGATGACTATTAAGTTTACATTTAAATTCTTGAAGATTGTAGTTGTCGGGGAAGCAAGTAAATGGTATGGAATTCCACTGGCGGGAAATGCGGGAAAAGAAGCTGTTAGAGTAGAATTTGCGTTTACATTTTATTGGTTTCACAGTAAAAGGGTGAGACTTAATTGCTATTCTTGTGGCTCTAGTAAATTCATGTATAGGAGCACCAGTGGGATAAGTTCATCAGAGCAAAAGCCGTGAAAGTATTTGTAGAAGAGACACAGGGAAGCCACATTGCGCCGGTGAGAAAGTGACTGTATCTGAGCTGCCAAATCGAAATCGATCATATTACAGATGTTGGATTTTGTCAAGGACTCCTAGGTGGATAGCAGGAACACTCGACCAGATATGGTAGCATTATTCAATGCACGGGCGGATGGTAGATTTATATATGTGCAGGATTGTTTCAGACGGGAAAAAAACTTCCTATATATTAATATATGAATCTACTTCTCCTCTTACCTATGGGTTAAATTGTGAGACTTGTATAACTAAAACATTATTATGTCACCGAAAACATTCTTACAATCTAAAAGAAGGTAAGAATTTAAATAATCTACAGAGGTTGGGTATGTCAGTTTTCGCACAAGGAGTATCCACAATAAGGACAAGGAGTATCGACACTAAGACCTACAGGTTTCATTCGTTCGCAGCTCTGTTTATTTATTGATACGAGAACGTGGCTGCATAACGCTTAGAGTTTAGATGTTTGTGAATGCGATTGGTTCCAAGAATGATATTATATCTCAATTGACGAATGTATTTATGATATTTTGGTTTGTTTAATTTTGTTTAGCGTCATAACAACATCCATAGGTTAACGCCAGAAATCTAAATATAGGACGTTCCAATAAAACTTGGATCGATTTTAAATGTGAATTAAATTTAAGCGTCTAATGATGTTTTAAAATTTTCTTTCAAATTTCACAACTTCAGTCTTTGACAATTTTAACTATGGAAATATTAACAATCAAAAAACGTGTTAACGTTATCGAAGCTTATTACGAAAATGAACGTTTAACCAGAAATGCATTCAGCTTTATTGAATGAGAAGTTCCCCGGTCGCATCATCTCCCGAAAAATGATTTCAAATGGTCACCATGATAGTGCGACTTGGCGCCTTTAGATTTCTGCAATCAACGGATAAAACCAATACCATAGCTAAAGTACTGTATGAATAAGTGAAAAAATTTTATGATGATGACTAATTAATGATGACTTTTTATAATCGCGACCCACTAGTCATGACCACAGCTTATGGCGAGCCACTCAAATTTCTTGCGAAAAAACATATGAAAATAATAAAAAATATTCATATGAAAAGGTGAAAAATGATTTATTTTTACGATGATGAATCATCAATTTGAGAGCATGACCAACCATGATTTGTTAAGCTCATCAAAACATCACACTACTTCATACAACAACAGCCTGGCAATGAAACCCCTGTTTTTTTTTTTGTTTTTTTTTTAATCATATCACCCCAAGCAAGGCGAAAATGCCACTGATGCGCAGGGGGCTACGTAAGAGTGAAAAGACTGGAAAAGAGAAAAACCGGAAACCACAACCTAAACAGGAAACAAGGGATGAGTCTCTTCTCCTGTTCAATAGACGTGGGTGGAGTGTGAACCGGGCGATAGTTTAGTCTATCTACTCCAATTATTGAAATATCTCAGCAGATGGAGTTTAATCGAAGCTAATACGTAATTCGATAGGGTGTTCCAATAATTTGGACTGATTTTCAGTGTGAATTAAGTTCAAGCGTTTAATGATTTTTTTTTTTTTCATTTACTTTCAGATTTAACAACTTCAACCTTGGAAAGATTAACAATCGAAAAATGTGTGAAAATTATCGAAGCCTTTTACGAAAATAGACGTTCAAACGGAAATGCATTTGGCTTAATTGAATGAGAAGTTTCCAGGTTGCATCATCTCCCGAAAAATTATTTCAAATGGCCACCACGTTAGTGCGACTTGACGCCTTTAGATTTCTGCAATCAACGGATAAAACCAGTACTATAACTAAAGTACTGTATAAATAGCTGAAAAATGATTTACTTTTTACGATGATGAATAACTAAATTGAGTACATGACCAACTCTGATTCGTTAAGCTTGTCAAAACAACATACTACTTGATACAGTCCATGCTTTACCGATTTTATCTAGTGCAGGAATTCAAGAACGTTTTAGAATCGCGACCTACTAGTCATGCCCGCAGATTATGGCGACCCACTTAAATTTCTTCTTCTTCTATGTGCCCTGTCCGTTCAGGACGTAGGCGATCATGGATCTCCACGTCTCCCTATCCCTTGTGGCTCTTAGTATGTTTGCTCCTGTTGCTCCTGGCAACCCCCGTTCCGTCATCCACCTGATCAGACCCTGCAAATATGTTATCCGCTGCCTTCCTCTGTCTCTCCTTCCTTCTATCTGTCCAGTCAGTATCAGGTTCTCCAGGCTCTCCTTCCTCATTGCATGTCCCAGGAACTTCAGTTGTCTCTTCCTGATGCTCAGCATCAATTTCCTTTTTGTTGCCATTCTTTCTAACACTTCGTCGTTGCTTGTATGCTCAGTCCACGATATCCGTAGCATCCTTCTGTAGAACCACATTTCGGCCGCTTCCAGTTTTGTCCTCATTTTCGATGATATTGTCCAGCATTCACAGCCGTATTGAAGAACTGACATCACATAGCAGTCTAGCACTCTTTTCTTCGTTTCTATTGATATCTTCCTGTGTGTTAGTATTTTGCTCATCTTCTGGAACGCGTCCTTTGCCATGCCAATTCGCCTTCGGATCTCCGTGTCGCACTTTCCACTTAAATTTACTGCGCAAAAAACATATGAAAGTATACAAAAGATATTATTTATATGAATAGGTGAAAAATGTTTTCCTTTTTACGAAGATGAATAACTAAATTGAGAGCATGACCAACTCTGATTCGTTAAGCTCGTTAAAACAACATACTGCATTACACAACAACAGCCTGGAAGTGAAAATCTGAGACTTGAACTATCTGAGCAGATGAAGTTTAATCGAAACTAACACGAAATTCTATAGGGCGTTTCAATAATCTGGGCTGATTTCAAATGTAAATTAAGTTTAAGCGTTTAATGATGTCTTTTCAATTTATTTCAGATTTAACAACTTTCTTTTTTTTTTTTTTTAATCATTTCACCCCGAGCAAGGCGGAAACGCCACTGATGTGCAGGGGGTTACATAAATGTAAAAAAATTAATTAGAAAAGAGTGAGGAGTACAAACTAGTTAGAAAGAAACAACAGAAAGCTGAGAAAGCAGGTGCGATGACAGATACATAGGTGGAGAGAAAGGGAAGGTTATACAGGGGAGGGGAGAGAGCTAGAATCCAGTGGTTAGTAGATTAGTATTGACTTTGCATTTCAATTTCTGGGGGTTGTAGCCGTCAGGAAAGCAAGAATACGGGAGCGAGTTCCACAGGCAGGAAGTACGAGAGAAGAAGCTGCAGGAGTAGAATTGTCGTCTGCATTTGACTAACCTGACTGTGAATGGGTGGCACCCAGTTGCCAGTCTGGTTGCACGAGTAAACACCTGTTGAGGAGGCATCAGTGACTTAAGCTCATCCGAGCAGAAGCCATGAAAGTATTTATAGAAGAGACAAAGGGAGGCCACATTTCGACGATGGGGAAGTAGCTGCAGTCGAGTCGCCAGATCAGTACCTATCATATTACAGACTCTCCTTTGGAGCTTGTCAAGAACACTGAGGAGAACGGCAGGGGCCCCTGACCATAAATGGCAGCAGTACTCCATGCACGGACGGATGGTTGACTTGTATATCTTTGGCAATTTTAACCTTGGAAATATTAACAGTCGCACAACGTGTTAAACTTATCAAAGTCTATTAAGAAAATGGACGTTCAACCAGAAACGCATTCGGCTTTATTGAATGAGAAGTTCCCGGGTCGCATCATCTCTTGAAAAAGTGGTTTCAATTGACCATCACGATCGTGCGACTTGACGCCTTTAGATTTCTTCATTTGGGTTCATCTCAAAAGTAAGGTCTATGCCAACAAGCCAACAAAAATTCAGTAGCTGAAGGATGAGATAATAAGGCATATTAGTGAGATCGAGGAGCAACTATACAGGGACGTCATCCAAAATTTTGACCATCGAGTGGAGGTGGGCTACCGAAGCCTTTGCGGATATTTGAGCGATATTATTTTTCACACATAATTGCTATGGCTCAAATAAAATTATCCTATAATGAAATCAATAACACTTCACCAATATCACTGTTTTATTTACTGCTAACTTCGGTCCTTATTTAATAGAACATTCTATGTGAATACCTTTATGCTAATTGTTCGGATGAATTTTTTGTTATTGTATTCTGGTGAATGTGCGTTATGGTGCAAGGGATATCGACTCGGAACGACAAATCAGTTCGAATTCCAGTTGAATTCCTTGCATTCACTTACGCACAAATACCCTTAGGAAAGGTATTAATCCATCTCTTCCCTCTAGTTATTGGCTAAATAATAGAACAGATTGGGTTCTATAGCCTTGGCTGGCAACCAGTCCACCGCAGAAAGCAATGGTAACCTACTGCGGGATAATCTTCTGCCCAGTCAGTCATGTGTCTTTCGAGACATGATCGCACAAAGCGTGTATCATGCATTTCACTTAAATGACTGATTGATTGAGACAAGATGAATTTAAGCGCAACACTAGATTATAAATAAAATTTTATCAATTTATTGCTGACTTTTTTTTTAATCGTATCACTCCAAGCAAGGCATTGCACTGCCACTATAGCGCAGGGCGTTACATAGAGGGATTGGGTATAGGAAATGTCAGAAGGAGGGTGATAGACGACTTAGGTGGGTGTGAGTTAGTGTGTTAGGAGGTGTCTATTGACCTTACATTTAAACTCCTGGAGGTTGTAGCTGTCGGGGAAGCAAGCATGCGGTAGGGAATTCCACAGGCGGGAAGTGCGAGGAAAGAGGCTGTTGGAGTAGAAATTACGGTTACATTTAATCGGTTTCACTGTAAAATGGTGGGACCTAGTTGCCAATTGTCTCGGTTTACTAGTAAGTTCTGTGCTAACAGTTACTTTTTTCGTATTTCTTGCTTGTGGAACAATCGAACAATGTGCTAATATTATCGAAGCCTTTTGCGAAAACAGGCATTCAAACAAGAGAAGTTCCCAGGTGGCATCATCTCTCGAAACGGTGATCCCAATTGGACTTGACGCCTTTCGATTTCTTCCTTTGGTAGTCATCTCAAAAGTACACTACCGGTTATAATTATTAAGCCACCCTAGTTTTTTGTTTTTTTTAAAGAAACGATATATTTCATAGTATTTTTAAGTGGATAATTCTAAATGAAATTAGAATGGTTCTTTTGTTATTATTACTTTACAAAATTTTACAAGGAAAAGAAGCAAAGATGAACTCGTTCGAATCACCCTAAATTTTCTTCATTCTTTCATTGATGAAACTGCAATATAGGTAATTATTAAATATTTATAAATTAATTTGATGCACATGTTATTGTGCAGTATTAACAAAATAACCATTCTATTTTCATTTACAATTATTCACTTGGCAATGAATACTAAAAAATAGTATGAAATACATCATTTTTTTTTTAAACACTGGGGTGGCCTAATAATTATCGTAAAGTTTATGCCAACAACACTTCAATAGATAAAGTATGAGATAATAAGGCATATTAGTGAGATCGAGAATCATCTATGCAGAGACGTCATGAAAAAATTGACCATTGATTGGAGGTGTGCCGCCAAACAATTGGCGATCATTTGGGCGATATTATTTTTTACACATAATTGCCATATTCCAAATAACATGATCCAGTATTGAAATCTATAAAGTTTTACCAATAACACTGGTTTATTTTCTGATAACTTCGATCCATCTTAATGGAACACCCTATATTTTGGATAAAATTTTATGGCGTCAACTATATATACTTTCACGGGTCTACAAATACTTTCACGGCTTCTGCTCCTATGAACCTAGCTCATAGGCGCCCCCTATATATAAATTTACTCGAGCCACAAGATTAGCAACTAGGTCCTACCCTTTTACTATGAAACCAATAAATTGTAAACGCAAATTCTGCCCTAACAGCTTCTTTTCTCGCACTTCCCGCCTGTGGAATTCCCTTCCATTTACTTGCTATAATCTCCAAGAATTTAAATGTAAAGTCAATAGTCATCTCCTATATCACTAACCTGCATTCTCTCTCTCATGCTCCTTTTTCTGTCCACTCCACTCTCATCAGTATTCTCATCCTCCTCTTACCCACTTCCTGACACCCCCTGTAACCTGTCACTCTTTTCTTCCATTTACTTGCTTCCCAGACAGCTACAATATCCACGAATTTAAATGTAAATTCAATAGTCATCTCCTATATGACTAACCTGCATCCTCTCTCTCATGCTCCTTTCTCCGTCCACTCCACTCTCATCAATATTCTCATCCTTCACTTATCCACTTCCTGACACCCCTATAATCTCTCACTCTTTCTCATAACTTTCCTCCTATGTAACCCCCTGCAAAACAGTGGCAATAAAATGCCTTGCTTGGGGCGATATGATGATAAAAAAAAATAAATTTATTTCGAACGTAATTGTATGCCTTCAGCTACAGATAAAATGCATTTTTGGTCATTTTACTATAAATATGCATTGCTGGTATTTCTACTGTAAAAATGTATTTATATATTCTTATAGTCTTTTTTTTTTTGTAGTTTCACTACTTTCCCAAAGCTAGGACTCTTTCAGGTGCTACCACTTCAGATCAGGATAAGCCTAAGAACAACCTCACTAAAGAGATGGCCCGACGTTTCTGAAAAAAAAAATCTAATATCCCGATCAGAAGCCTTGCCGTCGGATTTAATTTAACGTCATACCGAAGTTATTTAAGAACATGAGTTTTAAGTTTATGCATTGGCTTTATATTAATTAGGGTTAATAAACTTGTCCTTTATATAGAACTAGAGATTGGCATGGAGAAGAAAGCATTCCAGAAGTTGAGTATAGTATTAAGAAACAGGACAATTTCGCAAGAAACAAAGAAATGAGTACTGAATTGCTATGTGTTGTCAGTTCTTAAATATAGCAGTGAATGCTGGACAATATCATCAAAGTTGATAGAAAAAGTTGAAGCAACATAGTATTTTCAGATAATTTTAATGGATGTTTTTCAGTACTGATTAATGAAACATTTATTTTTAAGATGTAATATTTTTTTAACAAAATTCCCGTCAGATATTAAATTATATTGAATGCTTGCTTTATTCAAACATATAGAAAATGTACTCACATATTTAATAACGTGGTTCTTCTCCATGACACTGGAGCCATAGCTGTTTGGCGTTCTTCCATAATTCTACATAGTTTTTTGGACCTCACTCTCAAAAAGGTAGCCAACCCCTGTTATAGACACTTATAAAAAATCAGAAATAAAATGTATGAATACATTAAAATTCAGAATACTTTATTACGCAAAAACATTTTAGATAAAGCCAAAATATGACAAAAATTGATAGAATAAATAAATATTGAGCACAAATATTGAGCATAGGTAGGAAATTTACGCCATTATCACGTTGAATACATCCGATCTCGTCCAATAACCGAAGTTATTCAAGGTTGAGCTTGATCAGTACTTAGATGGGTGTGACCTTTTGGGAATACCAGGTGCTGTAAGCGTTTCTTGATGGATGTGCGTTGTGGTGCAGTGGATTTCGGCTCTGAAAGAGAAATCGAGTTCGAAATCCAATTGAATGCCCTGCATTCAATTACTCGCTAATATGGGAAAGACATTAATCCGCCCCTTCCCTCCAGTTATGGGTTAACAAACAGGAAAGATTAGGTTCGATAGACTTGGCTGGCAGCCAGTCTATCGCAGCAGGTATCGGCAACCTGTTGCGGGATAACTAAAATGCCTGAGTTCTATACAGGGTAGGATTTGGGACCCTGCCCCAAAACAAATCTTAACGAATCTTTCTCCGTCGCTTGGGAGGAAGCCGGTTCAGCACAACCAGGGTGAATGCCGAAATAGGCACAGGTACATAGGTAGGAAGCAGGTATATACCTCCACAGTGGGGGGGGGGGGTAAAGCTCCCGGTTCAAATACTTAACATTCTTTCTGATATTTTCTGATGAACTTGGACTTCTCACCCACTCACTCTTTATATATATATATATATATATATATATATATATATATATATATATAGTCAGTCAGTTAAGTGCCACACGTGATACACGCTTAGGCGATCATGTCTCGAAAGACACATGACTGACTGGGCAGAAGATTATCCCGCAGTAGGTTGCCATCGCTTTCTGCGGTAGGCTGGCTGCCGACCAAGGCTATAGAACCAAAACTGTCCTGTTATTTAACCCATAACTGGGAGAAACAGACGGATTAATACCTTTCCCAAGGGTATTTGTGCGTAAGTGAATGCAATGAATTCAGCTGGAATTCGAACTCGATCTCCCCAATTTCTCGTTCCGAGCCGATATCCAATACACCACAACGCACATATATACAACGCATATGTACAATGCAAATATATACAGTACTTTGCAAAAATATTAGGACAAGAATAATTTTATTTTTTATGAGGCATCAAAAAAAAGTTTAAAATCATCCCTGTCCTAACACATTTGCACATTACCGCTAGTGTGCAAAAGTATTAGGACAGGGGTGATTTTCCTAAATACCTAACTGAAATTCAAATACAGGGTGAAAAACCAAGTAAATTGCTAATATATATTGATTATTTAAAACTAGGTTTAAAAGAAATGTATTAAAAAGAAGTTATATTTAATTTTTCCTATTTTATATTAAGCAAATTATTTTGAAACTACTCATTATTCCATTATCCGTTGATATGACTGACATTTTTTCATATTCCCCACTCTCGAATTAATAAATCTAATGTTACTTTGCAAGACACACTTTGGGAACAAATACAAACTGCTTGGCAGGAGATAACATTAGATATATTGAAGAAGCTTGTGATGCCAATGCCTGACAGAATGAAGGATGTGATCAAAGGAAAAGGCTGTTATACCAAATATAAAATTTATTTTGTAACAAGTATTTTTTCTTGTTAAAGCATTTATTGAGTAAATCAAATATAATTACTTTAATTAAATGGTTTATTTTCTGTCAATATGCCCCATAAATGATAAAATAGTTCTTGTTCTAATACTTTTGCACAGTACTATATATATATATATATATATATATATATATATGATCATCTGCAGACAAGCCTATTTTGCTGTATCACAACTCCTCAGTGCAGCTAGATTATCAGTGTAGCTTCAAGCTGGGATTGAAATCCGACTAGAATTAGACTAACATCATACCATTGGGCTATGCGCACACAGCAGAGCAAATAGGCAATAGTTATAAAAGTTGAAGAGGACAAAGGAGAGTTCAGGGGCACATTTCTTTATTAAGCTGACGGGGATTCCGTCACCTCCGCTAACTTTGTGAGGGTCAAGATGATAGAGAGCAGAAGGCAGACTTTAGTGGAGCCTCAGTTGAGGACCTCAAATTTATTGATAAAAGGAAGAATGGAGGATTTGCTGTTTCTCAGCACACTTTTGCAGAGTCGCTAGTAGTTCTTGGAGCTGAACTTGAAGGTTTCATTCTATCAGAAAACAACAGTTTGACATCACTTACTATCCTCTTACACTCGTTAGGCGCTTAAGGCACAGGGCTTTCCAATAGGTTTAGGTTCAGTTCAAATTCCTGTAGGCGCTCAAGGTACGAAAAGAGTGCTTTTGAGGTTTAAAGCTGTACAGGGATCATATCATTATTCCATCCGCTTTAGCAATGGATTGTATGTACAAGTTCCCCTTGAGGCCGGGGTTGGGTTTAATTACGAATAGATGCTCAAAGCACAGAGATAGTTCTTTTGGTATTTGAAGCTGTGCAAGGAACTTATCATAATTCCATAATCTTTACCGATAGATTGTATGTACTAATTTTACCTCAGAACTGGGCTCAGTTGAAGTCCTAGAAGGCGCCCAAGGCATGGAAAGAGTTCTTTTGGGGTTTGAAGCTGTACAGGGAATTAATCATAATTCCATCATCTATAGCGAGGGATCGTATGTACGAATTCCACCTGAGGTGTGGGCTCAGTTTAAGTCCCAGTAGGCGCTCAAGACACGGAAAGAGTTCCACCTGAGGTCTGGGCTCAGTTTCAGTCATATTAGGCGCTCAAGGCACGGAAAGAGTTCTTTTGGTGTTTGAAGTTGTACAGAGAACATATTTTCATCATCTTGAGTGATGGATTGTATGTACGAATTCCACCTGAGGTGTGGGATCAGTTTAAGTCCCAGTAGGCGCTCAAGGCACGGAAAGAGTTCTTGTTGGTTTTGAAGCTATACAGGAAACCTATCGTAATCCCATTATCTTTAGCGAGGGATAGTATGTATGAATTCCACCTGAGGTCTGGGTTCAGTTTATGTCCCAGTAGGCGCCCAAGGCACGGGAAGAGTTCTTTTGGGGCTTGAAGCTGCACAGGAAACCTATCGTAATTCCATCATCTTTAGCGATGGATCGTATTTATGAATTTCATCTGAGGTCGGGGCTCAGTTTAAGTCTTTTAGAAGCTGTACAAGGAACTTAACTTTTTTCCAGCATTTTTAAGTCCATTTTCCAGAGAACAATCTTACATTCGTTAGGTGAAAATTCAGCGTGCGCTCGATGATAAACTGTAAAAAATAATCAATGAAACTAGAAAGTGCAGTTTTCTTTATCGTCTTGCACACATATTTTTGGTACGTCATCTTTTTATAACCAGTCAGTTAAATGCCACAGGTCATAAATGAATGATTAGGCAGAATATTTTCATGCAGGAGGTATCCATTTCTTCATCCGGTAGACTAGTTGCCAACCAAGGCTGTAGAACCAAATCTGTCCTTCTATTTTACCCATATCTGGGAGGAGAATAGATGGTTTAATAGAGGGATTGATTTTCCAATGGTATTTGCGCCTATGTAACGGACTCAATTAAATATTGAACTCGGTTGTTCGTTTTCTTATTCCGTCCCGATTGCACCACAATCTTAAATAAGTAAAGCACCAGGCAAGATTATGGGACAACAAATGAGATACAAATTAACTTCCCAGCAAAGGCAATTACTTATTTTTATAATAAAGTTTAATTTCAAGGAATGCTCAAGAGCCACTCAAGATAGTGCTTACTGAGTTTTATATGATATGGCTTCTAGGAGGAGTTAGAAAGAAGGAAAGCTTGTCATGATGAGTCATAAATAACGATTGGCCCATGCCTTAAAGAGGTTAAAATTTTAATATCCAGGCTGGAGTAACAGTTCTTGCGGAAAAGTGTTCTGGGGGGGGGGGATTTATTTCTTCCACATGAAATACGGAGGAACGTGGGTGATTGACACCATAAGCTTAACATACTGTAAATGTCTGAACTGGTGGAAGTAAAGAGAGGGAGCTGATCTGAAATGTTGCTATGCAATATCCAAGTTTGCATCTATACAGATGACGTCAGCGTTTACGACCGTCTCTGTATGGAGTCTGCCAAGGCTGACACACTAAACCTGTCTGCTGCACTTCAAAAGGGCCTCGAATCTGTGATGGAATGGGTTAGAAAATGGCTAGTAAATTTTAATGCCGCCAAAACAAAAGTGCTTTCCTTTACCCTCCATAGAGAATAATTCCTGCCTACCATTCGAATGAATGACGCTAGTTTCATAGAGTGCAACTCACTGCGTCTCCTTTGCCTCACTCCCTAGAATGACCTCAAATGGTTGGTTGGTTGGTTGTTTTGTTTTTATGGCAAATCAACCTCGGCGGGTCATTTATTGCCAACTAAACATTATTTATTTATTGCTGGTAATACCTTTTTCTTTCAACAATTTATTGTTTATATAAGATTTTGTGTCTAGTAATACATTTTTCTTTTCGAGTATCAAGATTCATTGGGATTTGCTTTTAAGAGCAGGGTCTCCAAGGCCTACCCTTGTTATTTAACCCATAACTGGAGGGAAGGGACGGATTAATACCTTTCCCAAGGACACCAGTGCTTAAGTGAATGCAGGGTATTCAACTGGAATTCGAACTTGGCTCACCGATTTCTCTTTTCGAGCCGATATCCACTGCACCACAACGCACATCTGTCACTAAACGCTTACAGCACTTGTTATTCCCAAGCGGTCACCCATCTAAGTACTGACCAGGCTCAACGTTGCTTAACTTCGGTGATCGAGAGAGAACCGGTGTATTCAACGTGATAGGCCGTAAGCCCACCTCAAATGGAATAGCTACATTGAATCCCTACCTGCATCTACTGCTAGGTAGGTTGGTTCACTGTGTCGGGCCAGAATGTTTTTGTTCTTAGAATCCGTTTTATGCTTTCATAAATTTACCATTTACCATTCTTTCGTGCATTGAATACTGTTGCCATATGTGACTGGATGTTCCTGTTATTCATCTTGACTTTCACCACAAAATTCAAAGGTAGATCTACAATATAATAAATTCTGACTTGGCAGGTCCCTTCAGTCACTTTCTCAGCGGCTTCCCTCTGTCTTTTCTACAAGTATTTTCAGGGAAACTGCTCTGATGAGCTTTTTATCCCTGATACCCGACCATGTATATTTACTCGCGCTATTAAATTGGCATTAATGACCCACCCGTTTACTGTAGAATTAGTTAAATGTAACCGCCTCTTCTACCCTAACAGTTTCGTTTCTCGTACTTCCCGTTTGTGGAACTCACTTTCATTTGCTTGCTTCCCTCATAGCTACAATCTCGAAATATTTAAATGCAACATCAATTGCCACCTTTTATCTACTTGATTCCCATCCCTATCTTATCTTTTCTTCGACATCACCCGTACCATTTTTTCCTCTCACTGTAACCCCAACACCCAGTGGCATTAATGCTTTGCTTGGGGTGAAATGATTATATATATAGTCATCTGCAGACAGATATGTTTCGCCGTATCACAGCTCATCAGTACGGTTAGACTCCGATTGCTATCTTTACCCAGTATTGAAACCCGACCGAAATGGCGAGAGTCGGCGACTCTACTCCTGGGCTATGGACGTTCGGTGGAAGTAGTCAGACTTTTTAGCACATATCATTATACGCGCCCAATAGCTACAGTGCTCTAATTCATTTCACTGAATGAGCGATCCGTATATATATAAAATATTTTATCACGTTGAAACACTAGTTCTTGTACTATCACCTAAGTTAAGCAACACTGATCCTGATCAATAACTAGATCGGTGACCGTTTGGGAATACCAGGGGCGGTAACCTTGGATGTACGGTTGGTTCGATTTACGGCCATATCACGTTGAAACACCGATTCTCGTACGATCTCCGAAGAATTAGTTAAATGTTAAATGTAACCGCCTCTTCTACTCTAATAGTTTCTTTTCTCGCACTTCCTGTTTGTGGAACTCACTTCCATTTGATTGCTTTCCTGATAGCAACAATTTCCAAAAATTTAAATGCAACATCGACTGCCATCTTCTATCTACTTGATTCCTCCCCATTTCGTTGACATCCCCTTTAAATTTTTTTATCACTGTTAAGCCCCCTGTGCACCAGTGGTATTTCTGTCCTTCTTGTGGTGAAAAGATTATAAAAAATATAGCGATAGTTTTGCAATTTCATGTCAGGGGAATATTTTAGTACGAAAAGGCGCAATGAGCCAATCTGCTGGAGATTGATTCAGACGAGAAAAATTGTCTAGCACAACACAGTGAACCAATTTTCCTAGCAATTGATTTAACATAATCTTTTCATTACATGTTAGCGGAATATCTTAGTCCGAGAAGGCGCAATGAGCCAATCTGCTGGAAATAGATTCAGGCGCAAAAAGTGATCTAGAACAACACAGATAACCAATTTTCTCAGGAGATAACCTAGCAATTGATTCAACAAAAATTTTCACTTGAGTCCTGGGTGGTGGGGGGTCATCAACGCCAACAGACCTTCAAACAACAAGCTCCATTGAGCTGTTCATTTTCACAGGAAAACTTATCGATAGGTTATGATCGGTGGAGTTGCCATTAGTTTCTGCGATAAATTGATTGCCAGCCACAGCTATAGAGCCCAATCTGTCCTGCTTTTTAACCCATAGCTGAAGAGAGACGAATGTTATTTGCGCGAAAGTGAATGCAACGAATTCAACTGAAATTTGATCTCGGCTCTCAAATCTCTCGTTTCGAGCCGGTATCTACTGCACCACATCAGTATAAATGTTTACTAAATAGCTGAAAATGTTTCTGTATCTACAGAATGCCCTTGTAACCATTACGCTGTGATACATTACCAAACTTTTCGAGGTGAGTTAGTACTAATATGCGTGTTGCTAAAATGATTTTTATCATTATGTGCATCCGTAGTTTATCGTTACCGGCAGCGAAGTAACATCTAATCGCTTGTATATTTGTAAACAATAGTGACCTGCCATTTCAGTGCAAAAAGATATGAACGCTAATTTCTTCAGAATATTTATTTAAAAAATAATAATTGCAGAAAACAATAACGTTATTATCTTATCGGATGGAAGTATATATTTATTTTTATCCTTTCTTTTTTAAATTACTTATATTTTCTTTTTAATTAATTGTCTCATTATTTTGACTTTATATTTCATTGATTTTGACTGTATTATGTCTTTTGTTTCTGAAGACCTTCTTTTAAAGGGCATTTCTTGATGTCTCTCTGTCTGTAATTCTTTCTTTCTCACGTTCTTTCTTTCTTTCTTTCTTTCATTCTCTTTCTTCCTTCCTTTCTTTCTTTCTCACATTCTTTCTTTTTTCTTCCTTCCTTTCTTTCTTTCTCTCTCACATTCATTCTTTCTTTCTTTCTTTCTTTCTTTCTCACTTCTTTCTTTTTTCTCATTCTTTTTTCTTTTTCTTCCTTCCTTTCTCACTTTTTCTTTCTTTCTTTCTTTCTTTCTTTCTTTCTTTCTTTCTCACATTCTTTCTTTCGTTTTTCTTCCTCCCGTTCTTTCTCTCTCACATTTTTCTTTCTTTCTTTCTTTCTTTCTTTCTTTCTTTCTTTCTTTCTTTCTTTCTTTCTTTCTTTCTTTCTTTCTTTCTTTCTTTCTTTCACATTCATTCTTTCTTTTTTCTTCCTTCCTTTCTTTTTTTCTCATATACCTTTTTCTTTTTCTTCCTTCTTTTCTCACATTTTCTTTCTTTCTTTCTTTCGTCCTTTCTCACATTCATTCTTTCTTTTTTCTTCCTTCCTTTCTTTCTTTCTCGTATTCTTTCTGTCTTTCTTGAAAGTTCAATGATTGCCTTTCTGTCTCTTATTGTCGTTCCTTTCAAAGTCCTTTCGATCTTTTCAGCGCAATATACATAATGTCTTTCTTTCTTTCTTTCTTTTTTTCTTTCTTTCTTTTCTTTCTTTCTTTGCCTGTAAGTATATAGCTTTCTTTGTTCTATCTTCGCCTGATTATTTTTCTTCCTTATTTGGTTATTTGTTTGTTTCTTTCTTTGCCTGCCAATACTTTTCTTTTTTTCTTTCTTTTGAATTTCTTTCTTTCTTTGTCATTTCTTTTAATATTCATTCGGTCTTTCATCTGTACCCGTCTATTTTCTTTCTTTCTTTCTTTCTTTCTTTCTTTCTTATTCCTTTTAATATACATTCGATCTTTTATCTGTACCTGTCTTTCTTTCTACTTTTTCTTTCTCTTTTTCTTTGTTGTATTTTTCTTTCTTTCTTTCTTTCTTTCTTTCTTTCTTTCTTTCAATATACATTCGATCTTTTATCTGTACCTGTCTTTCTTTCTACTTTTTCTTTCTCTTTTTCTTTGTTGTATTTTTCTTTCTTTCTTTCTTTCTTTCTTTCTTTCTTTCTTTCTTTCTAATATTCCTTTTGCTTTCCTATTACACGTATTGTTTCATTATTCTTAATTTTCAATAATCTTTCCATATTTCTATGTGAATTCTCGTTTTTCTCTTAGGTTTCTTTAATTCTTTTTCTCTCATTTTTTCTCGGTATTCGTTTTTCTTTCTTTTTTTTTCATTTTCTTCTCTCATTCTATATTTGTTCGTTTTTCTTTTTGTTTAATCTTTTTTTCTTTTATTCTTTTATTCTTTTAATTCTATACTTTAATGATTCGCTTTTTCATTTTCCATTTCATTAACTTTTTTTTCTAAAATGTCTACTTGCTTTCACTTTTTACGTAAATTTTCAAATTTTTAATCTTTTCGATTTTTCTTTGGTCGTTGAAAAAATAAAAAAAGAATGAACGAAATCAAGAAACAAATTTTGAAGAATGTTTGGAATTTTAAAAAAAGTATATTACAATTCATTTTCAATGTGTATTTTTTTCTTTTTTTCACATTTACAAAAATATTTACATTTCGTTTTATCATTGATTTCAATCGTAATCTCGAGTAATTTTTCTATTTTGTTAATCTTCAGGATTTTTATGGTTGTTAAATGCATCCTTAAATAACCGATGGCCTGATATATAAATAGAAGTTTCTGTCATCGTATTCGCTTTTTTGTCTCTGTCATAGCGTAAAAGTAAACAAAACAAAACTAATTATTTTTTAGTATTTGTCTATATTTCTGAGATGAGTTAGTATTTACAGTATTTACATTATTCGGACTATTGTCCTCATCTTTGTTGCCCTTTGTACGACGTTTGGTAATAGATCATTCTATTTGTCTATATTTCTGAGATGAGGTAGTATTTACAGTATTTACATTATTCGGACTATTGTCCTCATCTATGTTGCCATTTGTACGACGTTTAATAATAGATCATTCTATTTGTCTATATTTCTGAAATGAGTTAGTATTTACAGTATTTACATTATTCGGACTATTGTCATCATCTTTGTTGCACTTTGTACGACGTTTAATAATAGATCATTCTATTTGTCTATATTTGTCAGATGAGGTAGTATTTACAGTATTTACATTATTCGGACTATTGTCCTCATCTTTGTTGCACTTTGTACGACGTTTAATAATAGATCATTCTATTTGTCTATATTTCTCAGATGAGGTAGTATTTACAGTATTTACATTATTCGGACAATTGTCCTCATCTATGTTGCCATTTGTACGACGTTTAATAATAGATCATTCTATTTGTCTATATTTCTGAAATGAGTTAGTATTTACAGTATTTACATTATTCGGACTATTGTCCTCATCTTTGTTACCCTTTGTACGACGTTTAGTAATAGATCATTCTATTTGTCTATATTTCTGAGATGAGGTAGTAGTTATACTATGCACATCATTCGGACTATTGTCCTCATCTTTGTTGTCATTTGTACGACATTTCGGCCGTTGTACTCTCCAGCCTTCTTCAGGTGCCAGGAATTTCGAACCGAACCCTTTATTACAATCACTGGTTACTTGGGTAAAGCCTCGATTAGTAGTCATGAGTCATCTCCCTTTAACCCTGGAAGTTACTTGTTCATCACTGATGTCTTTAAGGATATATGGTTCAGTGGATATAGTCGTTGGTTAGTTCGTGAGTTGACTCTAAGTGTTGTGAGTTCAATACGAAGTTACAGAAGTAATGAACAAGTAACTTGAAGGGTTAGAAGGATATAACTAATGACTTCCAATCGAGGCTTTGCGGAAGGGAAGGGTTTCATTCAGAAGTTTATAATTGGTAAATTGCTATGTTTTTTGGGAAAGACAGTGAAGTGCCATCCTGGTATTTTCTGTAGGATTTTAAATTCAGTACTCCCTTGCGCTGTGGTGCAGTGGGTGCTGGCTTTGAAAGAGAAATCGGGGAGCCGAGTTCGAATTCCAGTTGAATTCCTTGCATTGATTTACGCGCAAATACTCTTGCGAAAGATATTAATCCGTCACTTCCCTTCAGTTATGGGTTAAATAACAGGACAGACTGGGTTCTGTAGCTTTGGCTGGCAACCAGTTTAGCGCAGAAAGTAATAGCAACCTACTACCGGATAATTATCTGCCCAGTTAGTCGTGTCACTTTTGAGACATGATCGCCCAAGCGTGTATCACGTATGTCACTCAGCTGACTCCTTTTCACCCTTCAGAACGTATCCGTTAACGACACTCTGCTTTGTTTATTATCTGTGATTTGCCATAATTGTGGGGAAAGATAAGAGACTGGTTTCTTTCTCTTAGGTGATAATTCTTTTTTGTTTCCAATACTTTTTGTACCGTTGCCTTCTACACTGTGTGGTAATCAGAAAATAGGTTATCATGGCTCTCCACAGCTTCTTTTTGTTAATATATGTGAATTGTTATGGCATTTTGAGAAAAGGAGTGGAGTGTTCTCCTGATGCCTTCCCTGCGGTTTAGAGTTCAGAGAAATAATTATCCTTTCTGAACGTAATTTCTGTTTTTATTATCTATATATTAACATGCATTCTTTAGCAGAGTGGTTTCCCGTTGTCTTCTCCACGGTTTTGAATTGAAAATTGTCTTTATCCTTCATAACATAGGCGGTTATGACTCTCACTTATTTCCCTATCTATTATCTTTGAATTGCTATGACATTTTTGAAAAAAAAAAAGAGCGGAGTGTGTTCTTGTTTCTTCTCCACAGTTTTAAACTCAAAGCATACTTTATAATTTTAAAACATAGGCGATTGTGAAACTCCTCAGATTCGTTTTCTTCATTATCTTAGAAATTGCAATGAGTTCTTACGAAAGAGAGTCGAGTGGTTACTAATTGCCATTTCTAAGGTTTGGAATACAGAATTGTCTTTCTTTCATCAAGTTATAAACAATTATGTCTCTCCACAGATTCCTTTTCTTTATTATATGTGAATTGCCATGACTTCTCAGGAAAGATACTCGTGAGGTTTCCAGTTACTTTGTCATCGGTTTTGACTTCAGATCTGTCTTTCTCTTTTTAGGATGTAGTCAATCATGGCTCTCCACTGTTTCCTTTTCTTTATTATATGTGAATTGCCATGACTTCTCAGGAAAGATACTCGTGTGGTTTCCAGTTACTGTGTCATCGGTTTTGACTTCAGATCTGTCTTTCTCTTTTTAGGATGTAGTCAATCATGGCTCTCCACTGTTTCCTTTTCTTTATTATATGTGAATGGCCATGAAATCTCAGGAAAGATACTCGTGTGGTTTCCAGTTACGGTGTCATCGGTTTTGACTTCAGATCTGTCTTTCTCTTTTTAGGATGTAGTCAATCATGGCTCTCCACTGTTTCCTTTTCTTTATTATATGTGAATTGCCATGACTTCTCAGGAAAGATACTCGTGTGGTTTCCATTTACTTTGTCATCGGTTTTGACTTCAGATCTGTCTTTCTCTTTTTAGGATGTAGTCAATCATGGCTCTCCACTGTTTCCTTTTCTTTATTATATGTGAATTGCCATGACTTCTCAGGAAAGATACTCGTGTGGTTTCCAGTTACTGTGTCATCGGTTTTGACTTCAGATCTGTCTTTCTCTTTTTAGGATGTAGTCAATCATGGCTCTCCACTGTTTCCTTTTCTTTATTATATGTGAATGGCCATGAAATCTCAGGAAAGATACTCGTGTGGTTTCCAGTTACTGTGTCATCGGTTTTGACTTCAGATCTGTCTTTCTCTTTTTAGGATGTAGTCAATCATGGCTCTCCACTGTTTCCTTTTCTTTATTATATGTGAATTGCCATGACTTCTCAGGAAAGATACTCGTGTGGTTTCCATTTACTTTGTCATCGGTTTTGACTTACGATCTGTCTTTTTCTTTTTTTGACGTATTCAATCATGGCCCTCCACCGTTTCCTTTTCTTTATGATCTGTCTTTATCCTCTCAGAATGTTGTTATCTACAGATTACACTTACAGCACTTGCTTATTGTACGTGAAAGTTAAAATGGTAGGGAATAATTATTTACAGAATAATAAATACTCTCTATTTGGAAGATTGCATGCATGTGAAATTACACATCTTTGTTAAAGCCCAAACGAAATATACAATAAATTAATGATGGTTCTGACCAGCTAGGGAAAGATAGGTACTATAAGCTTGGGTATCCGAGTGGTGTCATGGATAACGAATCGGAATTGGAAATAGGGAAACCGAGATCCAGTTCCAGTTTATAGCAAAATGACCAGCAATACATTTTATAGTAGAATTTCCAACAAAACATGTGATTCATAGTTGAAGGCATCCAATGTTGTTCGGAATATTCAGATTTGGGCCTTATTTTTCTTCTATGTGCCATGTTCTTTCAGGACGTAGACGATCATAGCCCTCAACGTCTTCCCACCCCTAATAGCTCTTAGCATGCTTTCTCCTATTAGCCCACCTAAACCCTGCTTTGTTATCAACCTGCTCAGGTCCGTCAAATATGTTATCCACTTCTTTCCTCTGTCTCTCTTTCTCTCTATCTGACATGTGCATATCAGATTCTCAAAGCCTTTCTTCCTTACCACATATCTCAAGAACTTCAGCTGTGTTTTCCTGATACTCAGTATTAATTTCCCTTTCGTTTTCATCTTTTTCAAAGCCTCATCATTGTTCACATGCTCGATTCATGATAACCACAGCGTCCTTCTGTAGAACCACATTTCTAAGCTTTCGGCTCACATGAGCCATTTTCAGAGTAGTTGTGGGAACGTTAACATATAGATTTTGTTTTATAGCAATATTTTATGTCAACACAAGTGAAAGTTCATCTTTGATGGCAGATATCTTATCTTGCGCCCTGTAATCGGATTTATAAGAAATATGACAACTCGAGAATCCTAAGAAAACTAAAAATTCTACCAGGATATACGATTGTTGGTTAAAATCTTAAGAAGATAAGATGCGAAGATAAAAACGTGTTAATTGCAAACAGAAGGGAAAGTATAGAAATTCATAAACAAATTCGTAAGGAAAGCAGTAAGAAAAGACTATCTATTTTAAAAAGGTTTACCATTCTCAGCGTCCCTCTGTAGATCCACCTCTCTGTAGCTGTAAGATTTTTTCTTCATCCTTGAGAAAATTGTCCACACATCCTCTGCCATATAAGAGAATTTATATTACATAGCAGTTAAGTAACGTTTTCTTTGTTTTTTTACGATATATTCCTATCACTTAATACTATGTGTCTTACGCCTATAACGTTGGTTACAGCGGTTCTTGCTCGATCACCGAAGTTAAGCAACGTTGAGCCTGGTTAGTACTTAGATGGATGACCGCTTGGGAATACCAGCTACTGTTCAATAAGCGTTTAGTGACGGATGTGCGTTGTGGTGCAGTGGATATCGGCTCGGAAAGAGAAATCGGTGAGCCGAGTTCGAATTCCATTTGAATACCCTGCATTCACTTAAGCACTGGTACCCCTGGGAAAAGTATCAATCCGTCACTTCCCTACAGTTATGGGTTAAATAACAAGGGTAGGACTTGGGGACCCTGCCCTTAAAAATAAATCCCAATGAATCTTGATACTCGAAAAGAAAAATGTATTACTAGACACCAAAACTTATATAAACAACAATAAATTGTTGAAAGAAAAAGGTATTACCAGCAATAAATAAATAAAATTTAGTTAGCACTAAATGACCTGCCGAGTTTGATTTGCCACAAAAACAACCAAATATTTTAAAAAGACAGTATGATCGTTAGCAAGAAATGAAGCATGAGATACGAGTTACGAATTGGAGTTGTGACAATAAAGACTGACAAAAGTTTAACTGTCTATTTAATAGATGACAAAAAATATGACACCGAAATTTTGCGCATTGCATAGCGAAAAATTACTTCCCAAAGCTGAACATAGGATTAAGTTGGTTGGTTATTTTGTTTTTATGGCATATCAGCCTCGGCGGGTCATTTATTGCCAGCTAAATTTTATTTATTTATTGCTTGTAATACCTTTTTCTTTCAACAATTTATTGTTGTTTTTAACATAAGTTTTGTGTCTATTAATACATTATTTTCTTTTTCGAGTATCAAGATTTACTGGGATTTGTTTTTTAAAAAAAAGGGCAGGGTCCCCAAGTTCTAACCATGTTATTTAACCCCTAACTGGAGGGAAGGGACGGATTAATAACCTTTCCCAAGGGTATCAGTGAATGCAGGGTATTCAAATGGAATTCGAACTCGGTTCACCGATTTCTCTTTCCGAGCCGATATCCACTGCACCACAACGCACATCTGTCACTATACGCTTACAGCATCTGGTATTCCCAAGCGGTCACCCATCTAAGTATTAACCAGGCTCAACGTTGCTTAACTTCGGTGATCGAGCAAGAACCGGTGTATTCAATGTGATAGGCGTAAGCCACATAGTATTAAGAGATAGAAATATATCGTTAAAAGCAAAGAAAACGTTGCTTAACTGCTATGTAATATAAATTCTCTTATATGGCAGAGGTTGTGTGGACATTTTTCTCAAGGATGAAGAAAAAAATCTTACAGCTACAGAGATGTGGATCTACAGAGGGATGCTGAGAATGGCATGTGAACAATGAGAAAATTTCAATCAAAATGCAAACAAAAAGAAATCGCTTATACATAGATCCAGAAAGAGGCAGTTGAAATTTCTAAGAGGCTTTAATGAGAAAAGAAGGCATGGAGAATTTGACACTCATATGACATATTATAGGTAGAACAAGGGAAAAGGAGGGAGTAACTTAACAAGATAGTGTAAATTGATGATAGAAAAGGGTATACGTGGTATATTAAAGAGAAAAACATTACTTAGATCTACGAATGATACGATGTTGTGTGACGTCAACCTTGACTTGTTATATTCTTTCTTTCTTTCTTTCTTTCTTTCTTTCTTTCGTCAACGTCGTCATGTGACATGGTATAGAAGTAATAAAAAGAAAGAATTTCGACGTTACCTTTCAGGGTCGGGTATGGGAACTTTTGCCAGTACCTAATAAATATCTGAACAAGACGCCACACGTTTTAAGTTTTGCTATCGTATGCTCCCCAATCACGTTTGCTTGTCTTTTCTGTTTTCAGCTAGTGTTGACGACATCACTTCTTGATTGCCAGTCAATTTCTTATTCTACGTAATTTAGTGGCATTGTTAATTGATTGTGTGACATCACCTAATTAACGTAACTGCTTTACCAAATCACAGACGAAAAGAATCTTATCTCTGATTTTGCGTGCACCATCCATACCTCGGGTGATGCCTGCAAGTTCCGTAGGGTCGGGTTGGGTGTGTCGCTTGTTTGTGGGTGGGTTAAAGGGAGGAAACAGAGATATGATGTTCATTTTTTCGCTAAGTTTTGTTATTTTTACTTTTTGGAGTATTTTTATTTTAACTGTGCACACATTTTTCGTGATTTCATTTCATTCATTTTTTTTCTTCCTTTCAATTGTTTCATTGTCTAATTTTTTTTTATTCTTTTTTCTTTGTTTGTCGTTGTTATTCTTTGTTTTTCTTTTTCATTTTGATTTCTTTGTGTGTGTGTGCGTGTGCGCGTGTGCGCGCGCGTATATATGTGTGTGTGTATGTGTGTGTGTGTGTGTGTGTGTGTGTGTGTGTGTGGTTTCAATTTTAAATTCTTTCTTTTAGGTACATTCCTTTACTGTTCATTTTTTCTTTCTTTTATTCATTTTTCTTTATTCTTTTTCTTTCAGTTTATTTTTCTTTTTTCTTTCTTTTTTTTTCGTTTTTGTCACTTTTCTTTCTTTCTTTCTTTTTTTTCACTTAATACCCATTTCTTTCTTCATTAGATCCATATTTCTTTTTTTTAGATTGTTTGTTTGTTTGTTTGTTTCTTTCTTTCATCTGCTGAGTACCTATTCGTTTCTTTATGATATCTTTCTTTCTTCTTTTTCTTCAGTTTTTTTTTCTTTCTTTCATCTTCTTAGTACTTATTCTTTCCTTTATTAGGTTTTTCTTTCCTTCTTGTTTGTGTCTTTTTTCTTTCGTCTTTTTTTCTTTCGTTTGTTTATTATATCTTTCTTTCTTCTTTTTTCTTTCTTTCTTTCTTTTCCTGAGTTTCTATTCCTTTCTCTATTAGATCTTTCTTTCTTTTTTCTCTTTTCGATTCTCTTCACGTTTCCTTATTCTTCTTTTCTACTTTTTCTTTCTTTTCTCGTATTACTTTTTTTGTGTCAGTTTCCTTTCCCTTCGGGACTATTTTTTCTTTTTCATTTTACCGTTTCTTTCTTTCTTCTCACTTTTCTTTCTTTATTTTCCGTCTTGTTCACTTTGCGTTCATCTTGCATTTTTATTGCTTTCCTCTTATATTTTCCTCTTTTATCCTTCCTTCCTTCCTTCCTTCCTTCCTTCCTTCCTTCCTTCCTTCCTTCCTTCCTTCCTTCCTTCCTTTGCCAATCAGTTAATTTCTACGTCAACCTTGACTTGTTATAGTCTTTCTTTCTTTCTTTCTTTCTTTCTTTCTTTCTTTCTAAGCCAATCAGCTCATTTCTACATCAGCCTTTACTTCTAATATTATTTCTATACGTCTTTCTTTCTTTCTTTCTTTCTTTCTTTCTTTCTTTCTTTCTTTGCCAATCAGTTAATTTCTACGTCAGCTTTTATTTGCTATATTCTTTCTTTCTTTCTTTCTTTCTTTCTTTCTTTCGTTCTAAGCCAATCAGCTCATTTCTACGTCAGCCTTTACTTCTAATATTGTTTCTATAAGTCTTTCTTTCTTTCTTTCTTTCTTTCTTTCTTTCTTTCTTTCTTTCTTTGCCAATCAGTTAATTTCTACGTCAGCTTTTATTTGCTATATTATTTCTTTCTTTCTTTCTTTCTTTCTTTCTTTCTTTCTTTCTTTCTTTCTAAGCCAATGAGCTCATTTCTACATCAGCTTTTACTTCTTATATCATTTCTATACGTCTTTCTTTCTTTCTTTCTTTCTTTCTTTTTTTCTTTCTTTTTTCTTAGCTTAATCGATCGTGCGGCTATATAAGGA
Source organism: Ascarosepion bandense (assembly GCA_037127315.1). Taxonomy (NCBI): domain Eukaryota; kingdom Metazoa; phylum Mollusca; class Cephalopoda; order Sepiida; family Sepiidae; genus Ascarosepion; species Ascarosepion bandense. The sequence continues at coordinate 1,631,029 of JBBBDQ010000272.1, read as the reverse complement.
AACAAGTTTTCAGATACATTGTGTTGCATCAGACAGATCAAGGTTTCTAAAAATCCACATTTGAAATCACTGTTTTCTACCTGGTTTCGAACCCCAAACCCTAAGCGGGAAATACGAAAATATTCTTAGTCACGTGATAGTTACCGTCCGTTAACCTGTGGAAGTCATTTTTATTTCCAATAATTATTTTTCTTTCAATTTTCCTTATTCATTTTCTTTTTTTTTTTTTTGTTCATTCGATCTTCATAAATTATCCCTTTATTTATTCCGTCTATCGGCCTACACACTCGATAGACGAAATAGATACGTTATAAAATAAAACCAAGCCTTTACTCAAATACTGGTATCCACTACAAATAACTATTGAGGCAATAAAATGTGTTGGATTAAAAAAAATTACAAATATTATGTAATATATTGAATTAACCCGGCAACGATATGATCGACATCAAAGGCAGAGAGTACACACGATGGTCGACAAAAATATGATCGATATCAAAGGTTAAAAGCAAATGTAATGACCGACAAAAATATGATCGAAATCAAAAGCTGAGAACACAAGCGATGAACGACGAAGATATGATAGAAAGATCAAAGGCAGAGGGCACATGCGGTGGCTGACAAAGATATGATCGACATCAAAGGCAAAGAGCACAGGCGGTGGCCAACAAAGATAGGATCGACATTAAAGGCATCAAGCACAGGTGGTGGCCGACGAAGATATGATCGACATTAAAGGCATCAAGCACAGGTGTTGGCCGACGAAGATATGATCGACATTAAAGGCAGAAAGAACTGGCGGTGGCCTACAAAGATACAATCGAAATCAAAGACAGGGAGCACAGGCGGAGACCTACGAAGATAGGATCGCATCAAAGACTGAAAACACAAAGCTACAAGAAAAGGCTTGAAAGCTAATAGATGACAAAAGATATGATTGACGTCAATTCAACGATAGTCCGTAGTAACAGGGATACGTGGGATTCTTTGGTCGAAGACAGAAGAAAAAGAGGTCAGAACACACAGACACAGAAAGAGTGTGAGAGAGAGAACATAACTCCCGCTGGCTATCGACTCTCCCGTCGGCTCTCTCGTATGTGCGTGATTCTCTCTGGTTACCTTTCAGTCCCCACAACCCTCACTGACGAAGAATAAAAATATAAGTTTTTTTTTATTTTTATATAAACCTTTTCGTGTTCGTCGTTATATTTTAAGAAAATCTTTATCGTTGTTCGACGAGATCTAGAACAGCGGCTGTATATAACAGAGTTATGTGTTATAGTTTCGATTTTGGGGGCAAGTAGTGTCTGGTATCTACGTAATTTACACTATTTATATTCGGACGCATTGGGTAATGGTGGTTTGATTAATTTGCTGGTGGTGTAATGATTCAAAAACACATCTAGTTATTACAATTGAAGATGATTAAACCTAGTCAGTCAGTTAAGTGCCATAAATGATATACGCTTTTGGCGATCATGTCTCTTTCGAGATATGACTGACTGGGCAGAAGATTATCCAACAGTAGATTGCCATTTCTTTTTACGGTATACTGGCTGCCAGCCAAGGCTATAGAACCCAATCTATCCTGCCATTTAGCTCATAGCTGGTGTGAGAAGAGATGTATTATATCATAATATTAATAAGTTAGAATTAATGGGAGTTCAGTTTATTATTTCATAACAATAGAAAACCGATGCCCCACTTTATGCCCAGTAGAAGTTTAAATTGTTTCCTACTGTTATGTTCAGTCAGTCAGTTAAGTGCCATACATGATACACGCTTGGGCGATCAGAAGATTATCCCGCAGTAGGTTGCCGTTGCTTTCTACAGTAGACTGGTTGCCAGCCAAGGTTATAGAACCCTGTGTGTCTTATTATTTAATCCGTAACTGGAGGGAAGAGACTAATTAATACCTTTCCCAACGGTATTTGTGCGTAAGTGAATGCATGGAATTCAAGTGGAATTCGAACCCGACACCCCGATTTGTTGTTCCTAATCGATATCCACTGCATCCCAACGCCTAGTTCTGCGCTTAACTTCGTAAAGTCGAGGTAACAAAGCGGAAAGCCCATCCAAGCAACTACCAGGAAAATATTTTACTCTATTTTTTAAATGAAGTACCGTAATTATTTTCACCATTTGCATTATTTATAAGGAATAAACGTTATAAGAAGCAAGAGGCTACTGAATGTTAATAATATATGGATATTTGATTTTCTAAGCCCAGTTTAGATGGGGCCCAAAGCTGAAAGTATGGGGTATCCAGTTAGGATTGAACACGCTACTAAGTTGTAATAGTTTCTAGCGACATAAGCTTGTTAACCACGTTCATTAATGATAGAGGACAACATATTAAAGAAGAAATAAGAAGACTGGAAATAACTATTTATATTTTATTTAATGTTTTAAAGATCAAATTTGACAGGGAAGCAAGAAGCCGGAGATGGGCTCCGAAAAAGTGCGAGAAAAGAAACTATTAACATAGAACTTGCGGTTACATTTATCTAACTGAACTGTAAATTGCGGACATCTTGTTGCCAGTCTAGTACAGTGGTTCAATTCATAAAGTCTAGGTACCATAGCAAAAAGCTCATCCATAAAATTCTTCTTCTTCTTCTTCTTTTATGTGCCATGTCTTTTCAGGACGTAGGCGATCATGGCTTTTCACATCTCCCTGTCACTGGTGGCTCTTAGCATGCTTTCTCCTGTTGCACGATGCAACCCTCGTTCCGTCATCCACCTGATCAGGTCCTTCAAATATGTTATCCGCTGCTTTCCCCTGTCTCTTTTTCCTTCTACCTGGCCTGTTAGTAACAGTTTCTCCAAGCCCTCCTTCCTCAATGAATGTCCCAGGAACTTTAGTTGTCTCTTCCTGATACTTAGCTTTAATTTTCATTTTCGTCTCCATCCTTTCCAAAACCTCATCATGCTCGGTCCATGATATGCGCAGCATCATTTTGTAGAACCACATTTCAGCTGCTTCAAGTTTTTCCTTCATCTTCGAATATATTGTCCAGCATTCACTGCCATATTGAAGAACTGACATCACATAGCAATCCAGTACTCCCCTCTTTATTTCTAGTGAAATTGTCCTGTTTCTTAATACTTTACTCAACTTCTGGAATGCTTCTTTTGCCATGCCAATTCGCCTTTGGATCTCAGTGTTGCACTTTTCGTCTTCGGTTAGAACACTTCCCAGGTATTTAAATTTCTGTACCTGCTTGATTCTTTACTATGGGGGAAAAGTCGCTGAACTAGAGGCGCAAGGTCAGGAACAAAAATATAGTATATTCTTCTTTGGATTTCATAAAGAATCTCTAAGTATATACCTTGAGCACCGGACCAAATGGGGAAGCAACAATATTCGAAGCATGGATGTATGGTAGACTTACACTACCGGACATAATTATTAGGCCATCCCAGTTTTTTTTTTTTTTAAGAAATGATGTATTTCATACTACTATTAGTATTTATTGCAAAATGAAAATAAAATGGTTCTTTTGTTTTAAATTTTTATAAATTCGTTTGATGCATATGTTATTGTGCAGTATTAACAAAATAACCATTCTGTTTTTATTTACAATTATTCACTTGGCAATAAATACTAAGAAAATAGTATGACAGACACCATTTTTTAAAACACTCGGGTGGCCTAATACTTATGGCCGGTAGTGTATGTATATATATATAGAGAGAGAGAGAAAGAGAGAGAGGGGAGGAGAGAGAGAGATTTCCAAAGAAAAGTTATACCTAATGTTAAAAGTTAATTAATAAATGTATACAGATTCACACACACACACACACACGCACACCACACACACACACACACACACACACACACACACACACATATATATATATATATATATATATATATATAGGAAAGAATATTAATAAAAAAGTTTTGAATTTAAAAATTAATAAAAAAAGTTTTGAATTTAAAAATTTCATACTATTTTGAAGTGGATAATTCTAAATGAAAATAGAATGGGCCTTTTTTTATTATTACTTGACAAAATTTTTCAAAACAAGGAAGCAAAGATGAACTCGTCCGAATCACCCTAAATTTTCTTCATTCTTTTATTGATGAAACTGCAATATAGGTAATTACTAAATATTTATAAATGTATTTGATGCACGTGTTATTGTGCAGTATTAAAAAAGGAAATAGTCTACTTTAATTTACAATTATTAACTTGGAAATAAATCCTAAAACATAGTATGAAATACATCATTTTTTAAACACTGGGGCTGCCTATTAATTATGGCCGGTAGTGTATGAAAGATAGGTTGAGGAGATTGCCTTCCACGACACAGTGAATCGACTTTCTTAGCAGGAGGCCAAGCAATGAATTCAATATAATCTTTCCACTTCATGTCAGCCGAGAATGTTAGCCTGAGAAGATGCAAAGAGTCACTCTCCTGGGGGTTAGGGTCAGTCATATCTAGCAATGGATTGCTATATCTAGCAATCCATCTCTAGAATCTAGCAATATATCTCTAGATATATAGCGGGAGTACCGGGCCAATATGTCGCAATAATATTCCAAGCATGGATGAATGGTAGAGTTTTAGATATGCAAGATAGATTCTGGAGAAAAAATTGTTGCGCACCACAGTGTAAACCAATGTTCTTAGAAGCTGGATTTAATATAATCTTTCCAATTCATGTCAGCCAAGAATGTAAGCTCGAGAAGATGCAACGGGTCACCCTCCTGGTGGTTACCATCAGCCATTCTGAGGGGAAGTACAAAGGGGTCTCTCGATCTTGTTCTATATTCCCGATTCGTACTGATTATTAATGCTCAGAACTAAGCACTAAGAAATAATTTTTACATTATTCGGACTATTGTTCTCATCTTTGTTGCCATTTGTACAACGTTTCAGCCGTTGTACGCTCCAGCCTTCTTCAGGTGCTAGGAATTTTGAACAGAATCCATTATTACAATCCCTGGGGTATATCATCTCCATCCCTTTTGCGTAGAACCTCTTTTTAGTAGTCATGAGTTCTCCTATGTGCCCTGTCCCTTCAGGACGTAAGCGATCATGGCCTTCCACGTTTCCCTATCCCTGGTGGCTCTGAGCTCGCCTTCTCCTGTTACACCATGCAATCCTCGTTCCGTCATCCACCTGATTAGGTCCTTCAAGTATGTTATCCGTTGCTTTCCCCTGTCTCTTTTTCCCTCTATCTGGCCTGTTAATATCAGATTCTTCAAGCCCTCCTTCCTTATTGCATGTCCCAGGAACTTCAGCTGTCTCTTCCTGATGCTCAGTATTAATTTCCATTTATCTCTCACTAACCATGTAAGTTACATGTTCACTACTTCTGTAGCCTAGTATTGAACTCACAACTCTTTGGGTCAAGTCACAGGAAAAAACCAACGTCTATATCCAACAAAGATGAGGAATAATGTCCGAATAATATAAATACTTTAATTACGATCTCATCTAAGAAATAACTTTAATAAATGAGTAATAAATATACACCTAGAGTTGAACTACTGCTAATATATCCAGTGGAGTACTGGTACAACGGTGAAACAACAATAGTCAAAATGGACACCCACCTCCGAATAAGTCAACGGCCACGTATCCCTGACCAAAGCAAGCCTCAAGTCGGACGACGTCGGTTATAATCTGACTTGGCGGGTGGGGATAGATTCCGCCAGGTATACTTTACAGAAGTCTCGCTACTCAGGAATAAATACTTACTTAGTACTGTATTGTCATTTTGCTATTAAAATGCATTTTTATAATTTAAGGCTGTATTAATTGTCATTCTGCTATTAAAATGTATTTTTATACTTTAGTGCTGTATTAATTGTCATTTTGCTATTAAAATGTATTTTTATACTTTAGTACTGTATTGATTGTCATTTTGCTATTAAAATGTATTTTTATACTTTAGTACTGTATTAATTGTCATTTTACTATACAAATGTATTTTTATAATTTAGTGCTGTATTGATTGCCATTTTGCTATAAAAATGCATTTTATACTTTAGTACTGTATTGATTGTCATTTAACTATAAAAATGCATATTTTTACTTTAGTGCTGTATTGATTGTCATTTTGCTCTAAAAATGTATTTTTATACTTTAGTGCTGTATTGATTGCCATTTTGCTCTAAAAATGTATTTTTAGACTTTAGTGTTGTATTGATTGTCATTTTGCTATAAAAATGTATTTTTATACTTTAGTGCTGTATTGATTGTCATTTTGCTCTAAAAATGTATTTTTAGACTTTAGTGTTGTATTGATTGTTATTTTGCTCTAAAAATGTACTTTTAAACTTTAGTGTTTATTGATTGTTATTTTGCTATAAAAATGTATATTTATCTTTGGTGTTGTATTGATTGTTATTTTAATATAAAAATGCATTTTTTTAATTTAGTGCAGCGTTGATTGTCATTTTGCTATAAAAATGTATTTTTACAATTTAGTGTTGTATTGATTGTCATTTTGCTATAAAATATTTTACTATTGGTCAGTTTTGAATAAATAAATATAATGCGATTTTTTTTTTGGCCATAATGTTTTTGTACTTCATGAACCATCAAGCAAAAATCAGAACACTATTCTCCTACAGCTGGGACCCTAAAAAGTGCTATCACCTCAGTTCAGTGCGGACATGGGAATAACAACAGTTAAGAGATGATTCATGCTTCTAAAAGCCGCCAATCTCTCGATCATAAACCTTGCTGCCGGATGTAGTTTACCGTATAAATGCTGTTTGCTAGTTAGTGAAACATTTTTAACAGAAGAAAGCTAAACTTAAAATAATAAAAAATATTTAAAACTGCATTTTTAAGCTTTTACAAGTAAAATTATTGCACTTATTTTATTATTTTGGTTTTTCATTATATATCTAGAGGTGTAGTGTTTTTTATTTTCTTTATTTATTAAAGTCCAAGCAGTAGAAGGCCCAAGAGCCACTCATGGTAGTGGATCAAGAAAAGATAGTGTGATATGAATGTAAGAGGAACTAGATACGTTTGCCTATTGTCAAGTTCACACACCTTCCCCGTCTTTTGAAAAGGAGCAGCCCTTATTTCCTGCTTACAATTGGGTTTCCGGCTCTTTCTTTAAATGTCTTCTAATTTTTGTTCAGTCCCATTAATCCCTTCCGTCTTAGACACAATATTTCTTTTCTTGAGCTGAAACGTTTAAAGAAATAATTTAAAAAACGCTCATCACCCGAAATTAAAAATTGCACTTATAGTTTTGAGATATCTCACTTCAAAGTTAACTTTAACATAATGTTTTTTATAAACTGAAAAATAATAAAAAAATACTCTGAATAATTTCAGTGGATTAAATGAATATTTTTATAGAAAACTAAGGAGATAATATAGGGTGTGACAGGGAGATCGTGCCATAAGCCATATCTAAAAGAAAACGAAAATTCCTGAGAACGGACTAACAATAAGATAAAACATATACTTCTCAAAAATTAATAATTGTTTAGAATTGGTTCAAAACCGACAATATATCTGAAAATGTTTTGTTTGAGCGTCATGTCGGATAATTAAGGTCTGGTCGTACAATTTAAGTACAGCCTTTTTGTTTTCTCTTCAAGATAAATGACAATGTATAGCAAATAAAAAATTGACGAAGAAAATATTAATAGCCGACAATGTAGACTTATCAAATTGTAGTCGGTAAAAAAATAAAAATAAACCAAAATAAAATTTTAAAAAAAAAATGAGAAAGATAAGCAACTTCTTATCAAGTTTGAAAAATAAGATAACTTTAAATTTAAAAAGAATTTGCGAAATATGCTAATTTAACTATTTTCTCGCATATCGTATGACATCTTAGTTTTTGTCAATGTTCGGACAATCATGAATATTAAAAATCAAAACAAAATAAAAAAAATAAAAAATATCAACTGGATCTTAGTTTAGCAATGAATAAATTGACAAAAAAAAAAAAAAAAAAAAACAACCGGAAGAAGAACCGGAAATTATTATTAGGAAAGAAAGTATATTTTATCTGTACAAGTTAACGACCTTAAGATAAAGACGTGAATTTGTTTCGCGAAATCTAGTAACTGAATATATTCAAAGAAATAAAATTAATAATAATAATAATAATAATAATAATAATATAGAGTAATATGGAGAAGAATCCACAATATTGTTGGTCTTAACCTAGCATCTTAGTTTTAGTCACCTCCTCACCGCCGTAACGTAGCTTCCCTGTGCCATTTCTAAAAATAATCCTGCTAGATATGCAAATTAAAATGCAAAGAAGAATCCACAATATTAATGGCCCTGGCCTGGTATCTCGGATTTAATCACATCCCCACCGCCATAGCGTAGGATCCCTGTGACTTTTCTATGAATAATCCTGCTATAAATTTAGATATAATTGATAAACTCCAAAGAAGAATCAACAATATTAATTGTCCTGAACTGGCATCTCTGATTTAGTGACATCCTCACAGCCATAACGTAGCTTCCCTGTGATTTTTCTATAAATAATCCTGCTAGATATTTAGATATCCAAGATAAAATGCAAAGAAGAATCCACAATATTAATGGTCCTGTCCTGGCATATCAGATTTAGTCACCTCCCCAGCGCCATAGCGTAGGATCCCTGTGCCTTTTCTATAAATAATCCTGCTATATATTTTTACATATCCTTGATAAAATCCACAGAAGAAACCACAATATAATTTGTTCTGACCTGGCATCTAGGATTTAGTGGCCTCCCCACCGCCGTAACGTACTTTCCCTGTGCCTTTTCGATAAATAATCCTGCGATACAATTAGATATCCAAGATTAAACACAAAGAAGAATCCACAATATTATTGGTTCTAACCTGGCATCTCGAATTTAGTCATTTCCCCACCGCCGTAACGTAGGTTCTCTGTGCCTTTACTACAAAGTTATTCGTGGTAAGTGTTCTGAGGAACTTTCTGTTTGGGGATTTTTAAATATTCCTATATATTTTTTTAATGAGTGGTTATTTTCTCCATCTCAAGCCCCCACTTATAAATTACACATATGGGAACAAGTTTGGACTTCATAGAGATTTCAGGTATTACGGTGACTGCGGTAATAATGTGTTGTATGGGTGTCATGGATATGGGTGTCATGGAGGTATTTTTAGGTCACTAATTGGGACCAGCTAAGATTAAGACATTAAAAATCATCCTTCCATAATCCCTACTTTCACATTGTCTCACTTTATTTTTCAAGATAAATATTACTTTCTGTTAGAGAACCTAGATTTTAAGAATTTAAGCGCAAGTCAAGTGCCCCGCTGTTCATCTACGGGTTCTTGACAGGCTCCAAAGGATAATCGGTAATGTGATAGGTACCGACTTGGCGGCTCGACTACAGCCACTTTCTCACCGACGAGAAGTGGCTTCCCTTTGTCTGTTCTATAAATACTTTCATGGCTTCTGCTCCAACGAACTTAAGTCACTAGTGCCTCCGCAACAGGTGTTTACTCGTGCAACCAGACTGGCAACTGGGTCTCACCTATTCAGTTAGATGAACCAAATGCAGACGAAAATTCTATTCCTGCAACTTCTTTACCCGCACTTCCCGCCCGTGGAACTCGCTTCCTTATTCTTGCTTTCTTGACGGCTACAACCTCAAGGAATTTAAATGCAAGGTCAATACTCATCTCTTAACTACTTAACCCTAGTTCATTCCACACTGTCTTGTAGATCCTTTCCTTTCTCTCTACCTTTGCAACTGTCATCACACCTGTATTCCCATTCTTCTCTTGCTCCTTTCTAACTGGTTTGTCCTTCTCCTCACTTTCCTCTAATCCTTTTACTCTTATGTAGCCCCCTGCACATCAGTGGCGTTACCGCCTTGCTCGGGGTGATATGATAAAAAACTAAGTCTCGATTTGTGGCAAGGACTCATCACTTTACAGTTCAATTGATTAGATTTAACCGTAAGTTCTATGTTAACATTTCTCAGTTCTAGCTCGTGAGACTCTCTTACGCCTTCTTGCTTTCAAGCCAACATTGATCTTCAAAAAATTAAATGCATTGTCAATTGTTATCAACAGTTTTCTTGCTTCAGTCAGTTAATTGACATACGTGATACACGCTTTGAGCGATCATGTCTCGAAAGAGACATGACTGACTGAGCAGAAGATTATCCCGCAGTAAGTTGCCATTGCTTTCTGTGGTAGACTGGTTGGCAGCCAAGGATATAGAACCCAATCTATCCTGCCATTTAGCTTATAGTTGGAGTGAGAAGAGATGGATTATATCATTATATTAATAAGTAGTAATTAGTGGGGGATCAATGTATTACTTCATAACAATAGAAAACCGATCCCCCACTTTATGCCCAGTAGAAGCTTTAATTGTTTTCAACTATTATGTTCAGTCAGTCAGTTAAGTGCCATACGTGATACATGCTTTGGGCAATCATGTCTCAAAAGAGACATGACTGACTGGGCAGAAGATTATCACGCAGTAGGTTGCCATTGTTTACTGCGGTAGACTGGTTCCCAGCCAAGGCTACAGAAGCCAATCTGTTTTATTATTTACCCATAACTGGAGGGAAGAGAGGCATTAATGCTTTTTCCCTAGGGTATTTGTGCGTAGGATGTGCGTTGTGGTGCATTGGATATCGGCTCAGAACGAGAATTCGGGGAGCCGAGTTCGAATTCCAGCTGAATTCATTGCATTCACTTACGCGCAAATACCCTTAGGAAAGGTATTAATCCGTTTATTCCTTCCAGTTATGGGTTAAATAACAGGACAGATTGGGTTCTATAGCCTTGGTCAGTAACCAGTCTACCGCAGAAAGCAATGTCAACCTATTGCGGGATAATTTTCTGCCCAGTCAGTCATGTCTCTTTCGAGACATGATCGCCCAAGCGTGTTTAACGTATGGCACTCAACTGACTGACTGATTTGTGCGTAAGTGAATTTAAAGATTTCAACTGAAATTCGAACTCGGCTCCCCGATTTCTCGTTACGAGTTGATATCTACTGCACCATAACGAACACCTATCTTCTTGATTACACTTCCTTTATGATCTTCGTTCTTTTTTCTTCCTCTTTCGCTCTCAATAACTACTTGTCTTAGTGGCTTTACTGCATTGCTTGAGGTGAATTGATTAGAAAAAGTGTCATTCATGTTTTCGGTCTCGTGTTTTCTAATGATTGATTATATTGAATAAATAAACAGGTCTTGTGCTAAGAAGGATGTTTTACTCCATCGTACCAGATAATTTTTCTTTTCAAAATCCATATTTGCGCAATTATGAATCTATTACTCGGCGGTGTATTGGATTTCTTGGGTAAGAAATAGCTTGTATGGAATTGCACTCATTTAATCACCCCAGAGAAGCATTTTTCCCCTCCATCAGGAGACCGATATATTCTTCGTCTCACATTTTCTATTGACTTGAAGTCAGACAGTCAGATAAGTGCCATACGTGATACACGCTTGGGCGATCATGTCTCGAAAGAGACATGACTGACTGAGCAGAAGATTATCACTCAGTAGGTTTCCCTTGCATTCTGCGGTAGACTGGTTGCCAGCCAAGGCTATAGAACGCAATCTGCCCTTCCATTTAGCTTAATTGTTTTCAACTATTATGTTCAGTCAGTCAGTTAAGTGCCATACGTGATACATGCTTTGGGCAATCATGTCTCAAAAGAGACATGACTGACTGGGCAGAAGATTATCACGCAGTAGGTTGCCATTGTTTACTGCGGTAGACTGGTTGCCAGCCAAGGCTACAGAACCCAAACTGTTTTATTATTTACCCATAACTGGATGGAAGAGACGCATTAATACTTTTTCCCTAGGGTATTTGTGCGTAGGATGTGCGTTGTGGTGCATTGGATATCGGCTCGGAACGAGAACTCCGGGAGCCGAGTTCGAATTCCAGCTGAATTCATTGCATTCACTTACGCGCAAATACTCTTGGGAAAGGTATTAATCCATCTATTCCTTCCAGTTATGGTTTAAATAACAGGAGATTGGGTTCTATAGCCTTGGAGTGAGAAGAGAAGGATTATATTATATTAATAAGTAGTAATTAGTGGGGGATCAGTTTAATACTTCATAACAATAGAAAACCGATCCCCCACTTTATGCCCAGTAGAAGCTTTAATTGTTTTCAACTATTATGTTCAGTCAGTTAGTTAAGTGCCATACGTGATACATGCTTGGGCGATCATGTTTCTTTCGAGACATGACTGACTGGGCAGAAGATTATCACGCAGTTGGTTGCCATTGCATTCTGCGGTAGACTGGTTGCCAGCCAAAGCTATAAAACCCAATCTGTCTCGTTATTTAACCCATAACTGGAAGGAAGAGACGGACTAATACCTTTCCCAAGGGTATTTGCGCGTAAGTGAATGCAATGAATTCAACTGGAATTCGAATTGAAGTAGAGCGATTATATTGTATCAATTATATATTGTATCAATTATATTGTATCAATTATATTGTATCCATTGCTGGGTCGGATCTTAAGAAGGTTGGTTCACTTTATCATTTCACGCATTTCTTTTTTCTTATCGGAATCCATTTTGCACATTTATAAATCTACCATTCGTCAGTGTATTGAATATTGTTGCATATTTGATGCGTTGTCCCGGTTATATAACTCGAGATTCTCAACAAAATTCCAAGACGTGTTTGTTACGATTTCGGTCCTAACCTGGTATCTCGTACCTCGGCTTCCCTCCGACTTCTTCGTTAAATATTTTAAGGACAGTCATTTTAATGAGCTCTCTTCTCAGGGTACGGAGACTGCGTGAATTTAAGCGTAACTCTAGGTTGCATACTACGTCACATACAGGATGCGATGGTTAAATTGTCTCTATTTTATATTCTTAATTTCGTGCATATGCGTTGTTTGCCGACTGTATAAAAAATGTAAAAAGTAAGTAAATTGAAGTAAAAAATAAGAAAATTCTTAATATTGCATTCACATTTTTTAGCTGCTATATTTTAAGTAAGAATATCTTGGCCTTTCCTTTTCTAGATTTAATAACTTGTTTTTTTCAGGTTTAATATAATCTGAAGAATATTTTTTTCATGCGCACATTTTTCCATGGAAACTATGATTTTTCTGTTGCTATTAATTTAATATAAATTAAATACTGAAAACTGCATTCAAAAATGTTAAAAAGAAAAAAATTATATGCAACTGATTAAAAACAATAAAAACATTATTTATAATTAATTCCGATAATCAATTCTGATAAAATAATAAGTGATAAATAAAGTTTGATTGATAAAAATGATTAAAGATACCATCAGACATTTAATGTTGGAAACTGCATGCAAAAATATTAAACAGAAAATAGTTATAAATAATAAGATTTATTATTAGAAGCGTTAGTCACTCACTCACTTATGTACTTATCTAGTTAGTCTCCCTTTTCGGACTTCACATATTTTGATGTAACTTTTTTTCTACTGAACCAAAATTCAAAACCTTTTTTCAAAATGTAGCTAACGTAGTGTTCGATCTAAAACTGTAAACTGTTTGAAATTTGGTTGAGAACTGAATTAATGGTGAAGGTTGAAAGTTGCCTAGATTCACTCAATGTCATATTTAAGAATATATTCAACCACTTCCGCAGTTGTATGATATTTGTTGTTTTTTTATCTTTCAGATTTCTTTTATAAGCCTACTATATATTATCAGCCTACTACATATTATAAGAATCATATGCGAACAGTATTTACGATATTTCGGCTGTTTCTGGCCTTCTTCAGGTGCTAGGAATTTTTAACCGAACATTTTAATTTATACCTGGGGTATATCACTTTCATTCTAAGTGCGAAGCCACTTCCGGCAGCCAGGTAGTTATCTCCCTTTAACCGGACTCTCTAAATTATTTGTTCATTGTAGCGTGGTAATGAACTCACAACTCTTTGGGTCAAGTCACTGGAACTAACCAACGTCTACATCCACTGAGCCATGTGTCCTTGAGAACACATGGAATGAGAAAGTGATCGAAGTAAAGGTTTTGGTACAAGATTTTTATCACCTGAAGAATCCCTCAACGTAAAACGTCGAAACGTCAAAATATGGCAATAAAGAGAAGAACAATAGTCCAAACAATGTACATAATGAAAACCATATATATATATATATATATATATATATATATATATATATATATGTTGCGTTTTTATATATATATATATAAAATTCAACGCATTATCAAAACCGTTTATAAACTATAATATATTTAGATGGAAAAGTTTTTGATACCAATTTAATCAGACCGTAAATTACAAACTTAATTTTCTAATTTTCGGTCTGATGAGATCGATACCAAAAATTTACCCGAAATAAATTATGGTTTATAACCGCCTTAGATGATGCGTTGAGTTTTTCTTCATGTACATCATATTGCTCTGGAGAGTAGACTTTGATACATTGGTCTTTCTGTTTCTATTTCTTTAATAATTTATATTAAATAGGTCTGTTTGGATTATCCTCTCCATTTACAGATTTGGCATCATTACAGTTCTTCAAGTGATATGTTAAAATAAATGGTGAAAATGAATTATTTTTAAAATAAAGGATGAATTCATGATCATTTAGGAAATTAGAGAGTGGTGGTGGAGAAAATTGTTTAGGTGTGTCAATATTGTTCAATAAAAATGATAATAAGATAACCATGGATATTTAACATTTGGCTTATAAAAGGGAGCAGGATTGCTTGGATCTAGACATGTTACTTTTTAATTTTGTCTGGATGAGATACATAGTGGGACCTTAGATTTTTTAAATGGGTAGACAATATTTTTTAACAGGAAGTTGAATTTTACTTGTTTTTTTTTATTGAACAATAGATTTTTTCTTACTATTTCGTGAGTAAAGGGGTTAGAATATTTAGATCAGAATTGGGATTAAATAATTATAGTATTTAGTCAGTTAAGTGCTTTGGGCGATCATGTCTCGAACGAAACATGACTGACTGGGCAGATTATCCCGCAACCGGTTGCCATTGCTTTCTGCGGTAGACTGGTTGCCAGCCAAGGCTAAAGAACCTAATCTGTTGGAATCACAGTTGTAGTTGCAGTTGCTCTGAGCTCCACTCAGCTAGAATAAGTTACCCGGACCTACTATTTCACTTGAAGACTGTATATATTTATTTCTCGTAATAGTATTCCTAAAATGACTAACCCGAGTTCCAGTCTGTATATTGCATTCAATATAACTTACATTTTATATCTCCATATCTGTTTTTGTTATTTATTATTTTGTCCGGTTCTTCACCTGGAATCCACAACAATTATGTTGGAGTATAAGTTATAAATGAAACATTGTACACAATTAAATTTTAAAGAAAATTATTTTTTGGGGTTAGGTACAAAGGAGGATTACACAATACTTAAATAGGTAAATAACTTTTACCAGCAAGTTGGATTTTTTAAAAACTACTTCATGAGTAAAGGGGCTAGAATGTTTATGTTATAATTAGGATTAAATAATTCTGGTATAACAAAAATATATTGTAGTTAAGAAAACTAATTAAGCATTGTGTGGGTCATTTATTTTAGTAAAATAATTATTAATTTTTGAATTATATTAGAGAGAGAGAGAGAGAGAGAGAGAGAGAGAGAGTAATTTACTCAGAAATTCGCTGTCGAATCTTTTCAAAATATAAATTTACGCTCGAGTTTCTTTCCCATCTCACCATTCCTGAAATAATTTGTATTTTTCTTAGCAAAAGCACAAGACCACAAAAATCATAAAAAAATCAAAAGAAATCGGTTAAATTCAGTATCTCGTGTTTTTGAAAATGAACAAAATAAGAATAGATTTTCCTATATATATATATGAATGCGAAGACAAGAAGAAAATCTATTCCAATATACATATATAAATATATATAATTAAACACACACACACACACACACACACACACACATATATATATATATATATATATATAGAGAGAGAGAGAGAGAGAGAGAGAGATACACTACCGGCCTTAATTTTTAGGAGACCCCAGTGTTTTAAAAAAAATTATATATTTCATACATTTTGGTATTTATTACCAAAGTGATTTATTGTAAATAAAAACAGAATGGTTCTTTTGTTAATATTGCACAATAACTTGTGCATCAAATGAATTTATAAATATTTAATAATTACTTATATTGCAGTTTCATCAATGAAAGAATGAAGAAAATTTAAAGTGATTCGAATGAGTTCATCTTTGCTGTCTTGCCTTCTAAAATTTTGCAAAGTAATAATACCAAAGAAAAAATTCTTTTTTTATTTAGAATTATCCACTTGACAATGAATACTAAAAATAGTATGAAATACATCATTTTTTGAAAACAAACTGGGGTGACATAATAATCATGGCCGGTCGTGTATGTATGTATGTATATATATGTATACAAAGCTCAAAATAAGTGCCTAATATCGTTAAGGGCAAGAACTCAAGGTGGCTTCCATTCGTAGATCACATGTTTATTTGATTGGCAAACAAATACTTTTGCACTTTATCTTAAAGTTTCACACTCAACTCCAAAGTTGAGCAAATATTAGTTTCTCATTAACATTTAGTCGTGTCTTCATCACGTCAGTTTTCAATTATGAAAACAGGCTTCAAACCTAACTTTATAACAGCCGGCTGAGGTAGTAATAAAGTTTTTCAAATGCTTCGTTTATAGTTGATATTTTCGATCAATCCTTTCCCATTAAAATGTTGTTCTTAGCTGCCAGTACAATATTGCTTTCATGCCTTAGACACCAGATACCGTTGTGGTGCAACGGATACAGGCTCAGAATGAGAAATCAGAGAGCTGAGTTCGAATTCCAGCTGAATTCGATTCATTCGCTCACGTCCAAATACGCTTGGGAAATGTATTAATCCATCTCTTTTGCCTCCATCTATGCGTTAAATAGAAGTTCAGACTGGGTTTTATAGTCTGGGTTCGCAACCGGTCATCCACAGAAATGAATGGTAACCTACTTTGGAGAAACTTCTGCCTAGTTAGTCATGTCTTTTCGAGACATGATCACCCAAACATATATCACGTATGGCAATTAACTGACTGATTGACTTAGACATCAGGTAACAGCACTTGTGTTAAGAACACCGCCATAAAAAATGGTGGTTTCAGCCTTGATTGCAAGAGCAAATAAAGGAGGTAACACACGTCATAATAAACTGCTAACTCCGAGATATTTCGTGGTTGATAGTCAATGTGTTATAATAATAATAATAATAATAATAATACAAAATAATAATAATAAAAAAAAATAATAATTAAAAAATAATAATAATAATAATAAAAATAATAATAATAATAAAAAAATAACAATAATAATAATAATAAAAAATAATAATAAAAATAATAATAATAATAATAAAAAATAATAATAATAATAAAATAATAATAATAATAATAAAAAAAAAATGTGGAAATTGAAAACAAGAGTTGTGCCAGTGATAGTAGGTGCACTTGGAATGATAAAAAATGGAACAAAACAACACATTGAAAGAATCCCTGGAAACCCCAGCTTAAGAGATATACAAAAAATTGTCTTATTAAGTACAGCCCACACACTAAGGAAAACTTTATCTAGGTAATGCTGAGGATGATAGGGAAGATAGAAAAACATGAAATGGAGCCATAACAACACGCCACTACATGCCTTAGGTCTCCCCGCAGTCTTGGTTGGTAGTGCGACCAAAGCAGAAATCGAAATATGATGAAAAATGACATAATAATAATAATAATAATAATAATAATAATAATAATAATAAGAAGAAGAAGAAGAAGAAGAAGAAGAAGAAGAAGAAGACATATTTAATCCTTTTTCGTGTGTTGTTGAGTTCTGTGAAACCGTTTAGACATGACGTCACTCATACGCTATATGCATGTTTATATTAGAAATCTAACCACACAGATATATCAGGATGAAGTTTAACAATTTTTTTTGTCTATAATGATGACAACATTTAGTTCTTTATAATGACCGAAACGATCGAAAGCAGTTGAAAAAATAAAACAGGATAAAAGCAAGTATATTGGACAGATTAAGCACAATTCCAGAAATTAATTTGGATATTGAACACTTCTGATGCTTTGATGCCAGTTACCAGTTACATGTGGCTTACGGCCATATCACGTTGAATACACCGGTTTTCGCTCGATCACCGAAGTTAAGCAACGTTGAGCCTGGGGTGACCGCTTGGTAATACCAGGTGCTGTAAGCGTTTAGTGACGGATGTGCGTTGTGGTGCAGTGGATATCGGCTCGGAAAGAGAAATCGGTGAGCCGAATTCGTATTCCAGTTGAATACCCTGCATTCACTTAAACACTGGTAACCTTGGGAAAGGTATTAATCCGTCACTTCCCTCCAGTTATAGGTTAAATAACAGGGTAGGACTTGGGGACCCTGCTCTTCAAAACAAATCCCAATGAATCTTGATACTAGAAAAGAAAAATGTTGTAAAATAAAAATAACCTCACCCAAAATCATTGGATATGACCTTAACTGATCCCATAAGGATTGATAGGTCGTTAATCCTCGAAACAAACAAACAAAACCAGTTACATGTGTTAAAAACAACAAACAAAAATCTCTTACATTATTCGGACTATTGCCCTCATCTTTGTCGCGATTTGTACGACATTTCAACCATTGTCTGTTCTAGCCTTCTTCAGGTGCTAGGAATTTCAAACCGAACCATTTATTACAAACAATGTTATATATGAACTCCGAAATTCCCAGCACCTGAAGAAAGCCGGAGCGTAAAACAACTGAAACGCCGTACAAATGGGAACAGAGAGGGGGACAATATTCCGAATAATGTAAATACTGTAAATACTACCTCATCTCAGAAATATAGACAAATAGAATGATCTATTATTAAACGTCGTACAAATGGCAACAAAGATGAGGACAATAGTCCGAATAATGTAAATAATGTAAATAGTACCTTATCGCAGAAATATAGAAAAATGGAATGATCTGTTATTAAACGTCGTACAAATGGCAACAAAGATGAGGACAATAGTCCGAATAATGTTAATACTGTAAATACTACCTCATTTCAGAAATGTAAACAAATACTAAAAAATCTCTTAGTTTAAAGCCTTGTTGGTAAGACCATAGAAAATCATGGATGGCGCCATAATAAAATAAAAACAAACTTATTTGTATGATTTATTTCGTGGCTGTTAGTCAGTATGTAAACGAATCATCATCATCATCGTCACCATCATCATCATCATCATTAAATCCATGACTTGTTGTGGGTCTAGTGCCGCTGCTTAGGTGAACACCTGACCAGTTTTTTCCACATATTTAAACTTATTTATAAATGGAACTTTGTCTATGTGTGTATGTGTGTGTGTGTATGTGTGTGTGTGTGTGTGTGTGTGTGTCCGTTATCTATAGACTCCGAAACGGCAGAACCGATTTTCTTGAAAATTTACACAGTTGTACTATAAGCGTCTGCGAGTGTTCTTAGCGAGGTTTTGTGTCGAGGTACCCTCGATAAATATCAAAAATCGATAATCGAAAAAATCGGTTTATAGAAGGAGTGGTCCTACTTTAATCAAATTTGATAAACTCATAGACAAAGACATAACAAACGATATTCAGAAGTTTCAAGGTTCCAGTTCTTACAATAGTGCAGAAAATCGATAATATACATATATAAAAGTCAAGATGTTTGTGTGTGTCTGTTTATCTGTCTGTATGTCTGTATTCTTTTCAGCCCTTTTATTTTAGTTTTTGCTTCGGGTTTGGCTCTAAGTAGGTATAATTGTAGTTCTCAGTCTCAGCCATGATACCATTTACTCAGAGGACTTATTTAGCCTTCAAAATTCATTTTACGACGAAAAAAACTTATTTGATATCGGTACCAGGAAATTAATATTTGACTTACATCCATTCATTTTTCTTTCTGTCTACGGTTTCGCTTTAACTGGAAACAACTATTGCTTTTTAGTCTTTCGTGCCAACGTCCAAAGAGTCTGAGCTCCAGGACCATGGATTAGTTTTAAAGCTTTCATTACACTCGAGCAACGCCTGGGCTATACTGCTAGTCTTGAATAAAAGCCGTAGAGGTACTCATTCATGCATTAG
The DNA here is from genome assembly GCA_037127315.1 of Ascarosepion bandense. Lineage (NCBI taxonomy): Eukaryota > Metazoa > Mollusca > Cephalopoda > Sepiida > Sepiidae > Ascarosepion > Ascarosepion bandense. The sequence goes on along the minus strand of JBBBDQ010000272.1, from coordinate 1,610,942 downwards.
GAAATAAACACGAGAGAGCCTATTCCTCATCAGCTCCAACCACAGCCGATGCTTTTGAATAATCGTGTTGGTCAAGGACACGTGGCAAACCATTCCATTGGTGGTGGGGACTATCCTCCCTTACCGTTGAAAGCAACAGTGCCGTATAATCACCACACTGGCTCCATATACAAAGCTATCGGACCCAGTCTACTTCATTGTGCTAGATGGGCGTTGGCTCTACAACAAGCTTTATCCCTCTCTTCTTTTTAATCCTGCTGTGTTTTTTAAAAACCTTACTCACCAAAAAAAAAAAAAAAAAAAAAGATTACGAGACAGAAAATATGATGGTGGCGGGAATCGGTTTAGTTGTCCGTGACCCGACAATATATTAACGAATTCTATTAATGATAAAAAGAAGAAAAAAAAAATCAATTTCTGTGAAGACTTCAAAGGCCACGTAAAGCAGATTCATCACTGCGTAGTTCGTTGCTGAAAAAAGATTTTGAAAACGTTCTAGAAGAATTCAATTAAGAAATGTTTAGGAAAGTGGTAAAATATTGTAGGGAAAGAAAGTAAATATCTTGTTCAATAAAATTAATGTCGAAAGTTAAAAAAAATTGTTTCTTTTTACTTCATCAACCGTAGAAACATCTGTCCGACTAATATTATTAAAACGATTCAAATAATAATAATAATAATAATAATAATGATATGAAAGAAAAATGGAATCGATAAAATAAGTCGATGAACACTTAAGAAACTATGATTCCTTCCTTTACAGCAATCACATTTACGTTCTTTAAAAGGATGCCAGTCAAAACGTGTTAAAAATCGGACGCTTAAAGGTATCTGTGTAATTGTGTTCACTGACTGCGAAAGCGAAAATGAAAGTAAATTTTACTCTATTTTTTCCCGCGCTTTCGCACTTGTCTCCTCGTTTCAGCTTTTCACACCTGCTTTGCGTCCTCTTGCTCCAAACGAACGGAGACCTTCTTTTTCCTCTTCCTTACAATCGACTCCTTCCGACGCATTCCGGCTTTCTAGTCACGCTGCAACCCTCTTCGCCGTTTCCGGCGGACGCGTCCACGTCGTCTTTTTACCCGCGTCTTTGCCTCCATTAGGCACTTCTCCGACCGCGTCCCTGTCGCCGCTCGTTTACGCCGCCGCCGTCATTGTCGTTGGCGATGGCATCAGTCTCACCGCTCCTTATATTACAGTCCACACCACGCACACTACTCTTTGAGAGCACTGACGTGTCTTCATGCCATTTGTCTCTCCTTGTGATCATCTTCTCGCCGAAGTTTTGCAGCTTTCTTTAACTTCCTTTTTCCCGGTCGCCATTTATTCCTTTTGCACTCATTGCTAGCACCGTTGTTTTATTTTTATTAGTTGCGTTTTTTTTTTCTGGCTGGTGTGCCCATCTTCCAGATCTTTTTCTGGATAGTGTTGGGAAAAGGGATCGTCTAACATCCAAAGAATCTTCATTCACCCTTTATTTTATTTTTATTTTACTTTATTTTATTTTTATCGTTTCATTTTAATACAAGAGGTGTGGACTCCTTTTTTTTTTACTCATTCTAATTCTGTAAGACATTTTTACTCCTATAAATCTGTTATTATTTAAAATCTCTTTAAGTAACACGAAAGGAGGTTTAAGTCTATCAATCTCAACGTTTGTAAGTAAAAATCGGGAATAAATGCATTATCAATAGTCAGGAAATAATGCAAATTTTACTGACAGAATAGAACTAATTCTGTTTTACTGACAGAATATAGCTAATTAAATGCATTGGTCATAAATTTTATTTTTCCCATACATTGAAAATTATAAAAAAGCACTCTCAAGAGACAGTTATTAACGCATGCATTAATGAGAGACAATGGCTATTATATGAAAAGTGTAAATATATTGTTAATTAATTTTTAAAATGCATTGAAAAGCAAAAAGAAAGTTATCGTCAAAGGTCAGAAATAAATGCAAAATTTACTGAGAGAATAAAGACAAGGACAATGTAACTGCATTTCTAATTAATTTTGTTATAAAAATACATTTTAAAGTATAAAGAATCATATTTTCAAAAGGTGAAGAATTGTACTACAGAGAGAAAAACGTTTATACAGGGTGACATAAGAAACGGGAATTTTTTAACAATCCAATAAAACCAAGAGTGATGGAAAAAAATATTTTATTCAAAGTAATTGAAACCTTGAATTTAAGAAACCTTGAATTTAAGAAACCTTGAATTTAAGAAACCTTGAATTTAAGAAACAAGGATGGAATTTTATTTTTTTTAATTACGTCCTGTAGCTGGCGTCCTCCTTTATGAATTAATTTTTGAAATCTGCTGTTGAGATTCCCCATTGACCACTGCAACATCTCAGCTGGGTTACCGTGAATTTCATCCTGAATTCTCTGATTTAACTCATCCAGAGTTCTTGGTCAAGTCGTGTACACTTTACTCTTGAGATAGCCCCACAAGAAAAAATCACAAACGGACAAATAAAAAATTCCCGTTTTTTCGGGTCACCCTATATATGGATAACGTAAATGTATTACTACTGATTATTTTAACTGTGTCGAAAATTGAAAAGATGTAGTTAAAGTTGAGGAATTAACCCTCTAGGGCCATTCGTATCATATTTGATACAGTATTTCCCTATAAGGAAACATTTGGTATTTCCCTATAAGGAAACATTTGGTATTCATTGACTGAGCAGTCAGTACTGCTTTCATTTGAAATTTATAAAATATTTCTCTTAAAAAATTTTTCAGGAAAATATTTCTTTCAAGGCTTGTTTTCATACTGTATCAAATATGATACGAATGGCCCTAGAGGGTTAAGGCTTCTACTGGGCATAAAGTGGGGGATCAGTTCTATATTGTTATGAAGTAATAAACAGATCCCCCACTAATATGATACGAATGGCCCTAGAGGGTTAATTATAAGCCTTAGTGACACTTGAATGTAGGGTCATCAGCAAAAAAGAAGGTCAGACAAACTAAAATATAAAAAAGGGAAGAAAAATGTAAATACCTAGGAAGTGTTCTGACAAAGAATAGAAAGGGCGACATTGATATCCGAGGACGCATTGGTTGCATTGGAAGAGGACGCATTGGAGCCAATCCGAGGACGCATTGGAGCCAAGGTTGCATTTCAAAAACTAACCAGGGTACAGAGGGACGGGAAAAACTCATTGGAAACAAAGAAAAGCGTGCTGGATTGCTATGTGATTTCTGTCATTCTCTATGGAAGTGAATGTTGGAAAATCTCCTAAAGGATGAAGGAGAGGCTTGATGGATACTATGAATCGACACGTGAGCAACGATGAGGTGTTGGAGAGGATGCAAACGAGAAGAAAACTCATACTTTGCATCAGGGAGAGACAGATGATGATTCTTGGCCTTTATAATAAGGAAGGACGGCTTGGAGAATCTGATACTCACACGCTAGAAAGAGAGCGAGACAGGGGTAAGCAGCGCGAGACATATTTATTAGGTCTGAGTAAATGGATGACGTAGTGGGGTTTGGGAGACATACCAAGAAGAAAATATTGAGAGCGACAACAGACTGGGCCAAGTGGAAGTCCATGATCTCCCACCTCCTGAAGGAACGTTGAGAAGAGTATAAATAAATCGCTAGCGGTTTTACGAGAGAATTTTAATGAAAATTGGAGAGAAAAGAGTTTACAGGTGTTAGTAAGTAAAGCGAGTACCGTTTATTATAAGGGATGTGCGTTGTGGTGCTGTGGATATCGGCTCGGAACGAGAAATCTGGGAGCCGAGTTCGAATTCCAGTTGAAATCATTGCATTCACTTACGCGCAAATACCCTTGGGAAAGGTATTAATCCGTCTCTTCCTTCCAGTTATGGGTTAAATAACAGGACAAATTGGGTTCTATAGCCTTGGCTGGCAATCAGTCTACCGCAGAATGCAATGGCAACCTACTGCGGGATAATCTTCTGCCCAGTCTGTCATGTCTCTTTCGAGACATGATCGCCCAAGCGTGTTTAACGTATGGCACTTAAGTGACTCACCGTTTATACTGTAATACGAGGTTTTGTGACCATATTTTTACGCAAAGAAAATGCACTATACATCGGTAATTTTCTTTTTCTTTTTTCTTTATTTCTTTCTCGATTTTTTTTTTTTTGTTGATGGGGTTAAAAATCATACATTTTTGGTCATCAGTTGCGCTATGAACAGGTAATCTTTCCTTTTTTTTCTTTTGTTGATGAGGTTAAAAATCATGCATTTTTGATCATCAGTTGCACTATGAACAAGTAATCTTTTCTGGAGGTCTTAAAATTAATGAAAAAAATCAAGGTGCGCACTATATATGAAGCCGCTTTGTATAAGAGTGTATACAGTATTAGTGGTAGAATAAGTCCCTTATATGTACAATGGAATGGCATTAATCAGAAAAATAATAGTCCATTCTTGATATCGTAGAATGCCAAAAGAGAAATATATATCTGTGATGTTATATGGTTTTAATGAGAAAATGAATAATAGTAAGAAAAATCGTAAGAGAAAAAGAAAGAAAGAAAGATTATTATTTACACTGCAAGTTTAATACCTGGCTACAGTAGTAATTATATTATTCGGACTATTGTCTTCATTTTTGTTGCCATTTGTACGACGTTTCGGCAGTTGTACACTCCGACCTTCTTCAGATGCAAGGAATTTCGAACAGAAGCCTTTATTTCCATCACTGGGGCATATGAATTCCATAAAAAATGCCGAAGTGTACAACGGCCAAAACGCCGTACAAATGACAACAAAAAATGAGGACAATAGTCCGAATAATGTCAATACTGTAAATACTACCTCATCTGAGAAATATAAACAAAAACTGGCTACAGTAGTCGTGAAAAAATAACTTACAGGGTTGAATTAAAGGGAGACAACTTCATGGTATCCGGAATTGGAATCGCACTTGGAATGAGAATGATGTACCCCAGAGATCGAAATAAACGGTTCGGTTAAAAATTCCTAGCACCTGAAGAAGGCCGGAGCTTACAATGGTCGAAACATCGTAAACATGGCAATAAAGGCGAGGACCACAGTCCGACTAGTGTAAATAACGTAAATACTACTCCATCTCATAAATATAGACAAATGCAGAAAGAAAAAGTTGATTTGAAAACAATAAAATTGTTAGAAATTTAACCTAAAATTAAACATTTCGTTAAAATAAAAAATATCATAATAATAATAATGTTCAAACTTTGTAAAATTAAAATGTTAATGATTACATCTAATCCATTGCTAAATCCGCTGCTAAGAAGATTGGTTCTCTGTGTAGGGCCAGGAAGTTTTTCCTGTCTGAAACTATCCTGTACATGCATTAGATACTGCTGCCATATCAGGTTGGGTGCTCCTGCTATCCACCTAAGGGTTCTTGAGAAAATCCAACGGAGAATCCTTAATGTGATCGATTCCGACTTAGCAGCTCGGATACAGTCACTTTCTCACTGGCGCAATGTGTCTTCTCTGTGTCTATTCTACAAATACTTTCAAGGCTTCTGCTCATATGAGCTTAGCTCACTGGTACCCCCTATATACGAATTTCCTCGAGCCACAAGATTAGCAACTAGGTCCCACAATTTTACTGTGAAACCAATAAATTGTAAACGCAAATTCTACTCGATCAGCTTCTTTTCTCGCACTTCCCGCCTGTGGAATTCCGTTCCGTTTACTTGCTTCTCTGACAGCTACACTCTCCAGCAATTTAACTGTAAAATCAAGAGCCATCTCTTATTTCACAAAATTACATTCCTCTCTCTCCCATGTACTTTTCTCCGTCCACTCAACTCTCATCAGTGTTCTCATCCTTCTCTTACCCAATTCCTGACACCCCCTATAACCTGTCACATATTCTCATAACTTTCCTCCTACGTAACCCCCTGAACACCAGTGGCAGTAAACTGCCTTGCTTGGGGCGATATGATGATAAAAACATTTTCAGTCATTACCTCAGATAATAATAATAATAATAATAATAATAATAATAATAATAGTTTTTGTGGATTCCGGGTGAGGAACCGCACAAAATAGTGAAAAACAAAAACGGATATTGAGATAGAAAAGTAGGTTATATTGAATGTAATATACAAACTTGAACGCAGGTTAGTAAATCCAGGAATACTATTAGCAGAAATAAATATATACAAGTCTTGAAGTGAAGTCGTTGGAAATAGTATATCCGTGAATATCATTCTAGCTGAGTAGAGCTCAGAGCTAGTCTGACTTCTGATGCGGTAGTCTTTGGGTAACTTCGGTATCTCTCGGTAACTTACGTATCAGTTCCGGTACTCTCCGATATCTCTAATGGATCTCTACGATTCCTCTCAACTTTCAACTCGCGACTGCCGTTCTCTCTATGGCAGGAGTATATCTATACTCAGTCGAGTCCATTATCATATACAAAAGGCGAGGTCGCACAATAATAATAATAATAATAATAATAATAATAATAATAGAGGAACAAAATAACATATTGAAAGGATCCCTGGAAATCCCAGCTTAAGAGTTATTAAAAAAATGGCTTGGTAAATATACTAAGAACTTTTTCCATGTAACGCTAGTGATGTTATGAGAGGTAGAAAAACAAATCATGAAATGTAGCCATAACAACACATTACTACCTGCCTTAGGTCTTTCCGAAGATTTGATAGTAGTGTGATCATAGCAGAAATAAAGTTATGTTGTAAATAATAATAATAATAATAATAATAATAATAATAATAAGCATGGATGACAAAAGGAATTACATTTCTTCTACCCAAGAATGGTGACACAAACAACCCGAAAAACTACAGACCAATTACATGTCTTCCGACAACATATAAACTACTAACATCTATTTTAACAAAACAAACATATTTATTCTTAGAAAGAAATGACATGATACCGCTTGAACAAAAAGGGTGCAAACGTGGCTGTTATGGCTGTAAAGACCAATTGCTAATTATCAAAATGATCCTGGAAAACTGCTACAAGACAAAGAAAAATCTTAGTACTGCCTGGATAGACTACCGAAAGGCATTCGATAGTGTGCCACATGACTGGATTTTAAAGACTTTAAATATATACAAGATATCGCCCGTCATCATCAATTTCATCAAACAGTGCATGTCTATATGGAAAACAACCCTTTACCTCAATCATATAAATGGAACCTATAAGTCTGATGAAATAAACATCAAAAGAGGTATATTTCAAGGTGATTCTTTATCTCCCTTACTATTCTGCATATCATTAATAGCACTAACCAGTCAACTTAATAAGACAGAATGTGGTTATAAAATAGGCCAAAAGAAAATAAGCCATCTATTTTACATGGATGACTTAAAGTTATATGCTAAGAATGATAATGAGCTGGAAGGTCTTCTGCAAACTGTAAAATGCTTCAGCGAAGACATTGGAATGAAATTTAATTTGAATAAATGTGCTAAAGCTACAGTTTTACGTGGATCAATACAAGAAACATCCTCAATTAGCCTAGACCCTGCTGTAACAATAAAAGAATTGAAACCAGAAGAAGCTTATAAATACCTAGGTGTAAATGAGAGCGAAAACATTCACCATAAAAAAATGAAAGAAATAGTGCGTAAAGAGTACTATAGAAGGCTACGAATGATATTAAAAACTGAATTAAATTCACAGAATAGAGTTATGGCCATTAATAGCCTTGCAATCCCAGTTGTCCAATATAGCTTCAACATCTTAAACTGGACTCTAAACGACATCAGGCGAATGGATGCTAAAACAAGAAAGCTTCTTTCTAAGCATAGGATGCATCACCCAAAGGCTGATGTAGACCGTCTATACATACCCCGTAAAGAAGGTGGAAGGGGTCTTATTCAGCTGGAATTGTCATACAAGACAACAACTATTGGCTTACTAACATACATAGAAACAACAAAGGATTGGATGATACAATTAGTAAGGCAACATGAAGAAAGAAAGAAAAAATATTCAATAATAAAAGAAGGCAGTAAATACAAACAAGAATTACAGTTAGTAGATTCTGTAGAAAAGCAAAACAGTAGCCAAGAACCAACTATTGCGGCAAAAAATATGAAAATGAAAGCCAAAGATAAAGCTCTTGAAAAGATGAAACAGCGCTGGCAAGACAAACCTCTGCATGGCCAATATCCAGTACGTGCCAATAAATCCAATGTTGACAAAGTTAATACTCATCGATGGTTACGTGCATCTGGATTAAAGTCTGAAACTGAAGGATTTATACTTGCAGCACAAGACCAAAGTCTTTTCACGAGAAACTTTCAGGCAAATATTATGCATAATAATATGGATCCAAAATGCAGGTTTTGTGATAAACACCAAGAAACAATAGACCACCTAATCTCAGGCTGTTCTGTGCTTGCCCCAAACGAATATAAAAATCGCCACGATAGAGTTGGGCAATATTTACATTGGGCAATGTGCAAACATTATGGAAAAGCTGTAAACAAACACTGGTATGAACATCATCCAGCACCGGTTACAGAAATAGAAGATGTAACCATTCTATGGGATTACACCATCTACACAGACAGAAAAATTGAAGCAAACAGGCCAGACATTATTGTTAAAAACCAGAAGGAGAAAACTTGTATATTAATTGATATGGCTTGTCCAGCGGATTGTAACATAGCAATCAAGGAATTTGAAAAACTGTCAAAATATAAAGACCTGGAAATTGAAATAGAAAAAATGTGGAAATTGAAAACAAGAGTTGTGCCAGTGATAGTAGGTGCACTTGGAATGATAAAAAATGGAACAAAACAACACATTGAAAGAATCCCTGGAAACCCCAGCTTAAGAGATATACAAAAAATTGTATTATTAAGTACAGCCCACACACTAAGGAAAACTTTGTCTATGTAACGCTAGGGATGATAGGGGAGATATAAAAAAAATGAAATGGAGCCATAACAACACACCACGACCTGCCTTAGGTCTTCCTGCAGACTTGGTTGGTAGTGAGACCAATGCAGAAATCGAAATATGATGAAAAATGACATAATAATAATAATAAATAGAAAATAATAATAATAAGAAGAAGAAATAGAAAAAATGTGGAAATTGAGAACAAGAGTTGTGCCAGTGATAGTAGGTGCACTTGGAATGATAAAAAATGGAACAAAACAACACATTGAAAGAATCCCTGGAAACCCCAGCTTAAGAGATATACAAAAAATTGTCTTATTAATTACAGCCCACACACTAAGGAAAACTTTATCTATGTAATGCTGGGGATGATAGGGAAGATAGAAAAACATGAAATGAAGCCATAACAACACGCCACTACCTGCCTTAGGTCTCCCCGCAGTCTTGGTTGGTAGTGAGACCAAAGCAGAAATCGAAATATGATGAAAAATGACATAATAATAATAAACGAAATTCAATCTGAATAAATGTGCTAAAGCTACAGTTTTACGTGGATCACTACAACAAACATACTCAATTAGCTTAGACCCTGCTGTAACAATAAGAGAATTAAAGCCAGAAGAAGCTTATAAATACCTAGGTGTAAATAAGGGTGAAAACATTCACCATAAAAAAATGAAAGAAACAGTGCGTAAAGAGTACTATAGAAGGCTACGACTGATATTAAAAACTGAATTGAATTCTCAGAACAGAATTATGGCCATTAATAGCCTTGCAATCTCAGTTGTCCAATATAGTTTCAACATCTTAAACTGGACTCTAAACGACATCAGGCGAATGGATTCTAAAACAAGAAAGCTTCTTTCTAAACATAAGATGCATCATCCAAAGGCTGATGTAGACCGTCTATACATACCCCGTAAAGAAGGTGGAAGAGGTCTTATTCAGCTAGAATTGTCATACAAGACAACAACTATTGGCTTACTAACATACATAGAAACAACAAAGGATTGGATGATACAATTAGTAAGGCAACATGAAGAAAGAAAGAAAAAATATTCAATAATAAAAGAAGGCAGTAAATACAAACAAGTTTTACATTTAGTAGATTCTGTAGAAAATCCAAACAGAAGACAAGAACCAACTACTTCCCTTTTTGAGACCTAAAGTCAGAAACGAGATTATGAAATTATTCATAATACATACATTACCGGCCATAATTATTAGGCCACCCCAGTGTTTTTAAAAGAAATGATGTATTTCATACTATTTTTAGTATTTATTGCCAAGTGAATAATTCTAAATGAAAATAGAATGGTTCTTTTGTTAATACTGCACAATAACATGTGCATCAAATGAACTGTTATGGTGTTCAGTTTTTTTTTGCTCTCTTCCCCATGCTAGTTTTATTATTGGCTATTAGAATGGTTCTTTTGTTATTATTACTTTGAAAAATTTTTCAAGGCAGCCAGGAAGTCTTTGCTTCGGCCAGCCAATAAGAAGAGACTAGTATGAGGAAAAGAGCACAAAAACTGCACCAGAACAGTTCATTTGATGCACATGTCATTGTGTCGTATTAACAAAAGAACCATTCTATTTTCATTTAGAATTATCCACTTGGCAATAAATACTAAAAATAGTATGAAATACATCATTTCTTTAAAAAAAAAAATGGGGTGACTTAATAATTATAGTCGGTAGTGAATGCGTAAAAGAAATTAAAACGCATTTTAAGTAGGAAAAGATAATTCGTAAAGTATGAGCTGAGCTTATGAGAACAGTTTTTTTTCTATTTCTTTAAGGTACGCGCTGCAAGGGATCCTTTCAATGATTCTCTCAGAACCTTTCTCAATCAAATCCTGGGTCTCAAACTTCTTCGTGTGCGGTGTCCCTTCAGGGCATAAGCATAGATGAAGTCCTTCTTGGCTCTGTATCTTGTCGTTCTCAATATATTTCCTGTTAGCATTTCTCCCAAACCCCGCAAGCATTGGTCTTTTACGGCCTAAATAAAACGCTCGGTTTCAGCTTTTAACCCAGCACTACATCACCACTGATGGGTACGGGGTTGTCTACATCAGCTTGTTTGTTACTGGTAAAATATTCACCAGGAAATGTGATTATCTTACCATCGTTTCTGCATTTGGTTCATTGCTTTTGCTATCATATTTAGGGTAATTTTTGTTGCAGAAGGTGTATTATGTTTTATTTGCACTTCTTCACTCATTTGAAATTCCCTTTTGAATTTGTCACCGATTTAAAATTCCTTTTTGATATTATCACACGCTTAACATTCTCTTTTGCATTTGTCACCCACTTGAAATATTTTTTGAATTTTTCACCCACTTGAAATTCGTTTTCGAATTTGTCACACACTTGAAATTCCTTTTGAATTTGTCACACACTTGAAATTCCTTTTGAATTTGTCACACACTTAAAAATCTCTTTTAAATTTGTCACACACTTGAAATTCCCTTTTGAACTTGTCACCCATTTGAAATTCCTTTTCGGGTTTGTCACAAACGTGAAATACATTTTTTGAATTTTCACTCACTTACATTTTTTTAAAATTGTTACAAGCTTAAAATTCTCTTTTGAATTTAACACCCATTTAAAATTCCTTTTCGAATTTGTGACCCACTTCAATATTTTTTTAATGTAACACACACTTAAACGTTTCAATTTTTTTATTTCCAATTTGACTTGAAATTCCTTTTTGAATTTGTCACCCACTTGAAATTCCTTTCTGAATTTGTAACCCACTTAAAAATATTTTTTGATTTTGTCACGCGCTTAAAAAATTCTCTTTTGAATTTGTAACACACTTGAAATTCATTTCTGAATTTGTCACTCACTTGAAATATTTTTTGAATTTGTCACCCACTTTAAATATTTTTGAAGTTGTCACCCACTTGAAATTCCTTTGCGAATTAGTCACACACTTGAAATTCCTTTTGAATTTGTAACATAGTTAAAATTCTTTTTTGAATTTACCAACAACTTGAAATTCTTTTTGAATTTGTCACCCACTTAAAGCTCTTTTATAAATTTGTAACACACTTAAATTTTTTTTTAAATTTGTCATTCACCTAAAATTTTCTTTTGAATTTATCACCCACTTGAAATTTCCTTTTTGAATTTGTCACTCACTTGAAATCTCTCTATGAATTTGTAACATACTTAAAAGTATTTTTTGAATTTTTCATACACCTAAAATTCTCTTTTAAATTCATCACCCACTTGCAATTCCCTTTTGAATTTGTCACCCACCTGAAATCTCTCTATGAACGTGCAACATACTTAAAATTATTTTGTGAATTTGTAACATAATTAAAATTCTCTTTTGAATTTATCACCCACTTAAAATTCTCTTTTGAATTTGTCACCCACTTAAAATTCTCTTTTGAATTTTTATTTCCTTTCTTTCTTTATATCCTTTCTTTTTTTCGTTTAACATTTTTTCATTTATTTCTGTCATCACCATCTTTATTTTATTTTCTCTATAATTTTACTTTTTTTATTAATTCATTGATGTATTTTTATTTATTTTTCTTCTTTGTTACTTTTTCCTTCTCTTTTCTTTCCTTCCTCTTTTTCTTTCTTTTTTCTTTTCTCTATTTTTTTGTTTCTCCATACTTTCTCTATTCAATTTCCTGTTTATTTCGTTCATCTTCCTTTGCACCGTTACTTTTTCTTTTCTTTTTTTTTAGGGGTTCATTTCTTAGGGTTTCATCTCTTCTTTCTTTATTATTTTGTCTCTCTTGCTTTCTTTCTTTCTTTCGTTCTTTATTTCTTTCCTACTACCTTTCATTTCATTTTCCTTTCATTTTTCTTTTTTAATTTATTCATTCTTTCTTCGTTTATTTATCTTTTCTTTCATTCATAAATTTTCCTTCTTTTTTCTTTCCTTCCTCTTTTTCTTTCTTTTTTCTTTTCTCTATTTTTTCTGTTTCTCTATTCTTTCTCTATTCAATTTCCTGTTTCTTTGGTTCTTCTTCCATTCCTCCTTTACTTTTAATTTCTTTTTTTAGGGTTTCATTAATTTCTCTTTTTTCTTTATAATTTTGTCTCTCTTGCTTTCTTTCTTTCTTTCTTCGTTTACTTATCTTTTTTACATTCATAAATGTTGTCTTTCACTGTTATTTATTTCACTATTTTATTATTTTATCACTATCTTTTGCTTTAATCAAACAGATTTTCAATTCTTTTTTCTTTTCATTACCTTCTTCCATTCCTTCCTTTCTCCTTCGAACTTTCATTCTTTCTTTTTCTTTCTTCTTGTTCCCTCTCTTCTTCTTCCGATCTTTATTGTAAGAACAAGAAACTTTTTCACTTCTCCCCTTTTTACAACATCTTGTTACATCCTCATCAACTCCTAAACCCTTCATTTTTCTTTTCTTTTTCCCTTTTTTGTCTATTCTTTATATTGTGACTTCAAGATTGCTCGCGCCGTTCATCGATCCCAGCCCTCCACCACCGCCCACATGTGTCATTTCTCTTTGCCCCAACCCTCTCGTCGCAATTTCAATCAGGTTTTGATCATCTTAATGGCCGTTGCATGTCGGAAACGTAATCGGGAGATTAGCTTTACAACAACAGTGTTAGAAACCCAGAGTTGACACTTATTGAGGGGCCGGGACACAAGAGGTTTCAGGTCTGTAAGGGTCGGGGCCGTGCCAGCTAGGGTCGGCTTTGGAAATGAGACCACCGAAGAGAACAAAAATCAGGCCTTTTCTTTTCTTTTTATCTGTTAAAGAGAGAAATTCAAACAATGAACAGTCGTAAAATACGAAGAGACACATTCTCTCTCTCACTCTCACTCTCTCTATATATATAGAGAGAGACACTCTCTCTATATATATATATAGAGAGAGACACTCTCTTTCTCTCTCTCTCTATATATATATATGTCAACACTGAGCGGCGACAGTCTGTTTCATGCTTGAATGCAATCTTTATGCAGTCTTTATTCAAACAATGAACACTCGTGAAATACGAAGTGAAACATTCCCTCTCTCACTTTCTCTCCATATATATACACAGAGAGGCACTTTCTCTCCCTCTTTCTCTATATATAGAGAGACTCTCTCTCACTCTCACTCTCTCTCTCTCTCTCTATATATATATAGAGAGAGAAAGGGTCTCTCTCTCTTTCTCTCTCTCTATATATATATATCAACAATGAGCGGCGACAATCTGTTTCATGCTTGAATGCAATCTTCATGCAATCTTTATTTTCTACTTTCTTTCTTTTTTATTTACTGATTCATTCTTTCTATTATTTATTCTTTGTCTTACGTCAATTTTTCTTTCTCTTACTTTCATGCCCATTTTCTTTTTCTCTCTTTCATTTTTCTTTTTTCATTCATTCATTTGTTCTTTTCGTTATTCATTCATTCCTTCATCTTTCATTGTTTCTTTGCTTGAAGATGGTGTACAATCATGAAACATATTTTTCACCACTCGCTGTTGATATCAATGCTTACACCCTATACCTGACACTGGGCACTTTATTGCATACTAGATGTTGAATCCGACGTTGCTTGGGTTTTTTTGTGGTTATGTTGAAATGATAAGGTCATGTGCTTATTCAAAAATCTTCAGTATGCAAAGTAAGTATTAGTCTTTGTTGTATTTGTAAAACGGAATCATGCTTGGTCAATTTTGCCAATAAATAGGAATGATGTATATACATACAATTGGAAGAACGAGGACGGGCGTTACGGGAGCCTGTAATGTGATGAAATGACGTTGTGACGCAGAAGAAGTAGATACAATTTCCTTGAAACTTCGGAAAGTTTTGCACCTTGTAGAAAACGTGAAATTGTTATGGCATATGATAAAGTTAAAGTTACAAAAATGACCCGATTTTTGTCGGAATACAACTAAGCGTTACAGAAAAATAGCAATATTTTCCATTAATTTTTGCTGCACCCTCTGTGTCAATTGTGCGCATATCAAAACAAGCATCAGTCCTTGATCTACCAGAGACTCGATTTTAGGTGAGTTTGATTGAATTATCTTGCATAAAATGCATAACAGTTCGCAAAAGACCACCTGAAAATAAGTTTTCGTTGATTTTTGACGAAGATCAAAGTATCATAACACGATTGACAAGTGACCCAAATTTGGTTGAAATCGGACCAATGATTTCGAAGTAGTAGGGTTCGTTAGCATGAAGACACCCAGACAGACATATCCATCTTTATAAATATAGATTTAAAGCTATATTTTATCATTCATATATATATATATATATATATATATATATATATTCTTTTACATTGTTCGGTGCTAGGAATTTCAAGCCCTTTATTTCGATCACTGGGGAATATCATTCTCGTTCCATGTGCGATGACACTTCTGGATGCCATGTAGTTTTCTCCCTTTTATTTAACACTTTAAGTTATTTTGCTATTACTGCAGCCTGGTATTAAACTCACAACTCTTTGGGTCAGATTACTGGAACTAACCAACGCCTATATCCACTAGCACCTGAAGAAGTTTGGAGCTTATAACGGCCGAAACGTCGTAAACATGGCAATAGAGATGAGGACAACAGTCAGAAGAATGTAAATAATGTAAACACTACCTCATCTCAGAAGCATATACAAATATATATATATATATATATCCACCAGTTCGACACTGGACTCGTTAGGAATAACTGCACTCGACTTCCCACCCAGAACTAAGGCTCAACTAAATAATGTCCACATTACACCCTCGCTGGTCGCCAAGATAATTGCACAACTTGACCCACACAAAGCGAGCGGCGGTGACGGAATCCCAGTCATAGTACTGAAGAAATGTGCCCCAGAACTCTCTTCTGTCCTCTCTAAACTCTATAACCTCTGCCTATATGCTTCCTGTTTTCCAGCCTGTTGGAAGTCTTCCTGTGTAGTTCCTATATTTAAGAATTCTGACGAACCTTCAGACCCCGCCAATTACCGTCTCCTTCCGATCTTTGGCAAAGTTTACGAAGCCATTATCAACGCCGAGGTGATTCAGCATCTCACGGCCCACAGGCTTCTCTCTGACAAACAGTAGGGGTTTCGCTTCACCAGGTCTACTGCTGATATGCTAACGACCATTACCGAGTACATATAAAGGGGACTTGACAAGAATGGCGAAGCCCGAACCATTGCCTTGGATATCTCCAAAGCGTTCGACAGGGTCTGGCACGCTGGCCTCTTTTGCAAACTGCGGAGCTACGGGATAACTGGACATCTGTTTGACCTCATCCAGTCATTCCTCTCTAGCAGCACATTGAAGGTAGTATTAAATGGGCATGCCTCCCAAAACTACCATATGAACGTGGGACCTATCCTAGGTCCCACGCTCTTTCTGATCTATATTAATGATCTCCACGATGCCATTAGATCCCAAGTAGGCATGTACGCCGATGACACAACAATCTACTCTCGCACCAATCAAAAACCAGGTGTGGGCGATAAAGCGAACCTCGCTGCCAAGCTTGAAAAGGACCTCCAATCCGTAGTGGCCTGGGGTAGGAAATGGCTAGTAAATTTCAATGCTTCTAAAACGAAGCTGTTATCAACTAACCACCATTGACAATCGCATCTACCTCCCATTAACATGGGACAGGCTTGCCTCCCAGAGAGTAAAACACTACGCTTCCTTGGCCTTACACTTTCGGCGGACCTCAAATGGAATTAGTATATCGAATCCATTGCCAAATCTGCCGCTATGAAAGTTGGCTCTC
Organism: Ascarosepion bandense; assembly: GCA_037127315.1. Lineage (NCBI taxonomy): Eukaryota > Metazoa > Mollusca > Cephalopoda > Sepiida > Sepiidae > Ascarosepion > Ascarosepion bandense. Next base: position 1,594,337 of record JBBBDQ010000272.1, on the reverse strand, counting down.
TGTGCAGGGCCCGGAAGTTTTTCCCACCTGAATCTATTCTGCACATATACAAATCTACCATCCACCCGTGTATTGAATATTGCTGCTATATCTGGTCGGGTGCCCCTGCTGCTCTCCTTGGGCTTCTTGACAAAATACAAAGGAGGATCTGTAACGTGGTTGATACTGACTTAGCAGACCGGCTGCAACCACTCTCTCACCGGCGTGATGTGGCTTCCCTGTGCCTCTTCTACAAGTACTTTCATGGCTTCTGCTCCGATGAACTTAGATCACTGGTGCCGCCTAAGCAGGAATTTACACGAGATACTAGATTAGCAACTAGATCCCACCCTTTTACAGTTAAACAGACAAGATGTAACCGTAAATTCTACTCCAACAGTTTCTTTTCTCGTGCTTCCCGCCTGTGGAAGTCCCTTCCACAACTCTGCTTTCCCGACAGCTACAATCTCCAGGTGTTTAAATGTAGGGTCAATAGACACCTCCTATCACACTAATTCCCAGTTATTCTCAGAACACTCTCATCTACCAAACCCTCATTCTCGGTATCCCTACCCGCCTATCACCCACCCTCTGACATTTCCTATATTTAATCATCCTTTCTCCACTCTATGTAGCCCCCTGCACATTAGTGGCAGAGACATGCCTTGCTCGGGGTGAAACGCTTATAATATATATATATATATATATATATATATATATATATATATATATATAATTATCCGCAGACAGATCTGTTTTGCTGTATTACAGCTCATCAGTACAGTTAGACATCCGATTGCTTTTAACCCAGGATTGAAACCCGACCGAATTGACGTCAGTCGTCGATACTACCTCTGAGCTATGGGCGCTCGGTAGAAGGAGGCAGACTTTTTACGCCAGTAACCAGAGTGCTCTAATTCATTACTGAATGAGCAATGCGTAGATGGTAGAGTAGCTAGTGTTTTTTCAAAATCTACCATTTATCCAGAGTGTTCAATCAGGGTGTGAGAACATAAACACACACACACACACACACACACACACACACACATATATATATATATATATATATATATATATATGTCTGTGTGTGTGTGTGTGTGTGTGTGTGTGTGTGTGTGTGTGTGTATATATATATATTTTATATATGGTCTCTGTTTGTTTCTATGTTTTGTGTGTGTGCATGTATGGTTGCGTATGTGCGTGTAATTTCTAAAGAATTAGTGTATTTTTTTAATTCAACATACTTTAATACGCCATCGATATCTCAGTAGACGTTTCGCTTTTCTAAACAAATTTCTATTTCCTCTATGAGCCTACACACACGAGGAAACTGCAACTGGATTCGAACCCGTGTTTCCTTTTGCAAGAGTAACCACCGTATTATCTGGCGTGGTTAGGCCGCTTCTCAACGGGGATCTTTATGGTAAGGCAAGGTTTAAGGGAAATAAAAATCTGATTGATTGTGAAGCGAAAGTACCTAAGCAGAGCTTTTTTGCCTCTCTACTTTACTTCTATCCTTGACTTTTGCCAAGCCATGGAGCTCTGCCCATTTGGCAACTCTGATCCTGCTCTTGTCGCCGTTAATATCTCTTTCCACACCCACGCCTTTCAGAAGCCTATTACCAACTGAATATTTTACTGCTACCAAAGAGCAAATTGGGACTCGTTTCAAGACTTCGTTTGTGAAGTCCTTGGAACAAAGGTTTTAGTCTCCCCGTTGAGGACTGTGCGTCTGAGGTCCGCTCCTTGGTGAAAGCCGGTATCGATGCTTTCATTCTAGCCAGGAAATTCTGTTTTAATGTTCATTCGTTCCCTTGGTTCTCTCCTAATTGCTCAGCCGCCATTGCCCATATGAATCACTTCTGGCTTTACTGGAGCGACGCGTCCGACTACAATACGTGCCCTTTTCTCTACGCTCGTAAGAATGCAAGCGTGTCTTAAATAATGCCAAGCTTTTGTTTGCTAAAAGAATGAAGCAGCCTATAGAACCCCACAAGTTTGTTCCCAAAGACTATTGGCGGATATGCAAAGGTGTGTTAAACAACAGAAATGTGCTTCTGAACTCTCTGCAAACTCTACATCGCTGCCTTCTGTGTTCCTGTCTGTTAGAGGTCCTCCCCAGTAGTTCCAGTCTATAAAAACACGAGGCAGCCTTCTGACCCCAACGAATGGAAAAAGATGATGAAAAAAGAAAGAATTCGAAATATGTTTGATTTAAGAGAAGAAATAGTGATAGAAATAACTGCGAAAGAAATAAAGAAAAATGTATGAATGAAAAAAAAGGACAAATAAACGAAAGAAAAATTAATGAAATAAAAAAGAAAAATGAAAGGAAAATGAAATGAAAGGTAGTAGGAAAGAAACAGCGAACGAAAAAAGGAGAAAGCGAGAGAGACAAAGCTAGAAAGAAAGAAAAGAAATTAATGAAACCCTGAAATATATATATATATATATATATATATATATATATATATTGTGCGTGTATAATGATAATGTATACGATAAAATGTCTGCTTTCTTCTACCGAGCGCCCATAGCCCAGAGGTAGAATCGCCGACTGACGCCGGTTCGGTCGGGTTTCAACCCTGGCTTAAAAGCAACCGTTGTCTAACCGTACTGATGAGCTGTGAAACAGATCTGCCTGCGGATAACTATATACATACATACATATATATATATATTTTTTATTCAGTGCAGAAATTATAGCATGGTTATGTTATAATATCAGTACAATATTACCAATTTTGATTCGATACTTCTTGTGTCTTATCTAGTGATCTTTTATATATGTACTAGCAATATAGCCCGGCGTTGCTCGGGTGTAATGAAAGTTTTAAAACTAATCCATGGTCCTGGAGCTCAGACTCAGCCTAAAGAATATTTGTGTGAAGTTTGGTGAGAATCAGATAAAAATTGTGGATTTGTATAAAGGACATACAGGCAGATAACAGACACACACACACAAACATCTTGCCTTTTATATATATATATATATTATCGATTTTCTGCACTATTGTAAGAACTGCAGCCTTGAAACCTCTGACTATCGTTTCTTATGTCTTTGTCTATGAGTGTATCAAATTTGATTAAAATCAGACCACTCTTTCTATCACTCGATTTTTTCGATTATCGATTGTCGATATTTATCGGGAGTACCTCGACACAAAATCTAACTAAAAACACTCGCAGATGCTTATAGTACAATTGTGTGAATTTTCAAGAAAATCGGTTCAGCCGTTTCGGAGTCTATAGGTAACGGACACACACACACACACACACACACACACAGACAAAGTTCCATTCATAAATAAGTTCAGATAAATATATCTATACTTCAGAGATGAAGTAGTATTTTCGTTATCTTAAAATGGTCATGTTGAAATAATCTTGCGTCCAAAAACTATTGGCCGATATGCAGAGGTGTGCTAAACAACAGAAATGTGCTTCTGAACTCTCTGCTGTACAAGTACTGCCTTGTTGCTTTCTGTTTTCCTGTCTGTTAGAGGCCCTCCTCTGTAGTTCCTGTTTATAAAAACACTGGGCAGCCTTCTGGCCCCAAGGAACGGAAAAGGGCGATGAAAAGAAGAAAGAATTGAAAATATGTTGATTAAAAAGAAAAAATTCTGATATAAATAGCAGTGAAATAAATGAAGAAAATGTATGAATGAAAGAAAGGATATATAAACGAAAAATAAATTAAAAAAAGAAAAATGAAAGAAGAAATGAAATAAACAGAAATAGGAAAGAAAGAAAGAACGAAAGAAAGAAACAAGCGAGAGAGACAAAGCTAGAAAAGAAAATAATAAAACCCTGAAAATATACATATATATATATAGTCATCCGCAGACGGATCTGTTTCGCTGTATCACAGCTCATCAGTACGGTTAGATTCCGATTGCTTTAAACCCAGGATGGAAACCCGACCGAATTAACTTCATTCGGCGATTCTACCTCTGAGCTATGGGCGCTCAGCTAAAAAGCAGACTTTTTAGCGTGTATATTATCATTATACACGCCCAATTACTGAGAATGTTCTAATTTTCTTTAAAAAAAACTTGTGTGGCCTAATAAGTATACCCGCTACTGTGGGTGCATATATATATATATATATATATATATATATATATATATATATATATATATATATAGTCATCCGCAGACATATCTGTTTTACTGTATCACAGCTCATCAGTACGGTTAGACTCCGATTGCTTTTAACCCAGGATTGCAACCCGAGCGAACTGGCGTCAGTCGGCGATTCTGCCCCTGAGCTACGGTCGCTTGGTAGAAAGTGGCAGACTTTTTAGCGTGTATATTATCATTATTCAAGCCCAATAGCTGAGTGTTCTAATTCATTGTTGAATGAACAATGCGTATTTGCTAGAGTAGCTACTGATTTTCAAAGTCTACCATTCTTCCAGAATGCTCAGTCAGGGTGTGAGAGCGTATATAAATTTGTCTATACTTCTCAGATGAGGTAGTATTTACATTATCTTGAAATGGTTATATTGAAGAGGTCTTCCGTCTAAAAACTATTGGCGGATATGCAAAGGTGTGCTAAACAACAGAAATGTGCCTCTGAACTCTCTGCAAACTGTACAAGTACTGCCTCGCTGCTTTCTGTTTTCCTGTCTGTCAGAGGCCCTCCTCTGTAGTTCCTGTTTATAAAAACACTGGGCAGCCTTCTGACCCCAAGGAATGGAAAAGTTAATGAAAAGGAGAAAGAATTGAAAATATGTTGATTAATGAAAAAAATACTGATATGAATAGCAGTGAAAGTAATAAAGAAAATGTATGAATGAAAGAAAGGATATATAAACGAAAAATAAATTGAATGAATTAAAAAAGAAAAATGATAGAAAAAATTAAATAAAAAGAAATAGGAAAGAAATAGAGAACGAAAGAAAGAAAAAAGCGAGAGAGACAAAGAAAGCAAAGAAATTAATGAAACCCTGAATATGCATATAGAAATATCTGAAGGGGCATGTAAATTAATACACTAAATTCATTTTCTGTAGAGAATTGTGTTGTGTGTTTGTAATGTTATTAGAGACTATGAGGTCAATTGGTTTAATTTTTTTTGTAATATATGATGAGCTTAGTATGATTGTTATTATTTATTGGTTTAACATTTCTACCTATTATGTTTTGGAGAATTTTTTCATATTGGTAAACAATATTTTAGACCCAATCCGCCACTGACGATGCTGTTAAAATAATCCATACACACGGAATATCATGATTTGAGACCCAAAGAATGCAAATACTTATAATAACCTTGATAATGGTCGTCAATAATCCATGAGGATAATGTAAAACTATGCGAAGAGAATGGTGAACCGAGGGATGGGGTATTTTGAATTTTGACTGAATTCTTTTTATAAATTCAGATTTTGAGTGGGTTCTACATATTCTTATATACATATATATATATATATATATATATATATATATATATATGAATTTTTTCATATTTTCATTTTCATATTAATTGTTATATATTTTTTTGTTTTTTGCTCTTTGGTGTCATGAATTCGATTACAGAAGAAAAATAAAACTATGTGTTAGGAGAGCCTCTTGGGATATCTGAGGATAAGGTGGTGGTTTTATTACAAAAATGATTTTAACAACCGACATCTTGAAATTATTTTGTGAACATTATTTTTAATCGATACTCGTATTTGAGTAGATATTCTGTTTTTAATCAAAGAACATATTTATATATTTATTTTGACCAGCCTGATTATCTACGATACATTTTCGTACAAAATTTATCGTAAATAATCAGGCCGGCAGAAATAAATATGCAAATATATATTTTGATTAAAAACAGAATATCTACATATATACTAGTATCGATTAAAAATAATACTCAATAATTTCATATATACCAATAAACACATACATACATACATGGACATACAAGCCTGCCCAAAACATATACATAAATTTATACGTTCTTACAGACGTGTGCCTACATATTCACCCATCCAGGGATATAGATATTTTAGTGGCCATTTTTATTTTTCGTATATATGTATAAAGATGGATCTGTAGAGAGGAACAGTATGGCTAAAAGAGAAAATAATTTACTCAGAAGGAAAATCTTCGAGAGTGCCGCCATCAAATATTATCAAAATATTAATCTGGGCTACGTTTTTTCCCAATTTCACCTTTTCCAATAGAGATACTACTTTCCCAAGACAACACAGACAACAAACATATAAAAAAATTAAAAGAAAAAGGTTAAATCCATCATTTCAATGTCTTTTATTATAACAATACAAACAATATAATTCACATGAAACAATTCACTGCGAGCATGAAAAATGACGTAATTAAATATCTAATATTTTTTCAAGAGACCTAATGAATATTTATGAGTGTTTTATAATTTTCTAGTATCCAACAACATTTTGGTTTTGGTTATAGATAATTTACTTCAAATAAATTCGTTCCGGTTTTGTCTTGATAAAGAACTTCAGACATAAACATGCAGTCAATATATATATATATATATATATACATGTGCACGCACAACACACATACACATATACACACCATGGAGGATTTTATATATATATATAAGTGGGGTATATATATATATATATATATATATATATATATATATATATATATATATATATATATATATATATATATATATATATATATATATATATATATATATATATATATATATATATATATATATATATATATATATATATATATATATATATATATATATATATATATATATATATATATATATATATATGTGGGGTATGTATATATATATAATGGGGTGGGGTATATATATATATATATATATATATATATATACCCCACTATATATATATATATATATATATATATATATATATACCCCACTTATATATATCAAAGCTTCATGCCTTACATAATTATCAGGTGAATATTATGAACTGATCTTTTTGTTATTTTCATTTTGCTTTATGGTACTAGCAATGTTTAAGTTTGGTATAAATTTTAAATCTAGGAACTTAATTTTTCGTTTAGTAAATATATATTTAAAATTTGGTTTATACCGAAACCTAAGAAGTAAAATCATAGGAGTTTTAAAATATATTAAATATTTTTAGGCATATTTAACGTATGTTATTAGGGGTGTAACTTTATTTTATTTAATTTTTATTTTTTTCTGTTGACGAAAGCATTGAAAAAGGAATAAGAAAATATTAATGGATATGTATACATATGTATGTATGCATATGCACATATAATAATAATAATAATAATAATAATAATAATAATAATAATAATAATATAAAATATATCAAAATATAAAGACCTGGAAATTGAAATAGAAAAAATGTGGAAATTGAAAACAAGAGTTGTGCCAGTGATAGTAGGTGCACTTGGAATGATAAAAAATGGAACAAAACAACACATTGAAAGAATCCCTGGAAACCCCAGCTTAAGAGATATACAAAAAATTGTATTATTAAGTACAGCCCACACACTAAGGAAAACGTTATCTATGTAATGCTGGGGATGATAGGGAGGATAGAAAAACATGAAATGGAGTCATAACAACACGCCACTACCTGCCTTAGGTCTCCCCGCAGACTTGGTTGGTAGTGAGACCAATGCAGAAATCGAAATATGATGAAAAATGACATAATAATAATAATAATAAAAATGCAGTTTTGTGATAAGCACCAAGAAACAATAGACCACCTAATCTCAGGCTGTTCTATGCTTGCTCCAAATGAATATAAAAATCGCCACGATAGAGTTAGGCAATATTTACATTGGGCAATGTGCAAACATTATGGAAAATCTGTAAACAAACACTGGTATGAACATCACCCAGCACCGGTTACAGAAATAGAAGATGTAACCATTCTATGGGATTACACCATCTACACAGACAGAAAAATTGAAGCAAATAGGCCGGATATTATTCTTAAAAACCAGAAGGAGAAAACTTGTCTATTAATTGGTATGGCCTGTCCAGCGGATTGTAACATAGCAATCAAGGAATTTGAAAAACTGTCAAAATATAAAGACCTGGAAATTGAAATAGAAAAAATGTGGAAATTGAAAACAAGAGTTGTGCCAGTGATAGTAGGTGCACTTGGAATGATAAAAAATGGAACAAAACAACACATTGAAAGAATCCCTGGAAACCCCATCTTAAGAGATATACAAAAAATTGTCTTATTAAGTACAGCCCACACACTAAGGAAAACTTTATCTATGTAATGTTAGGGATGATAGGGAAGATAGAAAAAACATGAAATGGAGTCATAACAACACGCCACGACCTGCCTTAGGTCTCCCCGCAGACTTGGTTGGTAGTGAGACCAAAGCAGAAATCGAAATATGATGAAAAATGACATAATAATAATAATAATAAATGAAAAAATATTAAATAAAAAATAGGTAAATAAATAACTATAAGAGGATAAAAAGAAAAAGGTTTCGGGTTAGGTTTTAAGTATTTAAGCAGATATTTATTTCTATGCTTGCATGGGGTTATTAATTCACTTCTTTTGTTTTAATAACTTAGGGTCATTTAGAATCTCTCAGATGAGAAGTTTTTCTAAAAGGTATAATTACATATATTTCCTATTCCATTGTGAGGTTTGGTTTTTGTGATGATGTCCCAGGTAATAATTATGTTTTTTTGCTGTTTTTTAAAACTATTTTGAGAAGGTAGTGCCATTCTGGTATTTTTTATTATTTAAGGTCAGTTTACGTTTAGATATTCTATTTTTCCATTCGTTCTCTGTTGAATCAAAATAATATTTGACAACACCGTCAGAATGGATGCTAGCTTTGTAAATTATACATTCAGTCATACGTTGAATGTTAAGTGGGCACATTGTGTTTTTTCGGCATTTACAATCATCTTTGATAGGACATGTTTGATAGGTTGGACATTGTTTTTATTTAATTTAATACGGTTATTAAGTTTTGATACAAAACTAATATAAAATTATACATTTAATAAATGAAAAAATTGACATACCAGATTTATAATTTACTACGACCTTAAACAATGCTAATACCAAAAACACAATTTCAAATCTAGAAACGATCAGTTCATAATATGCAGTTGATGATTGTGCAGTGTATGAAACTCAGAGTTGTGCTTTAAATGTAAGATAATATATATATATATATATATATATATATATATATATATATATATATATATTGTGTGCGTATTTTGGCAGCATTATTTCATTAATGCAGGTTTCATTGAATAATATAGACAAGTTCTGTCTATTAATGTTGTGTCGGATCCGTTCATACCGTCTGATACACTTGATGGTGATATCGTTTTTTAGTTCACTGTGGAAGATCTGATTTGTAGATGAATTGACTTTTGCACGATATAATAGATTTTTTATAATGGCTATTTTGTAATAGTGGGGGCATTCACTAATATAATAGAGTGTGGAGGGATTTTTATTAGTGGGTTTTTGATACAGTGAGATAGTAAATTTATTGTTGTCAGTGTTAATATATCAAGAAAAGGAATTTTGTTATCATTGCTAAGTTTATAAGTGAATTTTAAAACTAGGTTATTTTGAAACTGTTTTTGAAGTTGTAAGATTTCGTCGGTATTTGTAAATAATAGTAGGATATCATCAACATATCGTAGATATATTGATGTTTTTTTAAAATATTGCAAAGGTAGTATTTTCAAGGTTAGACATGTAGAAATTACTAAAAACATGAAACAGACACTCATCAATAATAATTTTCCCAACTACATAGTTGATGAACAAATACGTTATTTTCTTAAAAAGCTTAAATGAAAAAACAACACATGATACTAACCCAACCAATCCTAAACATATCATTCTCTTATACCGTAGCCAGATGCACTCCAACAACCAACTGGATGAAAACATCCTAAAAAACTCATAAATACTAATATTTCTCCGACAGATTCTAACAAAAGAATTAAGTTCATTATATATTACATTAAATCCACTACATCTAATTCATTCGTCCGCAACGACTCTTCCCCCACCGTTAGTGATTTGCAAAAAACCAATGTAGCATATAAATTCATATGTCGATTTAGAGAATGTATCTCTAACAACCTCAATAATATCTACATTGGCCACACTACAAATTCGTTCTCACGGCGTCTGACGTTGCACTTAAATGAAAATTCAACTATATTCCGTCATTTAAAACAACACGGTTATCAACGCACACTTCTGAGAAAAACGCTTGTTGATAACACGTACATACTTAAACAAGAAAATAATAAACAGAAACTAAAAATCCTCGAAGCAATCTACATTAAACAATTTAAACCTGGTTTGAATACAATCAATTTTGATATTTCCAATAACGTACTCAAATGCCTGTAATCAGATCAGGGACCACAACGCCACTATTTTGTCACTGTCTTTGGCCATCCGCCACGATAGGGATGGACTAATATTTTCAATTTAATGCTCTTTACTGTTAATAGATTAAATGTTCTATGTTTATTGTGTGTTAATATTTACTCTTTGATAATGGCTTATGTGAGCCGAAAGCTTAGACCCGATAAAAAAATCAACAATTACTGTGATTTTTTGTTGTCTTTCAACGATATCACCATCAAGTATATCAGACGGTATGAACGGATCCTGCACAAAATTAATAGACAGAACTTGTCTATATTATTCAATGAAACCTGCATTAATATATATATATATATATATATATATATATATATATATATATATATATCCAAGTGAATAAAGAACGAAGAAAGTATTAACAACGTTCAAAACATAAATTTAAAACAGTGCTCAATATAGAAATACAGCAATGAATATTTATTATAAGTTATAGATTAGAACATGTACAAATTATATTTTACTACAAAAGTATACATTTTGTTTCGACATCGAAAAAACATGTCGAAACAAAATGTACACTTTTGTAGTAAATTATAATTTGTACATATTCTAAACTATAACTCATAATAAATATATATTTATAAGTATATACTATTATATATAGGTTATAGTTTAGAACATGTACAAATTATAATTTACTACAAAAGTGTACATTTTGTTTTGACATTGAAAAAACATGTCGAAGCATATATAATAGCATATATAATAGTATATACTAATAAATATATATTTATTATAAGTTATAGTTTTTATAGTTTCTATTTATTAGTATGTACTTAATAGCACTGTTATATTACATTGAGTACTGTTCTGTTAACACAAGATAAATATTTATGTCAGTGTGTACCTGCGTGTATGCACATTCGTTTACTTATTTACTTCCATACCTACACTTCGCTCCTTACTGTTGAGCACGATTTTAGATGTAATATTACATTTACACCTTATATACGTCTATTGAACAGGTGAAGAGGCTCATCCCTTGTTCCTTGTTTAGGATGTGGTTTCCGGCTTTCTCTTTTCCAATCTTTCCACTCTTTTCTTTTTTGTTTTTTCAATTGGAGTAGATTGACTAAACTATCGCCCGGTTCACACTCCACCCACGTCTATTGAACAGGTGAAGAAGCTCATCCTTTGTTCCTTGATTAGGATGTAGTTTCCGGCTTTCTCTTTTCCAATTTTTTCACTCTTTTCTTTTTTGTTTTTTTCAATTGGAGTAGATAGACTAAACTATCGCCCGGTTCACACTCCACCCACGTCTATTGAACAGGTGAAGAGGCTCATCCCTTGTTCCTTGTTTAGGATGTAGTTTCCGGCTTTCTCTTTTCCAATCTTTTTTTTTCTTTTCTTTTTTTTCAATTGGAGTAGATAGACTAAACTATCGCGCGGTTCACACTCCACCCACGTCTATTGAACAGGTGAAGAGGCTCATCCCTTGTTCCTTGTTTAGGATGTAGTTTCCGGCTTTCTCTTTTCCAATCTTTTTTTTGCTTTTCTTTTTTTTCAATTGGAGTAGATTGACTAAACTATCGCTCGGTTCACACTCCACCCACGTCTATTGAACAGGTGAAGAGGCTCATCCCTTGTTCCTTGTTTAGGATGTAGTTTCCGGCTTTCTCTTTTCCAATCTTTTCACTCTTTTCTTTTCTTTTTTTTTCAATTGGAGTAGATTGACTAAACTATCGCCCGGTTCACACTCCACCTACGTCTATTGAACAGGTGAAGAGGCTCATCTCTTGTCCCTTTTTTAGGATGTGGTTTCCGGCTTTCTCTTTTCCAATCTTTTCACTCCTACGTAGCCCCCTGCGCTTCAGTGGCGTTACCGCCTTGCTCGGGGAGATATGATTAAAAAAAAATATCCTTACCGTCACCGAAATATGGATCTATAGCGGATAATAAATTAATTAAATCAATCTTCTTCTTCACTTTTACAAACATTTACAATGACGTGTGAAATCTTGGTTTTCCTAAATAGAAAAAGGCTTGACCATCTGCTAAACGAAAAGGTCGAAACCAGATTTCGCAAGTTGGTGTTAAAATGATTTTTGACAATGGGAGCAACTTATGAGACTTGGAAAGACTTGGTGATCCAGTGTGAAATTCAAAAAGGCTATATAAATGACCTCGGAGTCAGTCAAGAGAGTCAGATGGGAGCCGAGAGACGAAACAACTAACATGTAACGGCAACTTCAAATCAACGGTCAAGTCGCACCTTGTTCTCTTTCTTCTTATCTCTCTCAACAATTACTGCTACAAACTTTTTGTACGAACTCTTAATACCTCAACTTTATCATTGAACACGAACTCTACCTTTAACTTCTTAATGTTTCTAATTGTACATTAACTTCTACAACTTATGTTTGTTTTTCTCTTTAATAAAATTCTTTTTTAACATTCAAAATGTATATTTTATTATTCCACTCCACTCTTCTACACTAATCCACAGCAAAATCTACTGCTAAGAAGGTTGGGTCACTATGTCGATCCAGGATGTTTTTTCCACCTGAATCCATCCTGCATATATACAAGTCAACCATCCGTCCGTGCATGGAGTACTGCTGCCATTTATGGTCAGGTGCCCCTGCCGTTCTCCTCAGTGTTCTTGACAAGCTCCAAAGGAGAGTCTGTAATGTGATAGGTACTGATCTGGCGACTCGACTGCAGCCACTTTCCCATCGTCGAAATGTGGCCTCCCTCTGTCTCTTCTATAAATATTTTCATGGCTTCTGCTCGGATGAGCTTAAGTCACTGATGCCTCCTCAACAGGTGTTTACCCGTGCAACCAGACTGGCAACTGGGTCCCACCCATTCACAGTCAGGTTAGCCAAATGCAGACGACAATTCTACTCCTGCAGCTTCTTCTCTCGCACTTCCCGCCTGTGGAACTCACTCCCGTATTCTTGCTTTCCTAACGGCTACAACCTTCAGAAATTTAAATGCAAAGTTAATACTCATTTACTAACCACTGGCCTCTAGCTCTCTCCCCTCCCCTGTATAACCTTCCCTTTCTCTCCACCTATGTATCTGTCATCGCACCTTCTTTCTCAGCTTTCTATTGATCCTTTCTAACTAGCTTGTACTCCTCACTCTTTTCTAATTAATCTTTTTACATTTATGTAACCCCCTGCACATCAGTGGCGTTTCCGCCTTGCTCGGGGTGAAATGATTAAAAAAAAAAAAAATTCCAACCTGCCGACAACAAACTTCTGATGAAACAATTCTGATGATGATAATTCTGCATAAATCTTGTAAGCCGTAGGGAGTTCGGTTAAGGCCAAATCAAAGAAAAATTAACCAGCTCCCTATGGCTACAGATCCAATAAGCTTTGATTACTCTACCTAATACATCTTGATCGTAGGTAGGAAATATTACAAATTGTCCCTATTTCTCAAAATAGAGAGCGTCATCAAAAGGATGTGATCGAAACTCTTCTTATCTGAACACAAAAAAGAACGTCACAGCAATTATGATACAGGATATTATGGATTTAGATCCCCAAAAACATCACCATCTGACAAACAGCTAATGGACTTTGGAAAAGATTTATTCTCAATAATCAATAAAATCAAAGTCATGAACACCAGCAAATAGTTAATAGAATGGTTAATAGAAGGATGACTGTGGACATAAAGTGAGGGATCAGTTTATATATTGATTGTAATGTAGAATTGATCCCCCACTTTATATATCCACATTAAAATAGTACAGAATTTTTTAAAAATCTTTGGAAAAGATTTATTCTCAATAATCAATAAAATCAAAGTCATGAACACCAGCAATAAAGTACAACAAATATGCGAAAAGACTTGTCTCCAATAAATAAATCTGATAATCCAATTATCAAATCTGATAAGACGGGAAACTATTATTTCTTCCATGTGGATGTCTATAATAAAGCCATCCACAGAGAAATTTATAAACATCCCAAAAAGAACCTACCAAATGGGAAACCCCTATCAACAAGGAAGCCAAAACAACTGCTACAGAACTTAAAGTAAATGACAGAATCCAAACACTACGCAAGTAACAAGCATTCGTCACAGTTAAAGATAATAAAGAAAATTACATAAACAAGCCACAATACCGTCTACTTAACGCCTCTAAGAACAATATCGGTAAAATTAAAAATATCATCTTGTAAAGAGTGTGAAAGTAGAAAAAAAAGGTGGAGAAACACGGCTGAATATATTGAATGTTCTTTTTTATAATAATATCGTCCCAAGCAAGGCATTTTACTGCCACTGTTTTGCAGGGGGTTACATAGGAGGAAAGTTATGAGAAAGAGTGACAGGTTATAGAGAGTGACAAGAAGTGGTTAATAGAAGGATGATTGTGGCCATAAAGTGAGGGATCAGTTTATATAATGATTGTAATGTAGAATTGATCCCCCACTTTATATTCACATTAAAATAGTACAGAATTTTTTTTTAAATCTTTCGAAAAGATTTATTCTCAATAATCAATAAAATCAAAGTCATGAACACCAGCAAATAGTTAATAGAATGGTTAATAGAAGGATGAATGTGGACATAAAGTGAGGGATCAGTTTATATATTGATTGTAATGTAGAATTGATCCCTCACTTTATATTCACATTAAAATAGTACAGAATTTTTTTTTTAATCTTTAAATAGAATACTAGACAATATTCATAAATTTATCCAATTTACATAATCTTCTAATTCTAGTAATAAGGTAAGGCGGACCTGAAGCAGACTACCACCATGTTTAATTTCGTTGTTTTTTCTTTTTTTTTTTTTTTTACTTTTTTCAGCGCAGTCCTATCGATTATCCCCTTAGCTTTACGATTGACTAAAATTTTTGAAAAGTTTCGATATTTAAACATTTTCTGGGAGGGATCAGTTTCTCATACAACGTTATAGTAAATCGAGCCTCCATTTTGAAACCAGTCGCTGGTACTACATTACTGCTACCTGCAAATTTGTTCATTATCAACTTTTTTGGACTTTTTTTTCAATGCAGTATTATCTTTTACACCTTGAACTTTACGAATGACAAAAAATTAGCAAAAGTTTCAATATTTAAACAATCTTAGGGGAGGGGGACCAGTTTCTCAGACAACCTTATAGTGGTTTGAAAATGGAGAATCGATTTACTTTAACGTTGTATGAGAAACTGACCCCCCACAAATTTGTTTAAATACTGTAATTTTAAAAAAAATTTTGATCACCGGAAAGTTTACGCAACAATCGATAGAACTGCGCTGAAAAAAAAAAAAAAAATTAACATAAACGAAGCGACCCCAACGCGACTGGATTGAAAATAGAGGATTGATTTACTTTAACGTTGTATGAGAAACTGACCCCCACAAAATTTAAATATTGCAATTTTTCAAAAATTCATTTTTTTTTCTTTTTTTTTGCTTTTTTGATAATCGGAAGGTTTAATTAACAAGCGATAGAACTTCGCTGAAAAAAGTAAAAAAAATGAAAAAAAACAACGAAATTAAATGTGGTGGTAGTCTGCTTCAGGTCCGCTTAAAGTAGTTTTTGATAACAGTAATATTACATATAGTAAGGCGTTAGCAAGTAATCACAATGTACCATCATATGGTTGAACTGACCTTTTACTCATGATGTCAAAACTAACATCGGTAAAATTTTCCTAAATTTAATCCACAAACATTTTAATCATTCTCCTACACCCAAAAAGATTTTCAATAAAAACTATGTCAAGATGAGTTATAGTCGCGTTAAGAAATTTATTAAATATACCTCGCTAGATAATAATAAGACATTAAACAAAAACCTGCAGAACAATACAAAGTTAAAAGGTAACCAAAAAAGTTCTGTCCGTTTTTTGATTAGTCATTGAATGAAGTTGAAATATGTGTAGCAATTGTTTTCAAATTTGGATAGCTGGAAGTAAGAACATCAGACGTTATAAAAAAACACGCGCACTGTGCCCGGCCATAAAATAAATAAAAAAAAAAACATATTATATAGTGATGACCGATTAATCATTCTAAGCAATATAAACTCACATTAAACTTACCGGCTAAGAAAGGACCTGATCAATTTTTTTTAATAATCACAAACTCAAAATCACTACCCCTACTAACGCTAAAGTGATCAACTTCCTTGACGTAACTTTCGACCTAAATAATGAAGTATACAAACCATATACTAAAGATTCTTACAACCACAAATACGTCCACAAAGATTCTAAACACAAAACAATATCCGTAAATCTATCCAATTAAGATTATCGTCTAGCTACAGTATTAAGGCTATTTTCGATAAAAGTAAAATTATATTCATTCCTAAGTTAAAAATAATCACAATGTAAGTTTAGAAAACTTTGAGAAGGCAAACATATACCGAAATCACGTGAGCGTAACATCATATGGTTCAACGCACCTTTTAGTAACAACGTCGAACCTTGGTAAAACTTTTCTAAATTTTATCCACAAACATTTCAAAAATTCTCCCGCACTAAAAAAGATTTTCAACAACAAAAAAATGTTAACGTTAGTCATAGTTGCGTTAAGGACTCCGATAAACATCTCGCTGCATAACAGTATGATATCAAATAAAAACATGTCGAATTTGATATCAAATCAAATTTGATATCAAATAAAAACATGTCCAATCTGCAAAGTAATAGTAACTCCCCTATCACTAACAGTCAGTCAGTTAGGTGTCATAAGTGATACACACTGGGCGATCATGTCTCGAAAGAGACATGACTGACTGGGCAGAAGATTATCCCGCAATAGGTTGCCATTGCTTTCTGCGGTAGACTGGTTCTCAGCCAAGGTTATAGAACCCAATCTGTCCTATTATTTAACCCATAACTGGAGGAAAGAGATGGATTAATACCTTTACCCAAGTGTATTTGCACGTAAGTGAATGCAATGAATTCAACTGGAATTCGAACTCGGCTCCGATATTCACTGCGCCACAACGCACATCCAATCGGTAACAGTAACCCCATCAAAAATAATTTTAACTGCCGAAAAATCACAATCAGCTCACTTAACAGTCAATGTATAACCGAATGTTTAATTTACAAAGCTATCATCCATTCTGACGGCGCTGTCAAATATTCTTTTGGTTCAGCAGAAAACAATTGGAGAATTGATTCAATAACCAGGAATTGACTTTAAACAATAATAAATACAAAAATAGCTCTGCCCTCTCAAAATATATTTAACAGTTAAAACACAAAAGCAAAAAACTCAATTATTACCTGGGTCATCATTGCGAAAACAAAATCTTGTAATGGAACAGGAAATATACATATAAAATATGTCTTTTAGAAAAACTTGTCACCTTAAATACCCTAAATAATCATTAATTTATTAAACAAAAGAAGTGAATTAATAACCTATGCTAACAAATAAATATCTGCTTAAATACTTAGAACCTCACTAAACTGAACCCTCTTTCTTTTTTACATTTTTAGTGATTTATTTAATTTTTATCTTTCTTTCATTTTATTTTACTGTTATTATTATATGTATATATGTACACACACACACACACACACACACTCACACAAATATATATATATATATATATATATATATATATATACTAGCAGTATAGCCCGGCGTTGCTCTGGTGTAATGAAAGCTTTGAAACTAATCCATGGTCCTGCAGCTCAGACTCTTTGGACGTTGGCACGAAAGACTAAAAAGCAATAGTTGTTTCCAGTTAAAGCGGAACCGTAGACTGAAATAAAAATGAATGGATGTAAGTCAAATTTTGATTTCCTGGTATCGATATCAAATTTTCTGCACTATTGTAAGAACTACAACCTTGAAACTTCTGAATATCGTTCCTTATGTCTTTGTCTATGAGTGAATCAAATTTGATTAAAATCGGACCACTCTTTCTATAACCCGATTTTTTCGATTATCGATTTTCGATATTTATCGGAAGTATATCGACACAAAACTTAGCTAAGAACACTCGAAGATGCTTATAGTACAACTGTGTAAATTTTCAAGAAAATCGGTTCAGCCGTATTGGAGTCTATAGGTAACGGATACACACAGACACACACACAGAGATACAAAGTTCCATTTATAAATAAGTTTATATATATATATATATATATATATATATATATATATATATATATATATATATAGTAAATAGCTAACCTAGAGAGCCAACGGACCTACCAGGGTTTCACCAATTTGGATCATTTTTATTACCATTTTTACCTTCTACGTATGTACTCGGAGGGTTTTTCGAAACGAGTATAACTTTACATTTACATATATATATATATCCGTTTATATTTTCTTCTAACCCTTTTTAATGCCTTTGACAACAGAAAATAAATAAAAATAAAATACCTTAACTAAACCAAAGTTATCTCCCTTATAACATACGTTAAATATGCTCCAAAATATTTCATATTTAAATATTTCCTTCTAATTTAATTTATTTCTTAAACTCATTCGTTTTTACATTTTTAGGTTTTGGTATAAACTAAATTAAAAGGATATATTTAATTAAAAAACACTCGACATCACAGAGTTTTAATTTCTAACGAACTAATACAACGTTACTACGAAAAAACAAAATTCAAACCTAGAAACCGTCAGTTCATAATAGGAACCTGATGATTGCATAGAGCATGAAACTCCGATTCGTGCTTTAGTTGTAAGATAATATATATATTTATTAGTATACACTTAATAATTCTGTTGTATGACATTGAGCATTGTTCTATTAACACCTGATAAATATTTATATATCGGTGTTTACCTGCGTGAATGCACATATGTATACTCATTTACATCCATATATATATATATATATATATATATATATATATATATATATATATATATAGTGACGTGAACTAATAAATATACACATGCGGGTGTACATATGTACAGTATTATTATTCAGGTGTTAATAAAAGAGTACTCAATGTATGAACGGAGCTGTATTATATATACATTAATAAATATACATATTGTTCTACATCTATGCCACAACACGGACTTTCATGTAATATGCATATTTCAAACTGACAGTTTAATAGATTTGAATAGATTTCAATTTCGATGTTCATGGGAATTAAATCTTAAGTTAAGTTACTACTTTTTTAATAACTAGATTAAAAATTTAGATATTCTACGATTACGTGTGGATAAATAATTTATATTTAAAACAATGTCAAAGTTAGTTATAATTGCATTAAATCATAGATAAATATATTTCACAATATTATACTATGATATAAAAAAAAAAAGATTTGGCCCACATAAACAACATCCGTCATCCAACTAATAGCAAAAATGATCCTTCTAACAATAATTGCAACCGCCGAAAAAATAAAACCTGCCCATTGAAGGGCCAATGTATGTCCGAAAGTATTGTTTATAAAGCTAGAATTCATTCGGATGATAATGATATTAAATTTTACTTTGGAAGTACTTCTAACAGGTGGAAGATACGATTTAACAACTACATTTTGTCTTTAAACAACAGTAAATACAGTACAATTACTGCATTATCCATACATTATTGGAAATTTAAAAAACAACAACAGTAAGAACACATTTATTACCTGGAATATCGTAGCTAAATCCAAACATTACAATGGAAAAGAAGATAAATGTATCTATGTTTTTTAGAAAAAACTTGTCTTCTTAAACTATATCAAGAATCCAAATTTGCTTTATAAAACTGATTTAATGATCACATGCTGTCATAGAAAAATTATTTCTTTCTTTCTTTCTTTTCTCCGCAATATTACGTTTAACAATTATGAATTAAACCTCTTTTATTTTTACTCCTTTCATTTTTAATTCTTAATTTTAAATTTTGCCCCATAATTTTTCTCTTCATTTTACTTTTCTTTTCTTTTATTCTATCATATTTTTATAATTATTTAAAATTTTAAATTTAAAAATTTTAATTTTCCCTATATATTTTATATACAGGTAATATTTTAATATTTAATTTTTTAAGACTCATGATTTACGTACCTTTGATTTATTCTCCCTACATTTTATTATTTTTTATTTTAATTTTAATTTTTATTTTTAAAATTTATCCACATGTAACCGCAGAATATTAAAAAAAATTTTTTTTATTTTTTTATTTTTTATTTTGCGGCGGAAGTACTTTCTCATTGCAAACGCCTCAACTGACTTTGTCTAGTCAGAAAAAAAATCATGACAGAATAAATCGTCGTCTTGGCTATTAGAACTCACTACACCCCTCCAGTATTCCATGTGCATTTGGAACCCTGCCGCAGTTTGCAGCGAAATTCATAATCTTGTCAAATAGCTGAATACTTGAAGCTTCGCCAGGGTTACCAAGTGTGTTTTTATTGTGACACCAACACTAGATGGGTTGCCGCCAGGCCCCATCCTGTTATTTAACCCATAACTGGAGAGAAGTGACGGATTAATACCTTTCCCAAGGGTACCAGTGCTGAAGTGAATGCTGGGTACTCAACTGGAATTCGAACTCAGCTCACCGATTTCTCTTTCCAAGCCGATATCCACTGCACCAACGTACATCCGTTCATTGACGGATGTGACAGAATAAAAGTCAACCCGTATGTAAGGAAAATGCATTGCGATATGTTAGGATAAGCAGCAAAATAAAATTATTGCCATCTCTTATTACCTTGGCTCCCATCATTCTCTTATCCCTTCTCCGACATCTCCTGTCTCTTGTTCTAGGATTTCGCTCAACTCCCACGTAACTCTCCTCCCACAAGTATTCCCATCCTTTTTTATCCATTCTCCGACACCCACTGTCTCTTGTTCTCCTTTCTTTTCGCTCTACTCTCACGCAACTCTCTTCCCGCCAGTATTTCCATCCTTCTCTTATCCATTCTCTGACACCTCTTGTAACCTGTTATTTTTTCTCATAAATTTCCTCCTATGTAACCCCTTGCGCACCTGTGGCAGTATTTAGGGTGAAATTTTTTTTTTATAATCGTATCGCCCCAAACAAGGCAGTTTACTGCCACTGGTGCGCAAGGGGTTACATAGGGGGAAAGTTATGAGAAACAGGGACCGCAGGGTGTTACATAGGAGGAGATATATAAGAAAGAGAGACAGCAGGTGGGTACATAGGAGTAAAGTTATGGGAAAGAGGAACAGGTTATAGGGGTGTCAGGAAGTGGGCAAGAGAAGGATAAGAATACTGATGAGAGTGGAGTGGACAGAGAAAGGAGCATGAGAGAGAGAGGATGCAAGTTAGTGAGATAAGAGATGACTATTGACTTTACATTTAAATTCTTGGAGATTGTAGCTCTCGGGTAAGCAACTAAACGGAAGGGAAATACACAGGTGGAAAGGGTGAGTAAAGAAGCTGAGAGTAGAAGTTACTTATATAAAAAAATTAATTGGATCCGATTAACAGAACCCAGAAAGTGTCTGTTTATATATATATATATATATATATATATATATATATATATATATGTAAGGAAAATGCATTGCGATATGTTAGGATAAGCAGCAAAATAAAATTATTGCCATCTCTTATTACCTTGGCTCCCATCATTCTCTTATCCCTTCTCCGACGTCTCCTGTCTCTTGTTCTGGGATTTCGCTCAACTTCCACGTAACTCTCCTCCCAAAAGTATTCCCATCCTTACATATATATATTCCATCCTTATATATATATATATATATATATATATATATATAGTATTGGAAGTTTCTTATTACAATGATTTATAAAAGCATAATATCACTACACGAAAACTTTCACGTTTCAGAACAAAGCTGTTCCTCTTCAGATGATATGTTAAGATAAATGATAAAAACGATTTGGTTTTGAAAATATAAGATGAAGTTTTGGTTATTTTGAAAATTAGGGTGTAGTATTTGGGGGAAATGCAATAGTTGTGTCCAAAAAATTCAATCAGCATTTAGAATTATGTAACCTTCGAGATTTAAACATTTGGGTTAGGAAAGAAGGCAGGATGGAATAGAACTAGACATGTCACTTTTTAATTTTGTCTGGGTAAGATACACAGTGGGACCTTAGATTTATTAGAGGGTAGACAGTAATTTTAATCAGGAGGTTGGATCTTAGGGTTTTTTTTTTCTTGAACAATAGATTTTTTTTACTACTATCTATGAGTATAAGTCAGAATTTGGATTAAATAACTGTTGTGTACTTAGTTATATTGTATTAAGAACAGCAATTTAGTACTGTGTTGGTCATTTTATTTTATTAAAAGCACATTCCTGTTAGAGTATAAGTTATAAATGAAACATAGTAATTAATTAAATTTTAAAGAAAATTAATTAATTAAATTTTAAAGAAAATTTTCTTGTCTGAGTAAGGTACCTAGTGGGATCAAAAAATGTTTAAATAG
Organism: Ascarosepion bandense; assembly: GCA_037127315.1. Classification (NCBI taxonomy): domain Eukaryota; kingdom Metazoa; phylum Mollusca; class Cephalopoda; order Sepiida; family Sepiidae; genus Ascarosepion; species Ascarosepion bandense. The sequence goes on along the minus strand of JBBBDQ010000272.1, from coordinate 1,571,597 downwards.
GTAAATAATTTTTCACAGCAAGTTGGATTTTTTAAAAATACTTCATGAGTAAAATGCCTGAAATGTTTATGTTATGATTATGATAAAATAAGTTTGGTATACTAAAGTATATTGTAGTTAAGAAAACTCATTTAGTACTGTGTGAATCTTATTTAGTAAAATAATTATTAATTTTTAAGTTATAATAGAGTATAAGTTATATATACAGTACTGTATATATACAGTAATGTGCAAAAGTATTAAGAACTATTTTATCTTTTATGAGGCATCAAAATAAAGTTTAAAATCACCCCTGTCCTAACACATTGGCACACTACGATCTTGCTTAAAAGTTTTGTAGAACAGGACTTTTTTTATAATCATATCGCTCCAAGTAAGGCATTTTACTGCCACTGTTTTGCAGGGGGTTACATAGGAGGAAAGTTATGAAAAGAGTGACAGGTTATAAAGGGTATCAGGAAGTGGGTAAGAGAAGGATGAGAATATTGATAAGAGTGGAGTGGACAGAATAAGGAGCACAGTTTCTTTTCTCGTACTTCCCGACTGTGGAATTTCCTTCCACATGACTGCTTCCCCGACAACTACAATCTCCAGGAGTTTAAACGTAAGGTCAATAGACAACTCCTAACACACTAACTCGCTTCCATTCTTTCAAACACTCTTCCCATCCTCCAAACTATCTATCACCCACCTTCTGACATTTTCTATATCTAACCACTCTTTCTATTTACCTTCCCCTATGTAGCCCCAAGCGCAATAGTGGCAGTGGAATGCCTTGCTTGGGGTGAAACGAAAGGATGCAGGTTAGTGAGAAACGAGATGACTATTGACTTTACATTTAAATTCTTAGAGATTGTAGCTGTCGAGGAAGCAAGTAAACGGAAGAGAATTTCACAGGCAGGAAGTGTGGGAAAAGAAGCTTCTGGAATAGAATTTGCGTTTACATTTCATTGGTTTCACAGTAAACGGGTGGGAACTAGTTGCTAATCTTGTGGCTCAAGTAAATTTATATATAAGGGGCACAAGTGAGCTAAGTTCATCGGATCAGTAGCCGTGAAAGTGTTTGTGGAAGAGACATAGGGAAACCACATTGCGCCGGTGAGAAAGTGACTGTATCTGAGCTGCCAAGTCGGGACTATAAAATTACAAATGATAGCAGAAAGACAGCCTTTAGTAAGATTTGAAAAGGACAGGAAGTTGGGGTGAGACATTCTGAAAGGCACGGTGTATAGCGGATGAATAATATAAAAATAATAATATAAAAATAATAATATAAAAATAATAATATAAAAATAATAATATAAAAATAATATACTGCTCGCACTACAAACAATAATAGCGACAATCCCCAGAATGTAGAGCATGTTAAATATTTTATCTGTTTCAGACAAAGCCACAAGTGTTATGAGTTGGGTTTTTAAGTCTTCCGCATTTCTTGCATCGCTTGATTGTAGAAACGTTAATTTGTGGCACATTACATATTTACATATCTTATCACGTAAATTCAAGATGGCGACACATTGAAGGCTAGGTTAAACCGGTCGGGACCGGATAAAGAGGAGGCATTGGAAAATATAAAAACATGTAACTTGCAAACTTGTGAAATTCAGCATGTTGCAATGGTTAGGTATCTAGTCGTCGCTGAACAAATGCCACTGAGAGATGAGTTCGATCCCCGTATCGAAGCTACTCTTAATAAAGTGGGAATACTGAGATATGTATATATATATATATATATATATATAGAGAGAGAGAGAGAGATTATGCTCTCATTACGATTTCGCCCTCTAGAGAAGAAAATTTTTAAAACAGTTTCCTCTACTCCGATATATGCAGAAAAGAACTTAGTTATTTCGGTGACTGGCGGGTGTATACACTGTTTATATGCAACACATTAAAATTTCCCCTCTCTGATTACATGCACCTATAGCTTAGGGGGTAGCGACTCCGACTCCGACTAACACCAAATCGGTCGAGTTTCAACCGCGGCCAGAAGCAAGTGGATGTATGTAGACATACTGATGTGCTGTGATACAGCAAAACAGGCTTGTATGTGGATGACATATATATAAATATATTTTTTTTTAATTGTATCACCCCGAGCAAGTCGGTAACGCCACTGATGTGCAGGGGTCTACGTAATAGTGAGAAGATTGGAAAAGAGAAAGCTGGAAACTACATCCTAAACAGGGAACAAGGGATGAGCCTCTTAACCTGTTCAATAGACGTGGGTGGAGTGTGAACCGGGCGACAGATAGATCTATCTATTCCAATTGAAAAAAAAAAAAAAAAAAAAAGTGAATAGACTGGAAAAGAGATACTTCCAGGTGAGGACTCACGGCTTTTCTATTAGGAGTGCCCCGGCATTTATTTTATTATGAAAAGTGCTCAATATAATAAATATGGAGCTTAATATAATTATATAGTTTATCTCGAAATGTCCGGGCTGCAATGCACAATTAATTCATATTTTAGACTGAAGTTCGTATTTAATTATATTAAATGAAAATGTTTTTTTCCGACTGCTTGAAAAACCCAATTTACCCGAACGCTATGGACTCTTCTAATGTGTTTTCTGCCAGTATTAAACACAAAAAAAAAATCAGTGTCGTATAGCATAGAACAGAAGGAGGGTGTGTCGGAGTCTGATCAGCTCTGACGGGGTCAACTCAGTGAGGGTAGTATGATGTTGCAAGACCCGAAACTGCCCTGTGACCCGAGTAAAGTACATCACTGACGACATCCTCCTGCGCTACAGAATGTGGGTATTTTCGGAGCATAAGTAAATATGTATATGTGGCAGATCTTGTGGGAATTTACATTTTAGATATTCTAAGCAGATTTTTAGACCCAAAACAGTTAGGCCTATATCGGGACGATGGATTAATAATTATCCCTAATTCCAATGGGCCCTACACAAATAGGATACACAAAAAAATAATTAGAGCCCTGAAGTACCCCGGTTTTAAAGTCGAAGTCACCTCAATCTTAAAATTGTAAACTATCTAGACATCACCCTTAACTTAAATGATGGATCCTACCAACCATTTCTCAAAGAAAATAGTTCCCCCACTTATATTAATATTTCATCCATCCACCCCAAAAATATTATAAAACAGATACCCAATATAGTAAATAATAGAATCAACCAATTATCATCCAACATTAAAACTTTCAACGCAAGTAAAAATATTTACAATGAGGCCCTTCAAAAAAGCGGATATAAGAACAAGTTAACATATAATAAACCTACAATAGACTCCGAATCATCCAAAAATAAAGGAAACTGTAGAAAAAGAAAGATAATTTGGTTTAACCCCCCTTATTGTAAACTAACTAACATCAATATTGGTAAATATTTTCTCAAGTTAATAGACAAACATTTTAATAACAGTAACCCTCTACGGAAGATTTTTAATAGGTACACCCTTAAAATTAGTTATTCTTGCACCCCGAATATGGACAGCCTTATTAGTTCCCATAATAGGAGTATTCTGGTGAATTTGCGCAATGCTGAATCTAGGTCCGGAATTCTAAACGAATGCAACTGTAATTCTGTGGACACCTGCCCGGTGGAAGGAAAATGCAAATCCACCCAGGTAAATTATGAAGCCCGCATTTCTCCATCTAACAAATAAAAAACGACTTCCGGACCTATATCGGTATGTCCGCCGGTCATTTCAAACAAAGACTGTATAACCACAGGTACTCCTTTTTGAACTCCGGTCAGAGGTACCAGACAGCCTTTTCGCGGGCATTCTGGAAAATCAAATAAGAAGGGCTGGATCCTGAAATTAGCTGGAAACTGATAGGTTCAGCCTGTATTCCGAGGAATTTTCGTGATAGGTGCTGTCTATGTTTACTGGAAAAAATTTCAATATTAAAATACCCCCACCAACACCGGCTACTGAATCTTAGGAGGGAATTCATCAATAAGTGTCGCCACAAGGCAAATTATTCGAATACTTAAATTTAGAATTTAAATCCCCGTTGACTAAATGTTAGAATATAAATTAAAAGGATTCAATTTAAATTTAAATTTAAATTTTACCCTAACGTTAACCTTAAAAAGTATTTAACCCCCCTACCTTCCCATCCAAAGCTCCTTTAATTGCCTATCTTTAGAAAATATGGATTCTTTTACTACACCCCTTTTTCCTTGGTTAACACAGGTATGTATATATATATATATTTTCTCTAATATTTTTTCTCTAAGAATTTTTAAACTGATAACTTCCTGTAATTGGCATTTAACTCGCTTCTACCTAAAAGGTTTAATCAAATAAACTTAAAAAAATTTTTAAATCTTATATTGAAACCCATTCCTTTTCGCCTAAATACACCTCTTCAAACAGCCCAAAATCTTAACCTTAAAAAAGTAATTTAACTCATTTAGTTGTCTATCGTTATAAAATATGAACTCCTATTCCTCCCCTTTCTAAATATACCATTTCAACACCCTGTAACTACCAGCTCTGTCTTTTTCCACTTTGTGACCGTATAGTCTCTATAATGAGACCCTATGTCGAAATGTACATACGACACCTTTGAATTTTGAAAATTTTCTCTAATTTATATTGGCTCTGTATTCTTAATACATTGAGCTCTCTGCCTGCATCACTTTTTAATATTAAAAATTTTTAATATTGATTAGGATCAGGTTCTTGGAATTTACCTTCCAATTTTACCTTCCACTTCGGATTAAAGAAAAACTAAATATATATATATATATATATATATATATATATATATATACACACAAACACACACACATATGTATATATATATATATATATAACGTAGACACACACACACACACACACACACACACACACATATATATATATATATATATATATATATATATACACAACCATATAGCCTTTGGTTGGTAACTAGTCTACCACAGAAAGTAATGGCAACCTACTGCGAGAAAATCCTCTTTGGAGTCATTCTTGTCTCAAATGAGACATAATCACCTAAGCGGATATCACGTGTGGCACTTAACTGAAAGAGTCAACAGTGTTTTAGGTGAGGAGCTTGTGGCTAGACATGATCGCCCAAGCAAGTATCACGTATGGCACTTAACTAGTTGATATAACGGCAAGAAAGCTTTTCTTGATTAAAAACGTAGTGAGTTCAATCCTCAAGTGCTTCATACTTGCACCACATATAAACCATAAAATTATTCGGCTCCTTCGACGTGGTGTAATGGCTAACAAGCTTCTCTCACTACATCAGTTATGACCCTGTTTAGGGATACTAAAATCAAACAGGTACAAAAATTTAAGTACTTGGGAAGTGTTCTAACAGAAGACGGTAATTGCGACACAGAAATCCGAAGGCGAACTGGAATAGCCAAGAACGCATTCCAGAAGCTGAACAGAGTATTAAGAGACAAGAAAATTTCGCTAGAAACAAAGAAGACTGGATTGCTATGTGATGACTGCCATTCAAGATGGCAATGAATGCTTGACAATATCATCAAAGATGAAGGAAAACTTGAAGCAACTGAAATGTGGTTCTACAGAAGGATGCTGCGAATTTCATGGATCGAGCATGTGAGTAATGATGAGGTTTTACAAAGGATAGATACGAGAAAGAAATTAATACTGAGCATCAGGAAGAGACAGATAAAATTCTTGGGATATGTGATGAGGAGGGAAGGAAGACTTGGAGAATCTGATACTCACAGGTCAGATAGTGGGAATGAGAGACAGTGGAAAGCAGTGGATAACATATTTGAAGGGCCTGAGCAGGTGGTTGGCAGAGCTGGGTTTCTGTAGATTAACAGGAGAAAGCGTGCTCAGAGCTACCAGGGATAGGGACACGTGGAAAGCGTGGAAAGCCATGATCGCCTACGTCCTGTAGAAACATGGCACATAGAAGAAGAAGAAGAAGAAGAAGAAGAAGAAGAAGAAGAAGAAGAAGAAGTGAGTTTGATCCTAAAGCGTGCTCCATGCTTTCCCTTGTGACACTTCCAGGCTACGACTAGAATATTATTTAGGCACATCGGTAGTGTGTAATGGTTAGCACGCTTGTTTCGCTAGAGCAACTACCACTGAGTTGTAAATTCGACCCTCACTGGATGCTTCCAACTTTCGGCTTTATTCCACAACTAGGCTTCACTTAGAAAATCTTTTGGCACTGCGACGTTGTGTACTGATGAGAAAGTTTATCACGTCATTTTTTTTTAATCATTATCTGGGCATTTGAATATGGTATAATGATTTTATTTTTTTAATCATATCACCCCAAGCAAGGCGGTAACGCCACTGATGTGCATGGGGCTACGTAAGAGTAAGAAGATTGGAAAAGAGGAAACCGGAAACCACATCTTAAACAGGGAACAAGGGATGAGCCTCTTCACCTGTTCAATAGACGTGGGTGGAGTGTGAACCGGGCGATAGTTTAATCAATTTACTCCAATTGGAAAAGAAAAAAAGAGTAAAAAGATTGGAAAAGAGAAAACCGGAAACCACATCCTAAACAGGGAACAAGGGATGAGCCTCTTCACCTGTTCAATAGACTTGGGTGGAGTGTGAACCGGGCGATATCAAAGATATGGCACATGGCCAAAAGTATGGAAGACCTAGTGAGGATCGAACTCACTATTCAGTCGTAGTTGTTCTAGCTGGACCTGCCGGTTGACTATTACATTAACAAACGGAACCTTTGAGGCGGTGTAATGTTTAGCAAACTTATCTCAGTAAATCAATATTGTGTGCTGTATATATGGAGGGTTGTTTCATACTTGGGCTACGCTTAGTACTTCGCTATGACATTTAAAATAGAAAGAAAAATATTCAAATTCAGAAGAAAAATAAAAGAAAGGAAAATATTGAAAGTGAAAAGAAAAAGAGAAGAAAAAATATTGAAAGTTAAAAGAAAAAAAGAAAGAAAAGTATTTAAAAAGGAAAAGAAAAAAGAAAAAAGAAATAAAAACAGATATTGAAAGTGAAAAGAAAACAGAAAAGAAAAAATATCGAAAGTTAAAAGAAAAAAGAAAGAAAAATATTAGAAAGTGAAAAGAAACAAAAGAAAGAAAATATTGAAAGAAAAAAAAGGAATGAACGAAAATATCGAAAGTAAAAAGAACAGAAGAAAAATATTGAAAGTGAAAAAAGAAAAAAAAGAAAGGTATTGAATGTGAAAATAAAAAAGAAAAAAGAAAAATATTGAAAGTGAAAAGAAAGAAAAGAAAGAAAATATTTAAAGTGAAAAAAGAAAAGAAGAAAAATCGAAAGTGAAAAAGAAAACATGGAAAAAGGAATGAAAGTTAAAAGAAAAAAGATAAAAAAGAAAACATATTGAAAGTGAATAAAAAAGAAAAAGAGAAATATTAAAAGTGAAAAGAAAAAAGAAAAATTTTTGAATGTGAAAAGAAAAAAGAAAAGAAAGAATGATATTGAAAGTTAAAAAGAAAAAAAGGAAAGGAAAAACATTGAAAGTTAAAAGGAAAATGAAAGAAGGAAAAATATTGAAAGTGAAGGAAAAATGTAAGGAGGAAAATATTGAAGTTAAAAGAAAAAAAGAAAAGATGGAAAAATATTGAAGTGAATCGAAAAAAGAAAAAAGAAAGAAAATATTGAAAATGAAAAGAAAATTAAAAAGAAAGAAAATATTGAAAGTGAAGAGAAAAAGAAAAGAGAGAAAAAGAGAAGAAAGAAACATGCTGAAAGTGAAAAGAAAAAGAAGGAAAGAAAAGAGGAAGAGTAAAAATTAGATCAGAAGAATAGATAAAACTCTTAAACTAGAATTGAGAAGATCCCACCACACCTGCTGCGTCTGTGGTTTCCTTAGCAAATAGGATTTTGAAAGGGTGGAGTTAACACCTCCTCATAACTAAAATCATTTTGTTTTGTCGCATAACAAACTCTCTGGGATATTTAACGTTCAAATCTAAATATTTTGAACATAATCTAATGTCTTATACTAAATATATTTTTAATCTTTAGCTACAAATAACATGTAATGTTGGTTATTTTACGATAAAATGCATTGCTGGCCATTTTGATTTTAACCCTCTAGGGCCATTCGTATCATATTTGATACAGTATTTCCCTATAAGGAAACATTTGGTATTTCCCTATAAGGAAACATTTGGTATTCATTGACTGAGCAGTCAGTACTGCTTTCATTTGAAATTTATAAAATATTTCTCTTAAAAAATTTTTCAGGAAAATATTTCTTTCAAGGCTTGTTTTCATACTGTATCAAATATGATACGAATGGCCCTAGAGGGTTAATAATATAATATGATTAAGGCTTCTACTTGTCATAAAGTGGGGGATCAGTTCTATATTGTTATGAAGTAATAAACAGATCCCCCACTAATTACTACTTAACCCTCTAGGGCCATTCGTATCATATTTGATACAGTATTTCCCTATAAGGAAACATTTGGTATTTCCCTATAAGGAAACATTTGGTATTCATTGACTGAGCAGTCAGTACTGCTTTCATTTGAAATTTATAAAATATTTCTCTTAAAAAATTTTTCAGGAAAATATTTCTTTCAAGGCTTGTTTTCATACTGTATCAAATAGGATACGAATGGCCCTAGAGGGTTAATAATATAATATGATTAAGGCTTCTACTTGTCATAAAGTGGGGGATCAGTTCTATATTGTTATGAAGTAATAAACAGATCCCCCACTAATTACTACTTAACCCTCTAGGGCCATTCGTATCATATTTGATACAGTATTTCCCTATAAGGAAACATTTGGTATTTCCCTATAAGGAAACATTTGGTATTCATTGACTGAGCAGTCAGTACTGCTTTCATTTGAAATTTATAAAATATTTCTCTTAAAAAATTTTTCAGGAAAATATTTCTTTCAAGGCTTGTTTTCATACTGTATCAAATATGATACGAATGGCCCTAGAGGGTTAAAATGTACAGTTGGTCATACTTTTATATAAAAATGTATTACTTATACATTCATTGAGGCTTTGGGGTTTACTATTTGCCCATAGCTAGAACCATAACAGGTGCAGCCACCCCTAAAATCTTTTGGTGAAAAAAAAAACATTGAGAAATACAAGCCTAAAGCAACCCGTAATCTCTCCTAAAACCCCTAGCAATTCAAAGATCATGAATAAAAAGAAGCTGTAATTAAACAAGATCGTCAAAGACTTGAAAGGGTATTAAAAATACAAGCCACTTAACTTAATAATTAATGGCAATTTTAATTTTGATACAGATAATTTTTTTTGTTTTGGTCACTTTGATTAAAAAAATTCTCTATTTATGAAAAATGTTCTACCGCAGTAGTAAATTCTGTGCACCGAACGAGAAATTGGTGAGCGGAGTTCGAATTCCAGCTGAATTCTTTACTTTCACTTACGTACAAATACCATTCGGAAAGGTATTAATCCATCTCTTCCCTCCAGTTAAGGGTTAAATAGCAGGACAGATTGGGTTTTATAGCCTTGGCTGACAACCAGCCTACCGCAGAAAGCAATGGCGACCTACTGCGGGATAATCTTCTGCTTAGTCAGTAATGTCTCTTTCGAGACTTGATCGCCCAAGCGTGTATCACGTATGGCACTTGACTGACTGAAAGAAAACTACAAGACCTTCAACAGAAAGTAGCTGTGGAGAGTGACAAAAAAGGACTACAAATAAAATGTAAGAAAACTGAATGCATGGTCATCAGCAAAAAGAGCAACCCAAAATGCCAAATACAGATGGGGGATACCAGAATCAAGCAAGTCCAAAAATTTAAATACCTAGGAAGTGTTTTAACTGGAGATGGAAAGTGCGACACAGAGATCCGAAGGCGAATTGGCATGGCGAAGGACGCGTTTCAGAAGCTGAGTAAAGTACTAAGACACAGGAAAATTTCACTAGAAACAAAGAAGAGATTGCTATGTGATGTCAGTTCTTCAATACGGCAGTGAATGCTGGACAATATCAGTGAAGATGAGGAAAAAACTTGAATTAGAGGAAATGTGGTTATACAGAAGGATGCTGTGGATATCGTGGACCGAACATGCGAGCAACGATGAGGTGTTGAAAGGCTGGCAACGAAAAGAAAATTTATAGTGAGCATCAGGAAGAGACAACTGAAGTTCCTGGGACATGCAATGAAGAAGGAGGGCTTGGAGAACCTGATACTGACAGGTCAGATAGAAGGAAGATGAAACAGAGGAAGGCAGCGGATAACATATTTGAAAGGTTATAGAACCCAATCTCTCCTGCTATTTAACCCATAACTGGAGGGAAGTGACGGATTAAAACCTTTCCCAAAGGTATTTGCGCGTAGTTTTCTATACGTATCTCAAATCAGATCCCAAATTTTTAGAAACAACGATTCTATTCTCCGGGACGCCCGTTAACTTTAAATAAGGAAGAATTAGTCATGAAATTTGAAAATAGGAAAATAATAAAGAAAATTACATTTAATAGTTGTGCATTTTTGGCTTAGCATTTCCCCACCAAATTTTGTGAAATCAATATATGAAAAATGCTCATCTTATTTTCTGACTGGCTCGAATGCAAAAGATTTATGACCTTCTCTGGAATTATTTAAAGGTAAATCCTCATCTGATCCTTCAGAATCGGCTAAAAGTAAAACACTTATATGTCTTACGTCTTCCCATGTGTTTTACACGTAGACATCATATGCATAAAATTTTGATCTGATGAAACCTAGACAGGCGAAACGAGTAATCAAATCTACTTTAAATGAAACAGTTTATCATTTGACATATTTCTTTAAATCTTTGTCGTGATTCCATACGCTTTTTCATACACCCTGCATAAATACATGTGTGTGTTATTGGCACGTTCAGTCAGTTAAGTGTCATACGTGATACCCGCTTGGGCTATCATGTCTCTTTCGAGACATAACTGACTGGGCAGAAGATTATCCCGCAGTAGATTGCCATTGCTTTCTGCGGCAGACTGGTTGCCAGCCATTGCTATCGAACTCAATCTCTTCTGCTATTTAACTCATAGCTGGAGGGAAGGGACGGATTAATACCTTTCCCAATGGGGATATACGCGTTTACATTATCCCCTCACTGGTCCCTAACCTAATTTAAAAACTTGACCCTAATAATGCGAGCGGATGTGACGGAATCCCAGTCAGCCTCTTAAAGAAATATCTCCCTGAACTCTCCTCTGTCTTCTCAAAAACTACAATCTTTTTGCTTCTTGCTTCTCCTGCATCCGTGGTTCCTGTTTTTAAGAAGGTGGGAGAACCCTCAGATACCTGCAATTATCACCCTATTAGACTTTTGGAAAAGTGTTCGAGGCCATCATCAATGCTGAAGTGGTTCAACTTCTCATAGCCCACTGCCTGTTCTCCGATAGCAGTATGGCTTTCGCTTCGCCATCTATACCGCTGACATGCTAATGATCATCATTGAGTACATTTATCAGCAAAAAACTCAAGTTATTGACAGAATGACAGAATGTGGCACGCTGGCCTTCTGCGCAAGCTACAGGGCTATGATAGACCTGAACGCTTGTTTGACTTAATCAAATCATTCCTATCGAATCGCGTAATCAAGGTCGTATTGAACGGGCATGCTTCCAGATCCTCTCGTACGAACGCAAATGTCCTGCAAGGCTCTATTCTAGGGCCAACAAGCATTGATGCTGACGACACAACCATTTTCTGCCGATGCTGATCTACGAAAATGACGTCTAGTCAATAGTGGACTCGGGTCAGAAATGGTTTGTAAATTTTAATGTTTCCAGAAAGATGCTACTTTTAAACATAATAGACAATATTTCCTACCCAGTCCCCATGAGAATGCTTCACGCTATTATCCCTGACAGCAATACACTGCGACTCCTCGCCCTCATTCTCTTAGCAGACCTTAAGTAGAACCACTACATTGAATTAATAGCTGAATTTACTGCTAAAACGATCGAGCCAGGAAGTTTTTCTCTTCTGAATCGATCAGGCACATTTACAAATTTACCATCTGCCCTTGTATTGAATATTGCTGTCATATCTGATCAGGTGCCCCTGCTAACCATCTTGGGGTTGTGAACAAAATTCAAAGAAGAATCTGCATTGTAGTCTATTCTGAACTGGAGGCTAGACTCCAGTCTCTCTCTCTCGCCGACGTACTGTGGTTTCCCTCTGTCTTTTCTACAAATACTTTCAGGCATTCTGCTCTGACGAACTTAGCTCCTTGATGCCCCACGTTTACTACGTGAATTTACTCGAGCTACTAGACTGGCAACAAGGTTCCACCCGTTTTAATGTGAAAAAAAAATCAAGTGTAACCACGACTTCTATTCTCAGGTTCTTTTCTCGCACTTACCACCTGTGAAACTCTCTTCTATATTCTTGCTTCCCTGATAGCTACAATCTCCAAGAGGTTAAATGCAACGTCAACTGTCATCTCTAATCTCCTTGACTCCGATCCGTCTTCCAACTTTATACTTTCCTCTCACGCAATACCCTTTACACTAATAAACCCGTCCTTCTCTTACCCATTCTCCGACACCTACTGTGACCAGTTCTCCTCTCTATTTACTCTCCTGTTATATAACCCCCTTTATATATGATATATATATATACTAGCAGTATAGCCCGGCGTTGCTCTGGTGTAATGAAAGCTTTAAAACTAATCGATGGTCCTGGAGCTCAGACTCTTTGGACGTTGGCACGAAAGACTAAAAAGCTATAGTTGTTTCCAGTTAAAGTGGAACCGTAGAATGAAAAAAAAGAAAAAATGAATGAATGTAAATTAAATTTTGATTTCTTGCTATCGATATCAAATAAGTTTTTTTGTCGTAAACTGAATTTTGAAGGCTAAATAAGTCCTCTGAGTAAAGGGTATCATGGCTGAGACTAAGAACTACAATTATACCTACTTAGAGCCAAACCCGAAGCAAAAACTAAAATAAAAGAGCTGAAAAATACAGACATACAGTCAGATAAACAGACACACACACAAACATCTTGCCTTTTATATATATATATATATATATATATATATATCTATATATATATATATATTATCGATTTTCTGCACTGTTGTAAGAACTGCAACTTTGATACTTCTGAATATCGTTTCTTATGTCTATGAGTGTATCAAATTTGATTAAAATAGGACCACTCCTTCTATTACCCGATTTTTTCGATTATCGATTTTCGATATTTATCGGGGGTACCTCGACACAAAACCTAGTTAAGAACACTCGCAGACGCTTATAGTACAACTGTGTAAATTTTCAAGAATATTGGTTCAGCCGTTTCGGAGTCTATAGGTAACGGACACACACACACACACATAGACATAGACACACAAACAGAGACAAAGTTCCATTTATAAATAAGATATATATATATATATATATATATATATATATATATATATATATATATAATCATCCGCAGACAGATCAGGTCGTTAGTACGGTAAGACATCTGATTGATTCGAGCCAAGATTGAAAGCCGACCGAATTGACATCAGTAGGCGATTCTACCTCTGGTAGAGGAAGGTGGACTTTTAGTGTGTTATATACAATGTATACACACGCCAGTAGTCGAGATTGTTCAAAATCATTAGTTTATGAACGATGCATAGATTCGGGAGTAGCTGCTGTTTTTTTTTTTTTTGAGTGCTCAATCGGGGTGTGAAAGCGTGAGTAGTCATCCGCAGACAGATCTGTTTCGCTGTATCACAGCACATCAGTTCGGTTAGACATCCGATTGCTTCCAGCCAGGATTGAAACCCAACCAAATTGACACCATTCTACCTGTGACCTATGGGCTCTCGGTAGAGAAAAAGATACTTTTAGCGTGTTACATATAATGTATACACAAGTAGCACATATATATATTTTTTTAAACACTGGGTAGCCTAATAATTATGGCCAGTAGTGTAAATACAAGTGTGTGCTTGTGTGTGTGTGTGTGTGTGTGTGTGTGTGTATACGTGTTTCTTTGTGAGTCTTTAGGTAGTAAAATTTGATTCAAACACGTTTTATTAGATAATATAAACATATTGTACTTAATTATTTTTATACTGATCCATTCCTGTTGTTGAAACAGTTTCTTGATCAGATGAAATTCATTAATGAATGAGGAGTAGTTTTTCTAACCCGAGTACTTCCAATCTATTCCGAGATCATCTTAATGGATAACTTACAAATACAATTTATTGTACTGAACTTATTACAATAAGTTTGTACTTGAATGTAATTATTAATAAAAAACCCATATATATATATATATATATATATATATATATGAATTAAGACAAAAGGGAAATATTAATATTGTTATATTACAATAAGTTTGTGTCTGTAATTTAAATATTAATATTGTATGGGGGCCCATGTGCGCTATGGTGTAGTGGATATCGACTCGGAACGACAAATCGGGGAGCCGAGTACGAATTTCAATGGAATTTCTTGCATTTACTTCCGAACCAATACCCTTCGGAAAGGTATGAGTCTGTTTCTTCCTTCCAGTTATGGGTTAAATAATAGGACAGATTGGGTTCTATAGCCTGCGTTGGCAACCAGTCCACTGCAGAAAGCAATAGCAACCTACTGCGGCATGATCTTCTGCTCAGCCAGTCATGTCTTTTTCGAGACATGATCACCCAAAGCGTGTATCAAGTATGACACTTAACTGATAGGCGCGTAGCTTAGTGGCTGTTGAACAAACAAAAGCGTGCCTGAGCAATCGTCCGCAATGGTGATTATCTAGCTATTCTTGTAATATATATATATATATATACGAATGAATGTAGCAATTGTTAATTCGTATTTTAGACAAAAATGAACATTTCACCTTTAAATATTTCAACATGCCAAAGTACGATTTCATTTTAGAAGATTATTAAAAAGCATTTAAAAAATGATTAAAGTAGGTCTCAAAATAATTATACTTCCTTCAAGACACCATAATTTTTTAAATTTTTTTTTAATAGTCGAATGGTTACGAGAAAATATTAAAGATGGTATTACTGTCAAGGATGCCAAATTGAAACAACATTTTCCTTAACTGTCTGCGTTAGACAATAAAAAAATTCCAAATAAAAAATAGCCATGTAAAAAGTCAATAAACAAATTAAGTTGCAACATAAAAGATTGGTAGATATTATCTTGAACTCATTTACAGGGTGGGAAATATGTTTTGCAACGGGCTTCAATTTCAAATTTGAAACAGTCTACGACTGTTCTCTTAATATAATTTTGCGGTTATTATCATGCGATTGTGCGTTGTGGTGCAGTGGATATCAACTAGCAACAGGAAATTGGCGAACCGAGTTCAAATTCAAGTTAAATTCGTTGCTTTCACTTACGCGCAAATGCCATTGCGTAAAGGTATTAATCCATCTATGGGTCAAATATTGGGTTCTACAACCTTGGTTGGTAACCAATCTACCGCAGCAAGTAATGATGTCCTAATGTGGGAAAAAGTTTGGGCCCAATCATGTCTCTTTCGAGACATGATCGCCGAAGCGTGTATTGTGTATGGCACTTAACTGGCTGACTGTCCGATTAATGCTATGCTTATATTTTACAAGATTCAGCTAAAATTTTTAAAGCTTGCCATCATTATATTTTGAACAGCATGCATGAACAACGTGAAACAATAATCACTTTTCATCGATCTGGAATTGTGGCCTCCATCATCGCCAATATACCTCCCATATATCCGTTTATCTCACGAGATAAAGGTAGCGCCTTGTCTGGTCAAAATTCTGTCCTCTGATCGGGAAACGGAAAAACTTCTCTCCAGGGCCATTTTATATGGAGGTTGTACGCTGTTCAGATTACATTTTTCCTCGTCAGAAATTGTCTGTAGCTAATTTTGGAATAAATGAGCTCTATGCTTTCGACTTTCTTAAGTCATCATCAGGGTAGGTAGAATAGTGAGTTTCGTGGTGACGTGGGCGAAGAGTGTTGTGACATAGGCGAGGGTTGACGTTAGTGTGTTTATTTTATTTATATATAAACATGTACATGTGTTATTTAAATTGGATATTGAAATCGTTAAAGAATTTGATACATAGGAATGTTGCATGAAAAGAAAGGAAAATTTTGATCAAATAATTGATACATTTCGCCAATTTAAGGCTTCATCAGATCTAAAACAAAATGGATAGAAGTATGTATGGGTTTATTCAGGAATGTCTAAAAAATAATTAAATTTATTGCCTTTTTGTCCTCGGGTAGCGTATCTCGTGAAATAAGAATGAAAACGAGTAACTTAAAAACGTTGTTAAAACATTTCTTAGTTAACGTCGAAAGATTTTAAATTACCCCAGCTTTTTTTCGGATTAAAGTTAAATTCCTATTTTTTTCATTATCGAAATGGTTCGAAATAAGAAATTTACAATCTTTTTCCGAAATTGATATAAAGTATCATTATGTAATCCTCCAAAATGGGTTGAATGTAAAATAGGTACCTCCACTCATTTTCAATATCTAAATATTAAATTGAATTTTTAAAAATTAAAAAGTTTTCTTGAAACTTTTATTTTAGCTTCAATTGAAAGCTAAATGATTAAATTTACTATTTCCAGTAAGCAAAATACTCTGGTGTATTTCAAACAGAAATTATATTGATTAGAATCTAAAAGTTTTCAACTTGTTTTTAATTTTTCAATTTTTCAGCTATTTCCAAACATAAGTTGATTCTCGGTTATAAAAATTTTGCAAAAATGAAATATACATCTGTGGCACATTAATTTTTAGAAAAGTAGCAAATTTTATGTTAAATTTATCTGATTTACACAAGCAGTGCTTATTTATAACGTGAAATTTAGAATAAAACTCTTTCTTAATCACGGAGTTGAACTTTTTTACCTGTCCACTATATATCAAACTTGTTGATAGTTTATCAAATTAGATGTACGATAAGCGTATGGCATTTACAAGTGACAATTTTTTTTTCGGGTAAGTGGAGGAAACTCTGACATTTTAATTTGCCCATAGAAATTACCATACAAAAGAAAACTTTTAAAAATATGAAGGCTAAACGATTTTTCAATTTTTGATAGATAATATAATCTTCAATTATTAACTTAAAAATCTAACAGCAACAAATCTTTTAACTACTTTAAATATATTTTGGAAACTTTATAAATTATTATACAAAACAATTCTTTTAAAATTTCATTATTGATCGAAAAAATAAATTCTTCAGCCTGTAATGTCCCTCATATATATTATTAATTAAAGCCATTAAAAGACTAACAAATTAAATAATATCATAGTTTAATTGCATTTTTATTTTACTATTCGGAGCAAATTTTCGGAAACAGGGGCCAAATTTTAAAAAAATTGATGATTTATAGTCTCCAACGAGTCCTGTTTTAACTAAGTTAAACCATTTACCGCAACAAAGTTAAATTTATTAAAATTTGATGGATTTACATGGAATAGAGGGGTAACAGATGGAAAAATATTTTTACTAAGATTTTTTTGAAATAATAATTTTAAAAATAATTTCACTCATTTGTGAATGTTTACTGAATGTTTCATTAAAATCGGACAATTATTTGATTATTGCAAGAATTTTTAATTAATGCGTTTGTCAACGAAAAAAAGTGAATTATGTAATATTATGTTTTCCATTGTAAACTCTCATAACGATTTGGTTACCCGCTAACTAAAATCAAAACAAGATTTTCTGTCAAAATTTTAAACATGTCAGAAGGGATTAAAAGTTTTTTAAAAATAACTAAAAATTACTTTGATCTTTCCTCTTTATAATAACAATAATATTCTTACGGAAAAAATTCGTTTTTATTAAGTTTTGGGCACTTTTTTTTATTCATACTATGCAGTTTTTAGCGATTTAGTGGAGGTACCTAAATTAAAATATTTGTATTTTATCCATGCACTTTTTCGTATCGACAACGTGATATTTAAATCGGATATTGAAATCTTGACAAAGTTTTACAATTTGTTACATGGAAGTAATGCATAAAAAAGGTAAGATTTTATCAAATAAATGATGCATTTCGTCAATTTATGGCTTCATCAGATGTAAGACGAAAGAAATAAAACTAAGTATGTCTGTATTCGTGGATGTTTACACATATACATACTTTTATCTTTTACACTCTGACGAAGCCTTAAATTGGCAAAATGCATCATCTATTTGATAAAATCTCTTCATTTTTTTTAATGAAAAGTTTCTGTGCATCAAATTTTAATACATATATTTGAGGATGCGGTCTCTTAAATTATAATTGATTTAGTTATAGAAAGTTGTTTTAGTTGTGCATATATATCACACCCAGATTGAGCACTATGGAAGAATGGTAGACTTTGGAAAAGTCTGGAAGAATGGTAAACTTTGAAAAACAGTAGCTACTCTAGCAACTATTCATCCTTCATTCAACAATGAATTAGAACACTCTCAGCTATTGGGCTTGAATAATGATAATATACACGCTAAAAAGTCTGCCACTTTCTACCAAGCGACCGTAGCTCAGGGGTAGAATCGGCGACTGACGCCAGTTCGGTCGGGTTGAAATCCTGGGTTAAAAGCAATCGGAGTCTAACCGTAATGATGAGCTGTGATACAGTAAAACAGATCTGTCTGCGGATGACTATATATATATATATATATATGCACGCACAGTAGCGGGCATACTTATTAGGCCACACTAGTTTTTAAAGAAAATGATGTATTTCATACTATTTTTAGTATTTATTGCCAAGTGGATAATTCTAAATGAAAATAGAATGGTTCTTTTGTTAATACTGCACAATAACATGGCTATCAAATGAACTGTTCTGGTGTCCAGTTTTGGGCTCTCTTCCTCAGGCTAGTCTCTTTTTCTTATTGGCTGACCGAAGCAAAGGCTTCCTACTTGGCAATAAAGACTAAAAATATTACAAATACATTTTATTTAAACGGGGTGGCCTAATAGTTATGTCCGGTAGTATATATATATATATATATATATATATATATATATATAGATAGATAGATAGATAGATAGATAGATAGATAGATAGATATGTATACATGTATATATATAGAGAGAAAAGTGCCATACTTGATACACGCTTGGGTGATCATGTCTCTTTTGAGACATGATTGACTGAGGAGAAGATATTCTCGGAGTAGGTTGCCATTACTTTATGCAGTAGACTGCTTGCAAACCAAGGCTATAGAACCCAATCTTCCCCGCTATTTAACCTATACCTGGAGGAAGAAGAGACGGATTAATACATTTCCTAAGTGTATTTGTGCCTAAGTGAATGCAACAAATTCAACTGGAATTCGTACTCTGTTCTCCAATTTCTCGTTCCGTGCCGATATACACTGCACCACAACGCACATAAAAAATTAGAGGAATTCTTTTTTAAATCCACCATTTTTAATAAATACACATGATACTTATTAGTGGATACCCGTATTTAAGTAGACGCCTCGTTCCATTTTAATCCTACAATGTCAATAATGACTAGCATTGGCCTTACTCTAGTAAGGGTGTTACTAGAGAAAACATTTCGAAATTTTCTTGAGTGTAACTCTGGTGAGATGCGTCGCTATAGAAGAAGACCATGAACAATGTAGGCGTAGTTTGATAAAAGAATTGGATTTATTTAGAGAGAGTTAGAAGGAAAGACAATCGAATATAAAATAAAATGTCATGCACATAGATAGATAGATAGATAGATAGATAGATAGATAGATATTCACAGATTCAGATAGTTATATACGAACTGTCATAGATAGATGTTAACATAGAAAGATAGATATGAATTATAACCAACAGATTAAGACAGATGTAAATTGTCATAGATATATAGATATTAAAAGATCTTGATAGATAGATAGATAGATAGATAGATAGATAGATAGATAGATAGATAGATAGATAGATAGATTTGTTATATATCCATAAACAACAAACAAACAAACACGGGTATATATATAAAAATATAAAGTATATCTTTATTAGATGACGATAACCCGTGTGGCACAAGGACAGAGAATTGAGAGCGCGCTTCTAATGGGGGCTGACGGGGGGTGTCTTCTGTTACTCCTCTGGTCCGGTCTGGCTCTCTGCCCAGACTCTTCTGTCTGACTGGCGAATCCGTGTTTTCGCAGTCTTTATATATCTTCCAAAACCGGGACTTGTTTCTTCCGGCTTTGCCTTGATCACGCGACGCCCACGCGACGCCTACGTAATTCTCAGAGACACCTGTTCTGTCTGCCTCTTGTAGCCATTTCCGCTACTGCCGGAAATAAGGTCAAACAACCATCCGTTCCTTTCAACGGCCGGAAAACGCCCCCGCTTCCTCACTTCCTCAGGTGGGCCTAGATTGTTATATTACATTCCTCGCCCACCCATTTTCCAAAATGTTCACCTAAGAACATTTTAAGTGCAACATCCTCACTCTCCTCCCCATGCCACACAAGCCCTACAATTGTATAAAACATGTGTCGAAACAAACAAAACAACAAAAAAATAAAAATATAGGGGAGCCTACATTGGCAAACCAACAATGTTCGTATCCATCTTGAAAATTGTTCTACCAGCTCGATGTTTCATTGTTCTTTTTTTTTCTTTTTTCCTCCTCTTTTTTTTTTTTTTTTTTTTTTTAATATCCATTTTCACAGAATTGGGCAAAGTTCTTAAAAATGTTCATTTTCCTTCTCGACTCTGTCCATAAGCGTAGACACACCGATGTATAACCACGTGATTATAGGCGGTAACCGCGCCCCCAGTTTCCAAACCGACATCGAGTAAATGACCCTTGACCAACACCATGCGCGCCTCTGCCCGAGTTTATTGTTACACATGTAACCTCATTTAATTTAATTTAATTTCAGACATACTATGTTTGAGCACAGAAAAAAATGGTCATTATTTGCCGTACATATCATTCATAGTCTGACCGAGAAATGTTCAATAAAAAATGAAGAAAATTACCCTGATTCCAACGTTAATCCGCATGCAATTTACTTGTGGAGGATATTAATTTAGTCTAAAAAAAATGGACCCGTGACTCGTAGTTCCTTAGTTTGTGCAATGCTTTCCATTCCCTGAACTACTTCCTCTGGATTCGAAACCAAGCATATCTGATTTGTTGACATCTCTCTGTTTAAAGCAGAGTGTTGAACGCCCGTTGACCCCGGAGTACTATTCACAGCGGATAACTCAATTTCCTTTTCGAAGCACTGTTGCTTCTTTTGTTATATATTTAACTGTCCGGTACAAGGCCACAAACAAACACGGGTGTATATAAAAATATATGACTTATATTTTTTATTGACGACGATGGACCGTGTCGTCTAGGAACAGAGAGTTGAGGGAGCGCTTCCAGGGGCTGACGTGGGGTTCGACGTGAGTGTAGCCTCTCTGCTTACTCGCCTAGCTTCTTCTTCGACTTCTCGAGACTTCTGCCGAGACTGACTTCTGTCGAGGCTGACTGGGACTCTTCTTCGACTTCTCTTCTCTGACTCTGACTGGCTGTCGAGACTGACTGGCTGTCGAGACTGACTCTGACTGGCTCTGACTGTCGACTTCTTCTTCGACTTCTGGAGACTGACTTATCTGTGTTTTCGCAGTCTTTATATATCTTCCAAAAGCGGAAATTGTTTCTTCCGGTTTTTGCCTCGATCTGCGACGCCCACGCGATTCTCAGAGTCACCTGTCTGTTTGCCTGCGTAGGCATTTCCGCCGCTGTCGGAAATAGGGTCAAAGTGACATCCGCTACTTTTCATCAACCGGGAACACCCACGCTTCATCAGCCTTCTTGGGTGGGGCCAGACCGTTATATTACACTCCTCGCCCTCCCATTTTCCAAAATGTTCACCTAAGAACATTTTAAGCGCAACACCCTCACTCACCTCCCCATGCCACACAAGCCCTACAATTGTATAAAACATGTGCATGCCAAAACAACAAAACATGTGCATGCCGAAACAAAACAAAAAAAACAACAAAAAAAATATATAGGGGAGCCGACATCGGCAACCCAACAATGTTCGTGTCCATCGTGAAATTTTCCTGTAAAAAAAAAACAAAAACAAAAACAGAATCCCTTGCGCATGCCTCCCGATGCAGCGCTGGAAGCCAAAATGAATGAGACCGCCACAAAACTGACGACAGAATCACTTGGGAATTACACAAAAAATAATGTTCTCGCAGCTCAATGTTTCATTGTTCTTTTTTTTTTTCCTTTTTTTTTCTTTTTTTTTTAAATATCCGTTTGCACCGAATTGGGTAAAGTTCTCAAAAATGTTCATTCTCTTCCTCCTCTGTGTCCATAAGCGTAGACACCTTGATGCATGATGATATGTCCATGGGCGGTAACCGCGCTCTAGTTTCAAAACTAACATCGTGTAAATGACCTTTGACCAACACCATGCGTGCTTCTGCTCGAGTTTATTGTTACCACGTAACCTCATTTAATTTAATTTAATTTCAAACATACTATGTTTGAACACAGAAAAAAATGGTCATTATTTGCCGTACATAACATTCATAGTCTGACCGAGAAATGTTCGATAGAAAATGAAGAAAATTACCCTGATTCCAACGTTAATCCGCATGCAATTTACTTGTGGAGGATATTAATTTAGTCTAAAAAAAAAATGGACCCGTGACTCGTAGTTCCCTAGTTTGTGCAATGCTTTCCATTCCCTGAACTACTTCCTCTGGATTCGAAACCAGGCATATTTGATTTGTTGACATCTCTCTGTTTAACGCCCGTTGACCCCGGAGTACCATTCACAGCGGATAACTCAATTTCCTTTTCCGAAGCACTGTTGCTTCTTTTACACTTAAAAATCCGCTTCCTGGCTATTATTCCCAGGATTATTATTACGCCGACCACGCCAGCAATGACACCTATCGTCAACTTCTTCGGGAGTTCCTCACATCCTTCACTAATCTCTCCATATTTACTAGTTTTCAGAAATTAATATATCTTCAAAAGATATTTCCCAAGTCACATAAATGAAAATTCACAGAGGATGTTGAATTTATGGGAACCTGCACAAAAGCATAAAAGTGAAGTACTTTCACGTAAATAAAAATAAGTTTTAGATTTTAATTTAATTTTCCCAAATCTCCCCAAATAATCCGATTCCACCATATTGATAACAAAAATATCTTTTCAATATCTGACTCATATCGCGAAACACTGAGACGCGGGTGAATGTTTTAAAAATATATATAATCGGTGTATTCGCAAAGAAATAACCAAACAATGCAGTTGTTTTCAAGTAACGATGTTGAGATATATTTATAATTGGCGATTTTGTTGGCTGTTATTAACTGCATAATTAAAAATACACTTTAAAACTCTCGATAACATTTAAGTCATTTCTATGCTGTAGAAATGTCACGCAAAAGACAAACATTTTTAAATTTTGACAATATCTGTGTAAAGATTACAAATTAACGTTTACGAACAAATTCTGTTGACGAGATCAAAATTAAAGAACACTTTCGTTTCTCTGATTTTCTTATTGTGGTAGCATTCAGCTACATTTATAATTTGTCAATGTTTACCAATTTTGATTTAGTTCATGCAATACAAGGCCAAATGGAGAAAATGAAGAGGGTCATTTTACGCTAAAACTCCAATTGGGGAAAGTTTGTGTACGTAGAACATCGATTGTGTTTTTTTTTCTTTCTTTAATTCGGCCCGAGTACTGGTCAGAAAAACTCAACTATTTCAACCATACAACTGACCTTCCTAATCACATTGATAATAGTTGTTCGTCAATATTTCTATTGGGTTGTCTGGAAAGTTCGTGCCGCTTCTTAAGTAAAATTAAGACACAAACCAAAATTATTTCATTAAATATTTATTCTACGAAATATTAACTATTTTCTTGCACAAACCAAAAAACCATTGCTATCAACAAGTTAATCCAATTATCCACTTTAAAGAGTAGAAGAAACTTCCTTTACTTACTCAATAAAAGTACGATTAATTAAGCAACATACCAATAAACTCACTTCATATATATGGTAAACATTAACAACAAAAAAAAATAAATCACCAACTCAGATGTCCCGCACCCAGAGACAGGCAAACATCTCAACCCTCTCCCTCTCGTCAACTTCAATACCCTTTAATTTTAACACTCCTCTCCTCCAACTTTAACACCTTCTTGTCAACTTTTAACACCCCTCTCAATTTTAACACCTTCCCTCACCGTTCTACCGAACAATCCATATTTCTCATTTCTACGGTCAGATCGGCAACAATATGCTGTCCCATTTTTTTTTCAACCAGACCTACTATAAACACGAGCAGAGAACACACACACTATTAAATCAAAGTGTCACCTACCTTTCGCTGGTCTCGTCCGGTTGTTTACTATATTTTCGTCTTCTTTTTTTTTTCTGGTGGCAGTTTTAATTCCGGAAATTTCAAGTCTGTTGAATTTTCAATCGTTGTTGCGGTAAACCAGTTCGTATCAATGTTTTGTTGTTTCAAAACCAAGTCACTAGCACCAAAACAATTAGTCTGTTGTATACCAATAAACAGACAAACACGGGTGTATATAAAAATATATCAGTGATACTTTTATTAATGAACGATGGACCGTGTGGCACAAGGGCAGAGAATTGAGAGCGCGCTTCTAATGGGGTTTCGACGGGAGCTGGGACTCATCTTCGACTTCTCTTCTCTGACTCTGACTGGCTGTCGAGACTGACTGGCTGTCGAGACTGACTCTGACTGGCTCTGACTGTCGACTTCTTCTTCGACTTCTGGAGACTGACTTATCTGTGTTTTCGCAGTCTTTATATATCTTCCAAAAGCGAAAATTGTTTCTTCCGGTTTTTGCCTCGATCCGCAACGCCCACGCGAATCTCAGAGTCACCTGTCTGTTTGCCTGCGTAGGCATTTCCGCGGCTGTCGGAAATAGGGTCAAAGTGACATCCGCTACTTTTCATCAACCGGGAACACCCACGCTTCATCAGCCTTCTTGGGTGGGGCCAGACCGTTATATTACACTTTTACACTTAAAAATCCGCTTCCTGGCTATTATTCCCAGGATTATTATTACGCCGACCACGCCAGCAATGACACCTATCGTCAACTTCTTCGGGAGTTCCTCACATCCTTCACTAATCTCTCCATATTTACTAGTTTTCAGAAATTAATATATCTTCAAAAGATATTTCCCAAGTCACATAAATGAAAATTCACAGAGGATGTTGAATTGATGGGAACCTGCACAAAAGCATAAAAGTGAAGCACTTTTACGTAAATAAAAATAAGTTTTAGATTTTAATTTAATTTTCCCAAATCTCCCCAAATAATCCGATTCCACCATATTGATAACAAAAATATCTTTTCAGTATCTGACTCATATCGCGAAACACTGAGACGCGGGTGAATGTTTTAAAAATATATATAATCGGTGTATTCGCAAAGAAATAACCAGACAATGCAGTTGTTTTCAAGTAACGATGTTGAGGTATATTTATAATTGGCGATTTTGTTGGCTGATGATAACTGCATAATTAAAAATACACTTTAAAACTCTCGATAACATTTAAGTCATTTCTATGCTGTAGAAATGTCACGCAAAACACAAACATTTTTAAATTTTGACAATATCTGTGTAAAGATTACAAATTGACGTTTACGAACAAATTCTGTTGACGAGATCAAAATTAAAGAACACTTTCGTTTCTCTGATTTTCTTATTGTGGTAGCATTCAGCTACATTTATAATTTGTTAATGTTTACCAATTTTGATTTAGTTCATGCAATACAAGGCCAAATGGAGAAAATGAAGAGGGTCATTTTACGCTAAAACTCCAATTGGGGAAAGTTTGTGTACGTAGAACATCGATTGTTTTTTTGTTTTTTTATTTTTATTTTTTTTAATTCGGCTCGAGTACTGGTCAGAAAAACTCAACTATTTCAACCATACAATTGACCTTCATAATCGCATTGAGAATAGTTGTTCGTCAATATTTCTATTGGGTTGTCTGGAAAGTTCGTGCCGCTTTTTAAGTAAAATTAAGACACAAACCAAAATTATTTCATTAAATATTTATTCTACGAAATATTAACTATTTTCTTGCACAAACAAAAGAAAACATTGTTAACAACAAGTTAATCCAATTATCCACTTTAAACTCACTTCACATATATGGTAAAATATTAACAAAAAAAGAAAAACAAATCACCAACTCAGATGCTCCACACCTACAGACAGGCAAATATTTCAACTTTCTTCCTCCCCGTCAACTTTAACACCCCACTCCTCCAACTTTAACACCCCCGTCAACCCCAAACCTACGCGCTAGGCATAATACTCTCTCTACTTCACCGGCGTTCCCTACATATATTCCTGACCCCCTATCTCTCTACCGAACAATCCATTTTTCTCAATGGCAAAAGTATGCATTTTTTTTTCTAACTGGACTTATTATAAACACGAGCAGAGAACACACACACTATTAAATCAATGAGTCACTCACCTTTCGTTGATGTCTATAGTCGCGGCTGCTAGATATTTTCGTCTTCTTTTTTTCTGGTGGCAGTAATTCTGTTGCCGTGGTAAACCCAATAATGTTCGTATCAATCTGTTTTGTTGTTTCAAAACCAAGTCACTTAGGCACCAAATGATGTTTTGTTATATATTTAACTGTCTGGTACAAGGCCACAAACAAACACGGGTGTATATAAAAATATGAAGTATATTTTTATTAATGACGATGGACCGTGTGGTCTAGGGTACAGAGAGTTGAGGGAGCGCTCTTCTAAGGGGTTGACGGGGGGGGTCGTATATGTTGCTCCTCTGTCTGCTTCTGTCTAGACTCGTCTCTCTGACTCGCGAATCCGTGTTTTCGCAGTCTTTATATATCTTCCAAAACCGGGACTTGTTTCTTCCGGCTTTGCCTTGATCACGCGACGCCCACGCGACGCCTACGTAATTCTCAGAGACACCTGTTCTGTCTGCCTCTTGTAGCCATTTCCGCTACTGCCGGAAATAAGGTCAAACAACCATCCGTTCCTTACAACGGCCGAAAAACGCCCCCGCTTCCTCACTTCCTCAGGTGGGCCTAGATTGTTATATTACAGATAGATAGATAGATATGAGCAGATTCGAAGATAGATAGATAGATAAATATGAACAGATTCGAAGATAGATAGATAGATAGATAGATAGATAGATAGATAGATAGATAGATAGATAGATAAAAACTCTCATAGATACATATTCACAGATTCAGATAGTTATATATGAACTGTCATAGATACATAGATGTTAACATAGAAAGCTAGATATGAATTTTAACCAACAGATTCAGATACATATAAACTGTCATAGAGATTAAAAGATCTTGATAGATAGATAGATAGATAGATAGATAGATAGATAGATAGATAGATAGATAGATAGATATTAACATATTGAGAGAGATATATAGAAAGCAAGAAATGAAATTAAATCTTAATAGATACAAATATACATATGATAGGCTGGAATAATTAACTGTATTGCTAGTTATATTATAAAAAAAACATATATATATATATATATATATATATATATATATAAATATGTATATATATATATTGAGAGAGAGAGAGAGAGAGAGAGTGAGAGATTGAAATTGGCTGATATGTCGATTGATACGAATGGGCCAAAACAGAAAATAAGGTGCGGCATATATATATATATATATATAAGTATGTGATCTGGAATAGATAGATAGATAGATAGATAGATAGATAGATAGATAGATAGATAGATAGATAGATATGAACAGATTGGTTTAGATAGATACATCAATTGATAATACTCCTCCAAATCAACTCAGGTAGATTGACTGAATAATTAAACAACCTGGCTTCATTCCCCCTAGCCGTATCTTGTTTCCAATCTTATTATAAACCCCAATTTAATCTCTGCCTTTGTCTTTCCCTCGGGGACAAAACGATTGAGACCTAATATTAGAATTAGTCTTCATTAAGCTTTCCACCGAATTCCAATCCAAATTTCTGAAAATAACCGACTCCCCCGTCTTTTCTCTTTGCAATTAAATGAGGGCATAAATTTTACTACCGAAAATGAATTTTTCTCTTTTCGGCGGCAATTTCTTTTTGATAGATTTGAAGCAGGTTACTTGATAAAATTCAGAGAAAATTTTCGCAACGGCAAAGAACGGGTCAGGGATATTCATTAACACGAAAAGATTTATTTAACGTTCAGCACGCTAGTGAACATAATCCTTCACAGATTTCATGGTATGAGGGTCGATTGAAAAGTTCATAGGCTGACCAAGATACTCTTCTGAAATGTACTGAAAAAGTATATTTTTCAACATCGTTCTCTTTACGGCTTATTTTTCCATTGGTGTTGCAGTGTTTTGATTCTATTAGTGATTTTTTTTCATCAGACAATATAACATCATCATCACTGCGATACTGGTTCTAAGCTAAGCGTTTTTTTTTTGTTATGGAACAGATGATAGTTAGATAGGGCTAAGCCAGGAAAATAAGTCAGATGGTGAACCAGCTCTCACAGCAGCCATTGAAACCACAAACTTGGAAAATTATCCCGATGAAACAAGACTCCTTTCAGTATTTGATCTTGACAGCCTTTCGTAGCTGCCTCGGCAAGTTGGAATAACTTTCCATTGATGGCGTGTCCTTTTGAAGATAGTCAATAAGCACAGTGGCTTTGCATCCCAGAAAACTCAGTTCATCACCTTCTCTGCAAATTAAACAAACTTGGTTTTCTTTGGGGCTAGTTAGGAGGTGTGCTCTGACTGCATGACTTGTCTCTAAGTCACTGGCTCAATGTCATGAGCCTAACACTCATAATGTGTTGGGAAACGTTCAATCAATCCCAGGAAACTGAAGTCATCACCTTCCCTGCAGATTAAACAAACTTGGTTTTCTTTGGAGCTAGTGAGGAGGTTTGCTTTCATTGCATTGTTTGTCTCTTTGTCATTGGCTCAATGTCATAATATATTGGGAAACGTTCTATCAAACTAGCTGGATTTGCCTCAAACAATGTTAAGGTCCTAGGTATGGCGGTAAATTGCATTCAGCAACAAGGTATCTGATTGGGAGGTTGTGAGGAGCATGAAACCACCTCTTAATTGCTGTTGTTTTCAGGTCCACCCTAACCCGGAGTAGTAGCACAAGACGTCTATTACAACAACTTACTGCCCACGCTGTGTTTTGATCTCAGAAAGTCACGTTATGCATACATGGTAGCCGTATTTCTACCATATCCAGACCGGACACTTGTGTACACTTTTGGTTTAAATAAAATAGTTACGGCACCAAAAATATTAAATAAATGAAGAATTTCGAAGACACCTAGATGAGTTACGAAAGAAAATCTTTATTATAAAAAATGATTAATTACAAAACCAGAGGCTTTTCTACGTTTCTTTACATCTTCCGCTGTAATTTCTGTGGTAGGCGACCAGCCTCTGGGTCGTGACTCCCCAATCGGTAACACTTTTCCCTTAGTCGTTAAATTTCGATTGCAATTTCAAAAATTACCCAAACAGCTCTGATTTTTCGAACTGAGTTCGGATTTTTATAGCTGTACCCACTTTTTTCGGGGAATCTACTCGACTCAAAGCTCTGACCAATGAGATTATTTTCTACCCACACGATTTACGTGGAGCCATGGCTTGACGAATGAAATATCAACAGCTCACATGACGTAATGTCTTTCTGTCTTTTTCCTTTCAATTACATCATCTGTTTTTCGATTTTAGTATCTGTTCCCAGGAATAATTGTTCAAGGATTTAACCCTACCAGACCTCATCAAGAAAATCCTGACATTTTGTTATGGCTACGTCCATTTTTCCAACTTTAACTAGCACAAAACAAATCGCTTCGAACACGAAAAGAAGAAAAACTATATTTTTCTCTTTTTTCCCAATTATCAGCCAATTTCTTTAATAACCGGATTTTATAAGTTCATAATAATATTAAAAATATCGTTTTTTTATGTAAGCTCACATCGTTGATTACAATAAAGCATAACTAACAATACCACTAATATCAATTTATCTCACTCCGTTGTATTAAACCAAAAACAAAAAATATACCGATGTGGATATAGTGTTACATGTGTGTTTGTATTCAATATGTGTATATCTGTGTTTAGACACGCGATTTTGGGTGTCTAGCCTTACTCAGGCGTGTATACTTGTTTCCCCGAGCGTGCATTTGTGAAGAAAGTGGGCGCGTGTGCTCCCATATTGTGTTCATGAGTAATAGAGGCAATAAAACTCAGCCATTATCGCGACAGAAATGGCGGGAAAATGTGAAATGTTAGACAAACTACTTACTAAGCATCAAATATATGAACACAAAATGCTAGCAAAATGGACAGCCCAACACGCGAATTACAAACTAGAATTGCAGAAATTAAACAAGTGTAAAAAATGAAATATTTAAGAAGATTTCATCAGAAGAAATGGTGATACCGAAATCTGAAGGTGAACTGGGATAGAGAAACATGTCTTCCAGATAAGTAAAGTAAAGAAACAGTAAAGTATTAAGAAACAGAAAGTTTTTATTCGAAACAAACAGTACTGAACTGTAATTAAATATAAGTCCTATACGGCAGAGGAAGTTGGCACTTTGAAGTACAGAAATATGGTTCTACAGAAGGATGCTGAGAATGCCATGAATTGGACATGTTAACAACGTCGAAATTTTAGAGAAAGTGAAAACAAAAAAGCACACATTTAACATCAGAAAGAGAAATTTTAAATTCCCAGGTCACATAATAAGGAAAGAGGGTTTTGAAAATTTGATACTCACAGGACATATGGAAGACAAGTAGAACAGAAAAAACAGCGTATAACCTATCAAACAAGCTCTTGTTAATGGTTAATAAAGCAGATATGAGAAGATATAGCAAAAAAGCTAACACTACTGAGAGCAAAAAAGACAGGACGTCGTGAAAAGCCATGACTTCGCATGTCCTTAAGGAACATTACACAAGGAAGAAGAAGAATTATACTAAAGCACGAAGGGGGATCTTGACCGACTGAAACAAAGAAAGGCAGTGTGAGACTAACAAAAGGATGAATTAAACAAACTAACGCCCGGAATATATATATATATATATATATATATATATATATATTATAAATTGCCGAGTTCGAATTCCAGCTGAATCCATTGTATTCACTTACGCGCAAATACCCTTGGGAAAGGTATTAATCCGTCTCTTCCTTCCAGTTATGGGTTAAATAGCAGGACAGATTGGGTTCTATAGCCATGGTCAGCAAACAGTCTACCGCAGAAAGCAATGGCAACTTACTGCGGGATAATCTTCTGCCCAGTCAGTCATGTCTCTTTCGAGACATGATCGCCCAAGCGTGTATCACGCATGGCACCTAAACTGACTGACATTATTTTTTAATATATGTCCTCGACAATCATATGTTTGTTTCAACGTTGGGTGGCCAACGTTTCTTCGGGAGGTAATGTTCTAAAATATAATTTATAATAATTATTCACAGCTCTATACATCATTTATCGAGCACTGTTTTAAATTAATGTTTTGGACGGAAAAAATTCTTTCTTCGTTCTGTACCCACTCGGATATACATATATATATATATATATAGTCATCCGCAGACAGATCAGTTTCGCTGTATCACTGCTCATCAGTACGGTTAGACATCCGATTGCTTTTAACCCAGGATTGAAACGCGACCTAATTGGCGTCATTCGGCGATTCTAACTCTGAGCTATGGGCACTCGGTAGAAGGAGACAGACTTTTAGCGTATGATGTATCATACGCCAATAGCTAGAGTGCTCTAATTCATTACTGAATGAGCAATGCGTAGATATATATGTGAAAAGTGTATGTATTTGTTACATATTATATTATTTATATATTATATATGCGTGGTTCTTAATTGAAAGCGCTCAATATCAGTGATAGAACTGATATATTCCTATAGATAAGTGTGAGTTTGTAACCCTGGGTTTCATGCTCTTGCGATCGTCGGAAAAACTGATTAATTGTTTTAAAAAATTGGCTATATGTAGGGCTGCGTATATATTTTTTTTTAATCGTATCACCCCGAGCAAGCACTGATGAGCAGGGGGCTACCTAATGGTGAAAATATTGGAAAAGAGAAAGCCGGTAACCACATCCTAAACAGGGAACGAGGGATGAGCCTCTTAACCTGTTCAATAGACATGGGTGGAGTGTGAACCGGGCGATAGATAGATCTATCTACTCCAATTGAAAAAAAAAACAAGTGAGAAGATTGGAAAAGAGAAAGCCGGAAACCACATCCTAAACAGGGATCAAGGGATGAGCCTCTTAACCTGTTCAATAGACATGGGTAGAGTGTGAACCGGGCGATAGATAGATCTATCTACTCCAATTGAAAAAAAAAACAAGTGAGAAGATTGGGAAAGATTTGGTGTATTTTTGTGGAAGTGGGAAGAAAATTTGTCGTCATGACAGACGCAGATATATATAGACATTTGTACACCCATTGACGTGCGCAAAGACACACACATACGCGCGTGCGCCCACCGGGGCTCACACAAACATATATGCGAATCGTACGGGGTTCGGCATATATATGTATATGTGTGCCGTTGCGCACATACGTACGCATTCGGTTGGTGTATTCGAATAGTGTAGCGATGTCAACGCGCGGACAGCTGTCGATTTCTCGTACGTGCGAATGTGCGTATGATGGGGTCTGTGTGAAACTATGGCAGGTAAAAATTGCTATTATTTTATTTAAGGCTATATTGTTATTTTTTATTTTAAAGTCGGTTATTAGCCTGTTTTTTTTTTTTTTTTTGTGGTTGCGCATATTTAAACGGTAGAAATTCTAATTTGTAATGCTTGTTAGTTTTTATGTGAGGTGGTATTACTTTTACTGCAGCAGAGAGAAGTAATTTCAGTTAATGATGATTGCGGTCTAATATGGTGATAGTAATATTTGATGATAATAACAGTTGTGGTAGCAAATAGTTATTGCAAAGCGGTAGCAGTGATTAGTAATGGTGGTGTAATGATAATAACAATAAATGCAATATATATATATATACATAAAGAGAGAGAGAGAGAGAGACAGACAGACAGACAGGTAAATACAGAAAACAGTGAATGGTATGGAGATATAGAAAAATGAGATAGAAAGAGAGTAAGAGAGAGAGAATGAAATATATATATATATATATATATATATATATATATATATATATATATATTAAAAAAGGATTAATTCAAAGATGTTGAATGGCCATTTCGATATGAAGGTCCCCACAGGGGAAGACACATCACCTCAGCAACAGAAAAATCCTTTCAGAAACTGGAGAAAAATTAGTCTACTTTTCCTTTTTAAATAGATTGCAAAGAAATTAAAAAATAAAATAAAATAAAATAAAAATAAAAATAAAAGTAAAGGGAAAGAAAAAGAAAAAGAAAACGAAAAAGAAAAAGAAAAAGATAGAATAAAATCAAATAAATAAGAAAAGAAAAAATTGACATCGTCTGGGTTCGCAAAAAAAAGGGAGAATGTAACTAAAAATTAACAGACAGCCGTGTTAAATCGACGTAAGTTTAAGCAACACGGAAAAAAGTTGGTAGAGAGATAAAAGAAGGAAGGGAGGGAAAAAGAAAGAAACTAAAGAAAAAATTTTTTAAATATTACAGACGCTGGACAAATTCAAAAACCTAATTTCCCCAAAACGTTGAAGTATTAGAAAAAGGACTTTACTTAAAAAGGCATAATTATTAATAAAAGGGAATAAAAAGATATAGGATTTAAAATAAAATTATTTTTAAAAAAATTAGGTATTTTTTGATATTAAACTAAATTTATAAAATAAATAATTTTATTTCTTTGCAATCTATTTAAAAAGGAAAAGTAGACTAATTTTTCTGTTGCTGAGGTGATGTGTCGTCCCCCGTGGGGATCTTCATATCGAAATGGCCATTCAACATCTTTGAATTAATCCTTTTTTAATATATATTTGCTCTGTAATATTTTATTACATGGAGCTCTCTTCCTGTATCATTTTTTAATATTAAAATAAAATTTTTAAGATTAATTAGGATCGGGTTTTTTGGAATTTACCTTCCTGCTTTTTTCCCTTGGATTGAACTATCTGAATTAATATATATATATATATATATATATATATATATATATATATATTTTATTTCCTTCATTAATTATCTGTACATATGCGTTTGCATATATATATATATATATATATATATATATATATATATATATATATATATGCATACGCATATGTACAGATAGTTAATGAAGGAAATAAAAAACCCAGTTAAATCGTTCTGATCAATCTTCTACTATTTAAGAAATTGTGATGGTAAAATTAGTTCAGTCTTGTCGCATTAATTTCTCGGCCTTGACAGGCAACAGCAGTTAAGTACATCTATAATCAAGCACTTGTAGGGGTGAGATAATGCAAATGTTAGACAATTAATAGCAATGGTGATAACAACACACACAAAGAAGGATAAATGAAAACATCAGTAATAAGCAACAGACAAAGAAAAAAAATAATCGCCAATCAGCCACGGCTTCCAGACAACATCGAAATCTTCTGAAATTCTTCTAGTTAGTCTCCTTGTTTAAATTGATGAAAATATATTTAAAGATATTTGGGAGAAGGGCTTCCGTCATATAAAGCCGTCCCAGTCTGCCTTCTCTTTGCAAAAAACCGTTCTATGTATAACGAGATAGGTTGGAGTCACTGATTATGGAATAATCAGGTATGCCAATGGGGTGGTGTTTTAAAATTATTGTTGTGTATTTATCAGGGCAGGATCTTAGAGAAAGTAGGAGGTTCGTTTGCATATATGTCGCATCAGGGATTCGGGTGTGTACTTCAATGATCTGGGTCAGTTGAGCGATGGAGAGGTCTCTGCAATTTCTTCCTTCATCACCAATTTTCTGATGAAGATTGAAGTCATCACATAGGCGAAAGACGGCAGAGGGAAATTCACTAAGGATATTGTCAGTCCTTTATGATATCCGATCGAAAATTACCGACTCTTCATCCCGAGAACAATACAAAGAAAGTTCTTTCAATTAGTGGCCTGCCTTTCCTCACTCTCTCTCTCTCTCCCTCTCTCTCTCCCTCTCTCTCTCTCTCTCTCTCTCTCTCTCTCTCTCTCTCTCTCTCTCTCTCTCTCTCTCTCTCTCTTTCTCGCAATGACGCTGGAGTTAGTCATTTGTTAATTCCCAGAAATAACAAGTCATCAAAAAATGAATGTTAAATTTCAGATAATATGTGCGTGCGCACACACACACACACACACACACACACACACACACACACACACACACACACAGACACACACACACACACACACACACACACACTTGCATATAAGAAAACGAAGAAGATCTTAAGTATGGAAGGACGGAGCGTCCTGAAAAATAAAGTAGAGGAAAGTGAATCTAATATTTAATCAAATATTAATGTTAATGCTTCAAAATATTCTTTTTAAAATGTGTTGTCATATTCTTCAAATTAGAAATTGTTTTATTTTTATTGTTCCACTCTATGTAAAAATGCTCCCAAATTAAGGGGGGTTGGCTAGTCTTGAACCTTTTAAAAAAACTCATCTTTGATAAGACACAGTGTCGAAACAAAATGGATACTTTTGTAGAGATAAAATTTAACATTTATGTTACAAATTATATATATATATATATATATATATATATATATAATTTTTCATGTCGCCTTATATATGTATATATATATATATATATAAGGCGACATGAAAAATTATATAATAAAACTTAACCATAGCATATTGACTGTCAGTTTTAACAAAGTTTATATATATATATATATATATATATATATATATATATATGAAAGTTTTATAATTTGCTTGAAGCATTGTGTATATTAGGTGTATGGTTAGGTCTTGAAGGCTATCACAATGCATCTATCAAAAGAAACGAAGGTAAAGAAGTTGTTGAGTATGACCTTTCTATTATTCATTAATATTTCAAAATCAAAATCTCATCGTCAGAATAGTAGGAGAGCTTAAAAAAATATTAATAGGATCAGGTTTTGGGATTTAACCTATCTGCTCATCCTTTTTGGATTATATATATATATATATATATATATATATATATATATATATATATATATAGTGTATCGAGGTATCAGATAATTTTCTAGACATATATTTTTAAATATGACAGACAATGAATGTCTATTATGTTTAATAATGAGCTGTTCTAAACATCGTATTTTGGCTTTAATTTCATGTGAAAATAAAGACAAGAATTCTCCAACATTTGGATAAATTTTATTATTATTCTGGCTGTAAGCATTCGGCTCACATGAGCCATCTTCACAGTGGTTAAAGGGACGTTAACATAAAGACATCCACTATCAAGGATGATTTTTTCTTGTGTTGTCATAAAACATTGCTATGATAACAGTCCCCGAATAGCAGACGTAGTTCGTAAATTTGTAATGCGGTTCTATGACGTCACACCGCGTGAGAGATCGAAATGTTAACAGAAGCATATGTTATATATATATATATATATATATATATATATATATATATATATATATATATATATATAAGCATCAATGATAAGCAACAGACAAAGAAAAAATAATCGTCATTCAGCCACATCCTCCAGAAGACATCGAAATCTTCTTAAACTCATCTAGACTGTCTCCTTGTTTAAGTTGATGAATAATGCCATATTGGTGTTACAAGAAAATTTGTTCGTCTTTCGCTGAATTGATAATGTCCCGGAAGGGATATATATATATATATATAATTCGAAGTAATTAAGCGATTTAGGCAAATGCGACTGGGTAGGACAATCTAGAACGTAGACGTAATGGACGGTACTCGTCGTATGCAGTATTCAGAGGCGTAGGCATAGTCAATAGACGTAGACCTCTACACGTAGATCTCTAATCGAAAACCAGTAGACCTCTAGTCGATGACCTGTAGACCTCTCAGCGTACTCACTTTCGTCTGTATTTATGGCTGACACCAGTCAATCACTTTACTGTGAGGGGGAACTAAGATGCATGCATATTGATTACATATTCATTGCATCAAAAATAATCAAAGAAATATTAACCTGGGGTTATAGGTAGCCTGATGTAAAGGGATGATGTGCTCGCAGAAATTGTCTGACAGACATTACTGGGTTTCCCTGCTTATGTGGCGTGGTTGAATATAGTATATTCTATCAGCTACCCACTTGATCCAGGGCGGCACTACCTCCCTCCTCAAGGCACATGATGAAGGCCTCCGTGTTGAGTCTGAGGCTCTGTATGAAGATGAATGGAGGTATAACGTCGCCATTACTAGTGATCACTCCAAACACCATGATGGTGACCATCCAACTCTTTTCGAATCCTCTGCACTGTTTTCAGATGAACACCTAAACACCGTGAAAAGTTCGTATTGGAGACCCCATCATGAGTGTCAAGCAGTACAGCATGCCGTTTCCAAATTTTAGGCTGAGTTAATTGCGTCATGGTGCTCCTTTTTCTCACAAACGGTACCCAACTGACCCTACTATGCTGAGCAGTCTACAAAAACAAGAACAAACAAGGCGCATGTGCGAAATTGAAAATGTGAAATGGCGACAATTTACCTATCGCATCCTGTACATACAGACTGAGGAAATAAAAGGGCTACAGTAGGGGGAAGAGAGAGAGAGAGAGAGGGGGAGAGAGAGAGAGAGAGAGAGAGAGAGAGAGAGAGAAACATTGATATATAGAGAAAAAAGAAACAGATAGAATGAGAGAGACTGGAATGATAAAAATCTACAATGGCGAAAGACAATGGAAGAGAAAGAGGGAGAGAGAGCGTAGAAAAGAGTGACAAACAGAATGAGTGAGTAAAAAAAGGAGCGAGAGAAACAAGAAAATACAAAGAGAGAGAGAGAGAGAGAGAGAGAGAGAGAGAGAGATGAAGAGTGAGAGATATACAGACAATACAGACTGAGGAGATAAAAGAGCAAAGTATATATAGAGAAAACACAGAAAGAAAGAGAGAGGGAGAGACAGAGAGAGGATAGACGAAAAAAGGAAAGAAGTAAGAAAGAGAGTGAGAATGAAATAGAGTGAGTGTGTGTGAGAGAAAGAGAGAGAGAGAGATTAGGGGAACTGAAAGTGAAAAAAGGTTATAGGCAAAAGATTAATATGGGTAAATTAAGCTGGGGGTTAGAGGAGGGTTGTTCGGAAGTAGACTCTAGGGGTGCCGCAAGTCTGTGTTGCATGAAATTAAAAATAAATACGGCGTCTCTCTCTGATGACTGTCCCAAGAGATGTGACGGCAGAGCAGAGGATTCTGGGTAGAAATTGGAAAATATGCTAGAGTGTTGGCCGGAACTTAGTAGCAAGCCTGCTTGAATTAGCAAAGAAAAATGTTCTAAAAATTAGCTTCTCGCATTTCTGAGTTTCACAGCCTGTTTACATATAGGTTCATCTATCTATCTATCTATCTATCTATCTATCTATCTATCTATCTATCTATTGTCAGTTCATATCTATCTATCCTCGTCTGTTCATATCTATCTATCTAGCTAGCTAGCTAGCTAGCTATTTTATTCGCGACATACTTTCGTAAGATCTGATTGTACAAAATCCGAGCTTACCCACACCTTCTTCTTCTTCTATGTGCTCTGTCCCTTCAGGACGTAGACGATCATGGCTCTGCACGTCTCCCTATCCCTTGTGGCTCTTAGTATGTTTGCTCCTGTTGCTCCTGGCAACCCCCGTTCCGTCATCCACCTGATCAGGCCCTGGAAATATGTTATCCGCTGCCTTCCTATGTCTCTCCTTCCTTCTATCTGTCCAGTCAGTATCAGGTTCTCCAAGCTCTCCTTCCTCATTGCATGTCCCAGGAACTTCAGTTGTCTCTTCCTGATGCTCAGCATCAATTTCCTTTTTGTTGCCATTCTTTCTAACACCTCGTCGTTGCTTGTATGCTCAGTCCACGACATCTTTTAGCATCCTTCTGTAGAACCACATTTCGGCCGCTTCCAGTTTTGTCCTCATTTTCGATTATATTGTCCAGCATTCACTGCCGTAACATGAGCTGATACAAAAGCATATGCAGTATTTACATTATTCGGACTATTTGATGTGGCACAAGGCCGAAAGTATGGGATATCCAGTGAGGGTCGAACCCACTTGAAATAGGTTCTAGTGAGACAAATTTTTCTCACCATTGTTGTAAAAACACTATGAAAGTATAAAATAGAAGTTTATAGAATTATATACACAAAAATAGACTTTTATAGAAAAAAAATACACATTTTCGAAGGAAAAATATTACCGACAATATATTTTTAAGAAAAAAAAATAATACAATAACACATTCTTGAAAGAAAAGAATTATTTCCAGCAAAACATTTTTGAATGCAAAACAAGAAAACATTTTCAGTTTTCTAAAATAAATAAGAATAAAAACAAAAAAATGTTAATGAAAATCTGATTAAATCAACCTTCTCAAAATAACCGAACATTAAAAATACATTAAAATCCCGCCTTTTTGGCATTAAATAACCCACAGAGGTTGATATGCTTTGAAACAAAACTCAAACTCAAACTCTATTTCCTGCGCATGCGCAATAACCTTAACATAAAT
Organism: Ascarosepion bandense; assembly: GCA_037127315.1. Lineage (NCBI taxonomy): Eukaryota > Metazoa > Mollusca > Cephalopoda > Sepiida > Sepiidae > Ascarosepion > Ascarosepion bandense. Next base: position 1,531,993 of record JBBBDQ010000272.1, on the reverse strand, counting down.
ATAACTTTGTCTGATTAATTCCTAAATGACGATTCGTACCAAACGAAACTTTTTCAACTTTGTCATTGATAAAAAAAAGAAAAAAAAAGCATAGCATGATGAAAAAAGCTCCAAACTTTATAAAAACAAAGTTTTATTGTTAAAATCTTTTATGTCATTATTATAAAAAAGACTAAAGTATTTTAGGTTGTTTTATTAAAATTTTTAATCCATTCTAGCACTTTTGAAAATTTAGATAAAAATCTTCATTTTTTGCGTCAGTGGAAATTTTAGCGTCTTATTTCGGTAAAACAAATTGTTTTGAAAATTCTTGCAAAAATCAAATAATTGTTAGATTTTAATTAAATATTAAGAGTCATTTACAAATGAATGAAATTACTTTTTAAATATCTTTTTTTTAGAAAATCTCGCTAAAAATTATATTTTCTTTTTACATCTGTCAAGTCTCACTCAATTTTACGAATTTTCGAGAAATTAAAATTCCAGGACTTCGGATTTATAGTAATTAAAAAGTAGGAATCTTTGGAGAATTTAAATCATAAATTTGCTCTCGCCAAACAGAAACACCACTTACCGAAAATCTTCTCTGAATGGTAAAACAAATAATACAATAAAACTATGACATTATTTAATTAGAAAATTTTTTAAATTTTTATAAGTAATTTTTATTAAGGAGATCATTGTCTTAAGACAAAACATTCGATAAATAATGAATTTTTACAATAATTGTTTTAATTTTTTCAAATTTAATTAGAAAAATTTATTAGGTTTAAAATATTTTAAAATGTTGTATTATTGTCAGTGGTTTTGATAATTTTATTATTATTATGTCATTTTTCATCATATTTCGATTTCTGCTATGGTCGCACTACCAACCAAGTCTGCGGAAAGACCTAAGGCAGGTCGTGGCGTGTTGTTATGGCTCCATTTCATGTTTTTTCTATCTCCCCTATCATCCCTAGCGTTACATAGACAAAGTTCTCTTTAGTGTGTGGGCTGTACTTAATAAGACAATTTTTTGTATATCTCTTAAGCTGGGGTTTCCAGGGATTCTTTCAATGTGTTGTTTTGTTCCATTTTTTCTAATTCCAAGTGCACCTACTATCACTGGCACGACTCTTGTTTTCAATTTCTACATTTTTTCTATTTCAATTTCCAGGTTAAGACCTGGAAATATATTTTGATAGTTTTTCAAATTCTTTGGTTGCTATGTTACAATCCTCTGGACAAGCCATATCAATTAATAGACAAGTTTTTTTCTTTCTGGCTTTTAACAATAATGTCCGGCCTATTTGCTTCAATTTTCCTGTCTTTGTAGATTACTCTATTACGTTTCTAATTTCAATTTTAAAATCATGTGTTTCTGATGAGGGGCCGAGGCTGGTCTGAAATATCAAATATAATAATAGAAATAAACAAATACTGTCAAAAAATACATTTTTAAACTTACAACTTTTTAGTAGTTTTTCCTATATATATATATATATATATATATATATATATATATATATATATATATATATATATATACAGATGTTTATTAATGATTTTTTTTTCAGAAATTATAACCTGAATATGTTAAATATCACTACAAAAGTAGCTATTTCATTTCGACACTTGTTGTGTCTTATCAAGTGATTAGGTTTATATAAACCTCATCACTTGATAAGACACATGAAGTTTGGAAATACAATAACTACTTTTGTAGTGATATTATAACATATTCATGTTATAATTTCTGAAAAAATATTATTAACTCTACTTTTTATTGCCACTTTTTTACGTATAGTGTTTCTTTGGATACGGAATATTATTCCATCCATACGTACCCTACACTTGGCTATATATATATATAGTCATCCGCAGACAGATATGTTTCGCTGTATCACAGCTCATCAGTACTTTTATATATATATATATATATTATAAATTACATTTTAGAACAAGTACAAAATACAATCTACTAAAAACTTGTAAATATATAGAAAATAAAATAGTTGCCTTTATAAAATCATTGGTAATAGCTTATTTTTCGGAGCTCTTACATGCCGCTCTTCAGACTAAAATTCTTCACAAAAATGAACGAGTTGTACTTATCCAGATAAATTAATCGTGGGAGGACAAGAAAAAAATCGTGGGCGAGTGGGTTATATATACAGTGTTAGTTATTAAGAAAGACTGTGTTTTTATTCTAGGCGATAAGAGAGACCCTGAGCAGAACTTTTAGTTGGCCATTCTCAAATACATGACAGTAAATTTAGGGGCCGTAATTTTTACTAGAAAAATTGAATTATTAGATGTTTATATTAATTCTAACGGTAATAGTAATTGTCGGAAATTTACAGATGTAACGGGTCTCCTGATTGGCTTATTTAACCCGAACCTCGTTTTGAACTTTAGGCGGGCTTTACCAGAGGTTTTATGTTTTTTTTTTCTGATGGTTTTGTTCTCTCCTTTTTTCAGCTAGCACGAACAGTATCGGACGTATTTGTGCCGCTCCGGATTTTTGTTGCAGCAGGGCCTAAATTGGCGCCCACTTGTCTCGCTATATCGAGACCATCTTACCAATTCTTTGTAATCTTTTAGGTTAATGCCACAACTTTGTAACAGAGAAAATCTCTTGTTACCCTTCTTACCTTAAAAAGGATACCCTATGGGCAAAGCCTTGCCTTCCTAGAGAAAAATTCTCTAAGCACTATCATCTTATACCAAGATAAGAAACTGTGAAAGAAGCTGACCCAGAAGAAAGTTCCTGTACGTCGCGGATCGCAGTTCCTTGTGTCTTATTCATCCCACTCCTAGACGGAGGATACTATACCAAGCTAAGCAGAGAAAAGAGACTATACCAAGCTACACTGTAGCAGCAAAATTCAGCATATTTTTGCAAGACAAATAAATTGTTTTTTCTATACCAGGTATGTCTTGTTATGTTTGATAATTTCCTTTCACTGCTTAAGCGCTAAGCTATGTGAATATATTTCTCACATAGCTTTTTTTTTTTAAAAAAATTTTTTTTTTCTTAGGTAGCAGACAAGAAGCACCAAAAATAAATCACACAATAACAATTCTGGAAGGGAAAAATTTACAATAAAATATGTAACGCTCACATTTTTGCAATAAAAGCTATGTGAGAAATATATTCACATAAGCAGTGAAAGGAAATTATCAAACATAACAAGACATACCTGGTATAGAAAAAACAATTTATTTGTCTTGCAAAAATATGCTGAATTTTGCTGCTACAGTGTAGCTTGGTATAGTCTCTTTTCTCTGCTTAGCTTGGTATAGTATCCTCCGTCTAGGAGTGGGATGAATAAGACACAAGGAACTGCGATCCGCGACGTACAGGAACTTTCTTCTGGGTCAGCTTCTTTCACAGTTTCTTATCTTGGTATAAGATGATAGTGCTTAGAGAATTTTTCTCTAGGAAGGCAAGGCTTTGCCCATAGGGTATCCTTTTTAAGGTAAGAAGGGTAACAAGAGATTTTCTCTGTTACAAAGTTGTGGCATTAGCCTAAAAGATTACAAAGAATTGGTAAGATGGTCTCGATATAGCGAGACAAGTGGGCGCCAATTTAGGCCCTGCTGCAACAAAAATCCGGAGCGGCACAAATACGTCCGATACTGTTCGTGCTAGCTGAAAAAAGGAGAGAACAAAACCATCAGAAAAAAAAACATAAAACCTCTGGTAAAGCCCGCCTAAAGTTCAAAACGAGGTTCGGGTTAAATCAGCCAATCAGGAGACCCGTTACATCTGTAAATTTCCGACACAATATCTTCATTTTGTAAATACTAATCTTTTGTATCTTTCTGGCTTTACTAAAATAATAGTTTTATCGAGCATGATATGAGTGTTTAAAATATTTTCATCATAATACTCTGCTAAGTTATAACATTGAGTTCTCGTCGGATTACAATCTCCTGATTACTGAATATCATATACAATATATATATATATATATATATACGCCGATTCTGTCGGGTTTCAATCCTGGGTTAGGAAGCGATCGGAGTCTAAGGCGTACTGATGAGCTGTGATACAGCGAAACACATCTGTCTGCGGATGACTATAGTATTTACGCTCTCACACTCTGATTGAGCACTCTGGAAGAGTGAGAGGCTTTGTAAACAGTAGCTACTCCGGCATATACGCATCGCTCATTCAATAATGAATTAGAGCACTCTAGCTATTGGGCATGTTTATACCGGACGCTCGTGGCCTAGGGGTAGAATCGCCGACTGACGCCGAATCGGTCGGGTTTCAGTCCTGGGTTAGGAAGCGATCGGAGTCTAAGCTTTACTGATGAGCTATGATGCAGCGAAACAGATTTGTCTGCGGATATATATATATTTATATGAAACTTAGAAAAGTGTATATGAATCACTGCCATCATTGACACTATATGTCTAATCTTGTTTACTAATCGATTTCGAGATGTCACAATAGCTGAGCGCCCAATGAAGCCCGAATTCTATGTTGTCAATAATGATTAAACCTGCACAGTTCTATTAAGAAAATATTACCTGAATACAGAGTTTTTCTCAGTTTCTCACTCCAACTCTCCTCTCGCTGTATCTCTGTCTGTCTGTGTCTGCCTGCCTCTCTCTTTCTCTATCTATCTATATATAAATATAGTCATCCGCAAACAGATCTGTTTCGCTGTATCACAGCACATCAGTACGGTTAGACTCCGATCGCTTTTTAACCCAGGATTGAAACACGACCGAATTGGCGTCAGTCGGCGATTCTAACTCTGGGCTATGGACGCTCGGTACACACACACACACACACACACACACACACACACACATACACACACACACGCATATATATATATATATATATATATATATATATATATATATATATATAAACTTATTTATAAATGGAACTTTGTGTGCGTGTGTCCATTACCTATAGACTCCGAAACGGCTGAACTGATTTTCTTGAAAATTTACACAGTTGTACTATAAGCGTCTGGATGTGTTCTTACCTAGGTTTTGTGTCGAGGTACCCCAGATAAATATCGAAAATCGATAATCGAAAAAATCGGGTTATAGAAGGAGTGGTCCGATTTTAATCAAATTTGATACACTCATAGACAAAGACATAAGAAACGATATTCAGAAGTTTCAAGGGTGCAGTTCTTACAGTAGTGCAGAAAATAAATAATATATATATCAAAGGCAAGATGTTTGTGTGTGTGTCTGTTAATCTGCCTGTATGTCTGTATTTTTTTCAGCCTTTTATCTTTAGTTTTTGCTTTGGGTTTGGCTCTAAGTAGGTATAATTGTAGTTCTTAGTCTCAACCATGATACCATTTACTCAGAGGACTTATTTAGCCTTCAAAATTCAGTTTACGACGAAAATAACTTATTTGATATCGATACCAGGAAATCAAAATTTGACTTACATCCATTCATTTTTTTTCAGTCTACGGTTTCGCTTTAACTGGAAACAACTATTGCTTTTTAGTCTTTCGTGCCAACGTCCAAAGAATCTGAGCTCCAGGACCATGGTTTAGTTTTAAAGCTTTCATTACACTCGATCAACGCCGGGGTCTACTGCTAGTATATATATATATATATATATATATATATATGTGTGTGTGTGTGTGTGTTAATTCGACTACATGGGCTCTCGAGCGAAAGAGATGCTGAGAATTTAAAATTTAATATATATATATATTTTTATAATCGTTTCATTCCAAGCCAGGCAGTATTGTCATTGGAGATCAGGGGTTGCATGAGAGGAAAGCGGAAACAAAGGACAAGTTAAAAGTGGTTGTGGAAGAAAGAGAAAGATTGGAATTAGGAAGGTAAAAGATAGCAGTTTACGTTGAACTTTAACCCTTAGAAATTGTGGCTATCAGAGATGCAAAAATATGGAAGGGAGTTCCACGGCCGGGAAGTGCGAGAAAAGAAACTAGGGGACTAAAAGAGGCGGTTTTATTTGACAGTTTTCGCTGTAAAAGGGAGCGACTTGTTTGCCACTCTAGTATCTCGAGTAAATTCGTTGAGATTGGGTGACAGGAAGATCAGTTCTTCTGAGCGGAAACCGTGAAAATTCTTGTGGAAAAAATAACAGAGGGAAGCCACATCTCGTCGGTGAAAAAGTGACCGGAATCGAGCTGCCAGGTCAGGATCGACTACATTGCAGATTCTTTTTTTTTAGATTTTCTTGAAAACCCCGAGATGAATAACTAGAGCACCTGGACAGATAGGGCAGCAGTATTCAATGCACGAACGAATAGTAGATTTGTATATACATTTTTAATAAGTCTTTTGATTGTATATTTTAACCGGTTTAATATATATTTCTTTTTGTTCATATTTCTATCAATTTTGTAATTTATCGCTATATTGTTATAACAGAAGATCTCTCAAGACTGATAAAATCTGCCATGATGTCTGACATGAAACGATTAATGTAAACGTTGCAAGAACCTGTACGCAAATCTGCTGTGGATAACAGCGATTTAATCATTTTATGTGCGTTGTGGTGCATTGGATATCGGCTCAGAACGAGAGATCGGGCAGCCGAGTTCGAATTCCAGCTGAATTCATTGCATTCACTTACACGCAAATACCCTTGGGAAAGGTACTAATTCGTCTCTTCCTTCCAGTTATGGGTTAAATAATAGAACAGATTGGGTTCTATAGCTTGGTCGGCAACCAGTCTACCGCAGAAAGCAATGGCAACCTACTGCGGGATAATCTTCTGCCCAGTCAGTCATGTCTCTTTCGAGACATGATCGCCCAAGCGTGTATCACGTATGGCACTTAACTGACTGACTGACATTAATTATATAAAATCTTAGCTTTCGGTTATACTTTTAGCCATCATCAAGGATTAATTTTATTTTATTTTAAAATGAATATATTGATTGTTTTATGTATGTTTTTAGACTTATAAGAATATTTTATTTTACACACACACGCACACACACGCACACACACACAAACAATATATATATATATACATATTGAGTAGCATTTTCTAAATCAAAATTCTGGTCAGTCTGGTTAAGTTGATCAACTAATGCATTTAATGCGTTTCTTTTTTTTTTTTTTTTGTAAAAATATCCCTTTTGTGTTCATATCTTTTGTTTTAATTTCATAAAGTTTCTCCGAGGTATACCTTGTGGCAATTATAATAGGTAATAGAGTATATTCCTTTATCAACTTTCATCTTATTTTTTTTATCACTTAAGCCTTTTATTAGTTTAGACAGTTGTGAGAAATTTCATATTGGTTTTAGATAAAATCTGCTCAAATATATATTGGTGTATATAAATAAAATATTGATATGCTGTAATCAAAACATTTTGAACGTACTGGTATTTGGAAATAAAATATCTGGACACACCTTTGACTTAAGGCTAGTCTAATGAAGATTGTAAAAAAAATTATTAAGAAGAAGATTCATTGCGTGCGCTGATTTAGATATTACTTTTTAAAGAATCAAGATTTTATATATTTTAATCGAATACTTTGTTAAAACTAATAGATATTTTTAAAATTGATTGTTTTATTATAAATGGACATTTTTTTTTAATAAGCGTTTCACCCCGAGCAAGGCGTGTCACTACCACTACTGCGCAGAGGGCAGAGTGGAGAAAGGATGATTAAATATAGGAAATGTCAGAGGGTGGGTGATAGGCGGGTAAGGATACCGAGAATGAGGGTTGGGTAGATGAGAGTGTTGTGAGAATAATTGGGAGTTAGTGTGATAGGAGGTGTCTATTGACCCTACATTTAAACACCTGGAGATTGTAACTGTCGGGAAAGCAGAGTTGTGGAAGGGAGTTCCACAGGCGGGAAGTGCGAGAAAAGAAGCTGTTGGAGTAGAATTTACGGTTACATCTTATTTGTTTAACTGTAAAAGTGTGGGACCTAGTTGCTAATCTAGTATCTCGTGTAAATTCGTGCTTAGGCGGCACCAGTGATCTAAGTTCATCGGAGCAGAAGCCATGAAAGTACGTGTAGAAGAGGCACAGGGAAGCCACATCACGCAGGTGAGAGAGCGGCTGCAGCCGGTCTGCCAAGTCAGTATCAACCACGTTACAGATCCTCCTTTGTATTTTGTCAAGAAGCCCAAGGAGAGCAGCAGGGGCACCTGACCAGATATGGCAGCAATATTCAATACACGGGCGGATGGTAGATTTGTATATGTGCAGAATAGATTCAGGTGGGAAAAACTTCCGGGCCCTGCACAGGGAGCCGACTTTCATAGCAGCAGATTTGGCAATGGATTCGATATAGTCATTCCATTTGAGGTCCGCCGAAAGTGTAAGGCCAAGGAGGCGTAGTATTTTACTCTCTGGGAGGCTAGCCTGTCCCATGCTAATGGGAGGTAAATGCGATTGTCTATCGACTGTGCATGGAATACTGTTGCCATATCTGGTCAGGCGCCCCTGCTGTTCGTCTCAGTATTCTCGACAGGTTCCAAACGAGAATCTGTAATGTGATTGGTCCCGACCTGGCAGTTCGAATCCAGCCACTTTTTCATCGGCGGGATGTGGTTTTCTCCTGTCTATTCTATAAATATTTTCATGGCTTCTGCTCTGACGAACTTAGGTCACTGGTGCCACCTCCACGGGCAACCAAACTGGCAACAAGTTCCCACCCACTTACAGTTAGATCAATCAAATGCAGGCGACAATACTACTCCATCTGTTTCTTCTCTCGCGCTTACTGCCTGTGAAACTCCCTTCCATATACTTGCTTTCTTGGCGGCTACAACCTCCAGGAATTTAACTGCAAAATCAATTCCCATCTCTTATCCACTTAATTCCAGTCCTTTCTATATCACCCCGTGTACCTTGTTTTTTTTTTCTTTCTAACTACCTTCCTAATTGTCTTCACTTCTTCAGATCCTTCTCTTGCCCTTTCTCTTTTACCCCCTGAAGCTGGTTTGCCTTTGTCTTCACTCTCTCCCTAAAACTTTAACTCTCATGTAGCCCCTGCACATCAGTGGCGGTACCTGGTAACTGGGTTGCCTTTGTCTTCACTCTCCCTCTGTCTAAAACTTTAACTCTCTTATGTAGCCCCCTGCACATCAGTGGCGGTACCGTTCCTAGCCGATATCCACTCAACCACAATGCACGGTGTACAAATGTATGAGTCCCGTACTGAAAAATATTTGATTATTCCACACGGAAGATCTTTAATCAAATGAATGAACAACAAAACATTCAATAAAACCTTGAAACTTCGGGATATAAGCTCAGCCAAAAAAAATAAAAAAAAATATGGAAGATGTAAATATTTTGAAAACTCGCGGGCGTTGATTAAAAGTTCAAAGTTAGCCTTAGAATTAATGACAAAATCCGATGTAGTCTGTGGGAACCCGAATATTAACAATCATTCAGTCAGTCTAATACGTGATACACACTTTGGCGATCATGTCTCGAAGGAGACATGACTGACTGGGCAGAAGATTTTCCAGCAACAGGTTATCCTTACTTTCTGCGGTAGACTGGTTGTCAACCAAGGATATTGAACCCAATCTGTCCTGTTATTTAACCTATAGCTGAAAGGAAGAGACGATTTAATACATTTCCAAAGGGTATTTGCGCGTAAGTAATTCAACAGGAATTCGAACTCGGTTCTCCGATTTCTCATTGCAAGACGATACCTATTGCACCTCAAAGCTCATACAGACGAAATGTGGCACCAAAATACAGTGCGCGGATGAAAAAAAGATTTACAAACTTGGTGCTAGAAATGCAAAGATTGTTTCCTTAGTTTCTGTAAATTTTTCAAAGGCTCTGAACATTTGATTGCTTCGGTAATTATAAAGAAAAAAAACTATGAAGGCGAAATTCAAGTTAACGAGAGCAGTTAACGTCTGTGGACGACATCTACTAGTCAGGCAATAAGCAGCGTAATAATACCTTCGGACTTATTTCTAGTTCTTATTATCAATATTTCCGTTGAATATCTTTTTTTTGTTAAGCTAATACACTGTTTTGAAGGGACCTTCTTGTTCTGTGTCTTATTCCGACAAAACAGGCCACTCCTACTTTGCGGCGAAGTTTGGCCACAACTGCACAAAACATTGGCGATGACAATCAACAACTTACGAGCAAATATCCTTGAAAAAGCTACTAATCCATCCCTTCTCCCTTAAGCTATGGGTTAAATAGCAAGACAGATTGAGTTCTATAATCTTGGTTAGAAACCAGTCTATCGCAGAAAGTAATGGCAACCTACACAACTTCTCCAAGCCCTCCTTCCTCATTGCATGTCCCAGCAACTTCAGTTGTCTCTTCCTGATGCTCACTATCAATTTTCTTTTCGTTGCCATTCTTTCCAAAACCTCATCATTGCACACATGATATCCGCAGCATCTTTCTGTAGAAATGTGGCCTCCCTTTGTCTGTTCTATAAATATTTTCATGGCTTCTGCTCGGACGAACTTAAGTCACTGGTGCCTCCTCAACAGGTGTTTACTCGTGCAACCAGATTGGCAACTGGGTCTCACCCATTCTCAGTTAGTTTAGCCAAATGCAGGCAACAATTCTACTCCCGCAGCTTCTTCTCTCGCACTTCCCGCATGTGGAACTCGCTCCCATATTCTTGCTTTCCTGATGGCTACAGCCTCCAGGAATTTAAATGCAATGTCAATACTCATCTATTAACCACTTGACTCTAGTTCTTTAACCACCCCGTATATCGTTTCCTTTCTCTCCACCTTTGAAACTGTCATCACACCTGTATTCTCATCCTTCTATTGCTCCTTTCTAACTGGTTCTTCCTCTTCACTCTTTTTCTAATTAAGCTTTTTACAGTTATGTAGCCCCCTGCACATCAGTGACATTTCCGCCTTGCTCGGGGTGAAATGATTAAAAAAAAAAAGATGCGGCACAAAGCCTTTTGAATGTGTGAAATCCGGGCCATATAGCTCGGGCAAAAATTTCTAATTTTCCCCAGACGAGACTCTGCCCTTCGGCGGAACCTCGACTGTGTTATTACTCTCTGCCCGAAAGCAGGGAGTTCGGCAATACATAAGGCAGTTAACTGCTTTCGTTAACTACGGCATTCAGTAGCCTTCCGACTAAAGGTAAAATGTGGCACAAGGCCTTTTTAATGTGGGTCCCCCGGGCCATATAGCCCGGCTAAAAATATCTGTCTAATATTCCTCAGTCGTGACTCTACCCTTCGGCAGAGCCACGACTGGGTTAATGCTCTCCGCCCGATGGCAGAGAGCTGACAGTGCGTAAGGCTGTCAACTGCGCGAGTTGACTGCTCTCCGGAAGTCACGCAGCTTATCATATAAAACAAGAGGAAGAGTCCATTCTTCGTAGGAAGGCATCATAACATAAGTGAATGCAACGAATTTAAATGGCATGTGAAATCGGCTCTCCGATTTCTCGTTCCGAGCCGATATCTATTAAACCACAACGCACATATTACATGGTATGGTGCCTAAACTTTATGAATTTAAGCGCAGTACTAAACTGGCGACGATATTTCACCAATATATAGATTATATGGCTAAATATAACTAAGTTCTATGCTAACAATTTCTTCTTTTGCACATCTCGCTTGTGGAACTCTCTTCTGGTTCCATCTTTTGATGTCAACTTTGATCCTCAAAAATTTAAAGGCAATATCGAGTGTCATTTACTGTCTTCTTGAATCTTCTTCTATTTTCTCGTTCTTTAATAATATTTCTCTTTTTCACATTTTCCGCACTCAGTAAAACAACTATCTTAGTGGCTTTACTATCTTGCATGGACTGAAAAGACAAAATAGCCGCAATATATTTTCACGAATAGAAAGATATTACGAAATAATAATAATAATAATAATAATAATAATAATAATGTGCAAACATTATGGAAAAGCTGTAAACAAACACTGGTATGAACATCAGCCAGCACCGGTTACAGAAATAGAAGATGTAACCATTCTATGGGATTACACCAGCTACACAGACAGAAAAATTGAAGCAAACAGGCCATACATTATTGTTAAAAACCAGAAGGAGAAAACTTGTCTATTAATTGATATGGCTTATCCAGCGGATTGTAACATAGCAATCAAGGAATTTGAAAAACTGTCAAAATATGAAGACCTGGAAATTGAAATAGAAAAAATGTGGAAATTGAAAACAAGAGTTGTGCCAGTGATAGTAGGTGCACTTGGAATGATAAAAAATGGAACAAAACAACACATTGAAAGAATCCCTGGAAACCCCAGCTTAAGAGATATACAAAAAATTGTCTTATTAAGTACAGCCCACACACTAACGAAAACTTTATCTATGTAATGCTAGGGATGATAGGGAAGATAGAAAAACATGAAATGGAGCCATAACAACACGCCACTACCTGCCTTAGGTCTCCCCGTAGACTTGGTTGGTAGTGAGACCAAAGCAGAAATCGAAATATGATGAAAAATGACATAATAATAATAATAATAATAATAATAATATATATATATATATATATATATATATATATATATATATAAAGAACGAAGAAAATATTTGCAACGTTCAAAACATTCATTTAAAACAGTGCTTAATATAGAAATAGAGCAATGAATATTTATTATAAACTATACTTTAGAACATGTACAAAATACAATACACTATAAAAGTGGACATTTTGTTTCGACATTAAAAGATTAATGTCTCATCAGGTAGTTAATAATCAGGTAGTTAGTAATAAACATTATTTCTGAAAAAATAACGTTTAGTACCATCATTACTAACTAAAATAAAATAACGTTTACTAACTACTAAAATAAAACAACATCATTGCTAACTACCTAATGTGACATTGTTCTTTAAATGTTGAAACAAAATGTACACTTTTGTATTAGATTGTATCTTGTACACGTTATAAAGTACAATTTTTAATATATATATATATATATATATATATATATATATATGGTTATTATTATTGTTTTAATAATAACAATAGTAATAACTATATATCTATAAATTTTCCATTTCTGGGCACATTTTTAAAAATAAATTTTAAACTGTGGAATATATCTATCTATTACTTTAAACCACTTTATATATATATATATATATATATCCTCACTTAGTATCGATTAACCAATAAAAAAAAATATATATATACCATGGCGTTATTATTGGTTAGCAGCTTTATTGTGACACACGCCTGTTAATCACATCGGATTTATTACTTCCCCAATGTCACTTGCATTCGCTTTTGCACTAATGTCGGGGTACATAAGAAAATGGGTGTTTGCATAGAGATAGGAAAACTGTTCACGTTTTTCTATCAGTTTTCCCTCAGTGGGTTCAATGCATTTTATAAGCCAAGCCTTTCTTCTTTCTCGCGTCATTATCGTCGAAGGCGTTCCCTTGTGTCCCATCATGCCATCCACTCACCATTATTATCAGAATAATGATTGATACAAGGAAAACTTTCAAATCTTTGCGCACGCGCACTAATGTCTTAAAGCTTCCCTTGGTGCGACATGGCGGAAGTTCGGCGAACAGAGGGTGTTTCTTTGTCGTAAATGATTCAAACAGTTGTGTTTATACCGAGGATTTTGACCGGGTGACGACATGAAAAGAATATTTTGAACGAATGGAAACGTATCGGCGGTTTAGTGAATGCAATGGTGATCTTTCTGTTTGTAGAGAAAAAAAAAGCAAGTATGTGTTGGTTCGAGTGGCGGGCAAGTCAAACTAAAAGAGACGCATAAACGAAAAATAAATAATGGTTAATGTGCAAGGAATCATGGGAATTAGAGAAAGAGATATAAGGAGCGGTAAAAAAAAATAATAATGTGGAAGCAGAAAGAAAACGAGATGGAGAGAGGCAACGGAAAGAATAAAGGGAGACAGGAAAAAAAATTGAAATAAAGCTTGAAAAGAATGAGAATAAAATGATAATAAAATAAAAAAGAGAAAGGGAATAAAAAAGAAAGAAATGGCGTAGGAGATGAAAGAGAAAAAAAGAATGAAATAATCAAGAAAGGAATGAAGAATTAAGGTAGATAAAGAAGTTGAAAAATACATAAACACATGAAAAGATGGTAATAAATAATAAAGGGATGAAAAGAGCCATACATGCTTCAAATTTCAAGAAGATAAAAAGAATGAATACAGAAATTATCAAAGAAAATAAAAATGAAGGAAAAATATATAAATATAATATAAAATATTAGAAAAAAGAAAGAAACAAACAAAGAGATAGAGAGACAATAATAAGCAAAGACTGACGTGAAAATGAACAGTCAAGCCTTAAAAAAAAAGAAAGAAAGAAAGAAAGAAAGAAAGAAAGAGCAAGGCTAGTCTTAGAAATGAACGGATTAGTTTTAAAAATAGAAAGAATTAGAAAGGTACATAGACAAAACAACAAGCAAAGGATAACATAGAAAAAAACAGAGTGGATTAGAAAGAAAGAAAGAAAAAGAAAGAAAGAAAGAAAAAAAGAAAAACATATAGAAAGAATAGAACAAGTAAAGGCTGACGTAGAAATAAACAGATTGGTCTAGAAAGAAAGAAAGAAAGAAAGAAAGAAAGAAAGAAAGAAAGCAAAAAAAGAAAATAAGAAATTAAAAAAAAAGAAAGAAAGAAAGAAAAAGACGTATAGAAAGAATTTAAGAAGTAAAGGCTGACGTAGAAATGAACAGAATGGCCTACAATGAAAGAAAGAAAGAAAGAAAGAAAGCAAAAAAAGAAAGAATATAACAAGCAAAAGCTGACGTAGGAATGAATAGATTGACCTAGAAAGAAAAAAATGCAAGAAAGAAAGAAAGAAAGAAAGAAAGAAGACGTATAGAAAGTATATAACAAGTCAAGGCTGACGTAGAAATGAACAGATTGGTCTAGAAAGAAAGAAAGAAAGAAAGAAAGAAAGAAAGTAACAAAAATTAAGAAAAGAAAGAAAGAAAAAACGAAGAAAGAAAGAAAGAGAAAAGAAAGAAAGAGAAAAGAAAGAAAAAAATAAAAACTGAAATGGAAACGAAGAAAGCACACAAGAAAACAGATACACAAAAGAAACAATCAAAGAAATATTGTATTAGAATGTGGGATGATCGAAAACGTATTCCAAAAGCTAAGCAGAGTATTAAGAGACAGGAAAATTTAATTGGCAACAAAGAAAAGAGTACTGAACTGCTACATGATAACAGACCTCCTGTATGGCAGGGAATGCTGGACAATCTTCTCAGAGATGAAGGAAATCAACAGAAATGTGGTTCCACAGAGGAATACTGAGAATACCATAGACCAAACATGTGAGAAACAATTGAAACAAAAAGGAAGCTTATACTTAACATCAGGATGAGACGGTTGAAGTTTCTGGGACACATAATCAGAATGGAAGGCTGGGAGAATCTGATACTCACAGGGTGTATAAAATTAAAAAGAGACACGATGAGGCAACGCGTAATTTATTTAATAGTGTTGAACAAATGGTTAACGCAACAGGGTTCGGTAGAAATAACAGAAAGATAAAACTTATTAAAAGCAACAACATACAGGAAGATGTGGAAGGCTATGATCGCCTATGTCTTGAAAGAAATGGCACATAAAAGAAGATTTAAAAAAGTACAAAAGAAAGAAAGAAAAATAAAAATAAAAATAAATTAGCAATGTAAGTAAAAATGGGGAGCCGAGTTCGAATTCCAGTTCAATTGATTGCATTCACTTACGCGCACATATACTTGGGAAAGGTATTAGTCCATTTTTCCCTCCAGTTATGGATTAAATAACAGAACAGATTAGCTTTTATAGCCTTGGCTGGCAACCAGTCTACTGCAGAAAATAATGGCAACCTATTGCGGGAAAATCTTCTCCGCAGTCAGTCATGTCTCGAGACATGAGCGCCCAAGCGTGTTTCATGTATGGCACTTAACTGACTGACTGAATTACAAATGAAGGAAAAAATAATGAAAGGAAGAATAAGTTATTAATATGAAGGAAAAAAGGAATGAAATCTTTTTACCTGGTGCCCTGACCACATGAATTCAAATGCGCTATTAGATTGGCATATAGGTCTCACCATTTTACCGTTGAAACAGTTAAATGTAACCGCCACATCTACTTGAACAGTGTCTTTCCTCACACTTCCTGCGTGTGGAACTCTTTTGTTTACTTGGTTCCGTCACAGCTACAATCTCCTAAAATTTAAATGCAATGTCAGTTACCATTTTCTATCATCTTGAATCCTGCTCACCTTTTTTTTCTTTCTTCAATACCTCCTGTATCCAGTTTTTTTTTCTCGCTGTAAATCACTGCACACTAGTGGCTGTCTCGCCTTGCTTGGGGTGAAATGATGAAAAACATTAAGAAATTTCTCGTAATATGAGTAAAATAAAAATAGATTTAACAAATAGAGAAGAATCAAATAAGAACAAATAATCTTCAGTATGGAAAAAAAGAAATAAAAAAAAAACGAAAAATAGGGAGAAAAGGTAAGAAAAATAAAAATAAAAACCAGAAAAATAAACAATGGAACTTCTTTAAGAAAGAAAGAAAGAAAGAAAGTGATGTCATGAATATGTAATGAATATGCATACACCTTGGTTCCTCCTCACAGTAATGTGATTGGCTGGTGTCAGCTATAAATACAGACGAAGGCGTGGACGCTTACAGGTCTTCGACTAGAGGTTTACTGGTCTACCACGAGAGGTGTACGTCCATCCGACTAGAGGGCTATTGATCTTCGACTAGAGGTCTACGTCCCTAGGTCTACGACTATAGGTCTACGTCTATTGACTACGCCTACGTTTCAGGATACTGCATACGACGAGTACCGTCCATTACTTCTAAGTACTAGATTGTCCTACCCGGGTACATTTGACTAAAATGTTTAGCTACCTCGAATTATATATATATATATATATATATATATATATATATATATATATATATATATATCGGGACATATCATAAAGAATAGATCAAAATATAATAGAAATCCAACAAGGAAAAATGAACAAAGAAAGAAATCATGAAACAAAGGAATCACATTAATACCTCGAATTACGTCATTTCGAGTTAAGTAGTTCTCGATTATACGGCATTTGTCAAAAATATACATATAAATAAACAAGTTTTATTCGAATTTATGGCTTTCTGTCGCAAATATTGACGTCTGACGATCGACAGCCATCTACGTCCGAGATGTAAATAGACAAATTGAATGTAAATATCGGTAAATTTAACATAAATTAGTTTATTTTTTACTATTGCAAAATAATTTTAATAACTGTATTTGTTAATCAACCCTAGAAAGTCATTTTATTTTATAATGTCTCAGAGCAAACCACATATACAAATAAAGAGTCCGCGATGTACTGTAAAGATCGCCAAATTGTAAACATCTACATTTACAAGTATGTTTGTTTATGTATTCTTAAATTCAGTTTATTTTTTCTGTATTATATTAAAAACTAAAATTTATTAGACTTTAAGCTTTAAAAGATTCTTATTGACTATATATTATTAAAAAAAACATTTATGAATAAAATACAGAACTGGGAATAGTTATTTGTTTTTTAGCCTAGTGACAAGTAAATCGAAGCAAATTTGACTTCAGTCCTTTTTCGATTTAAGTCACCTCACTTGAAACCAATTACCGACTTCAGGTAAGGTATACCTGTAATAAAAGAAATCGAAAAGAAAAAAAAATAGAAAAAAAGTTATAAGAATCCAATAAGAAAAAAATATAAAAAAAAGCAAAGAACGACAAATAAACGTAAAAAGGAAGAAAAATATATCGAAATCAAAACAAACAATAGGAACCAATTAAAGAAAATTGAATTATGAAAATATGTATTATGAACAAATAAAAAATATATGTATGAAGAAATAAAAAGAGAATTAGAGACAGAGAAAACTTTTTTTAATAATCATATCGCCTCAAGCAAGGCATTTTACTGCCACTGTTGAGCAGGGGGTTACATAGGATAAAAGTTATGAGAAAGAGTGACAGGTTATCGGGGGTGTCAGGAAGTGGGTAAGAGAAGGATGAGAACACTGATGAGAGTGGAGTGGACAGAGAAAGGAGCATGAGAGAGAGAGGATGAGTAAATGGAAGGGAGTTCCAGAGGCTGGAAATGCGAGAAAAAAAAACTGTCGAGTAGAATTTGCTTTTTTATTTTATTGGTTTCATATTAAAAGGGTTGGACCTAGTTGTTAATCTTGTGGTTCGAGTAAATTCATATAAGAGGGCACCAGTGAGCTAAGAACTGTGAAAGAAGAAAATAAAGTGAAATTTGAATAAAAGAAAAAGGCCCTCCCTTGTTCTGCTTAATTAGCATAGAAGTTTGGATTCTTTAGCCTTAAAATCAATTCAACCCAAGCAAAGCGATAATGCCAACAAGACGCAAAGTGATACTGGGAGTGAAAGAGAATGAGAAGATTTTAAAAGGAACCAGCAAACCCAATTCTGAATAAGAAACGAGGAATAAACATCTTTTAAATAAATTGCGGAGGAATGTGAACTTGATGGAAGGCGAAACTATCTGCTGTTATTGAAGAAAAAATTGAAAAAATAATTTTTAAAAAATTCCAGAGTTTAAGTGGAGACGTTAAAAGTAAAAAGTTGAAGTAAACTTAATAATGAACCGGAAGTAGAATCCTGAACAAGAAACAAGAAATAAACATCTCTCCTGTTAAAAAATTGCGGTGTAATGTGAACCGGACGGAAGTCTTCTTTTATTAAAAGAAAAAGTGAAAAAATATTTAAAAAAAGAAAATTCCAGAGTTTAAGTAGAGACGTTAGAATTAAAGAGTTGAAGTAAACTTAATAATGAACCAGAAGCAGAATCCGGAACAGGAAACCCTGTTATGAATTTGAGTTGGAATGTAAATTGCATAGCAGGCGAAACTCTACTTTTATTAAAGGAAAAAAAAATGAAAAATAAGTATTAAATGAAACGTCAGAATTTACATGGAGAAGTTAGAGGTAAAGAGTTGAAGTACGCAAAACTATTTACTCCTATTAAAGGAAAAAAGAAATTAAATAAATATTAAATAAAATTTCAGAGTTTAGGTGGAGAAGTTAGAAGTAAAGAGTTGAAGTACGTGAAACTATTTACTCCTATTAAAGGAAAAAAGAAATTAAATAAATATTAAATAAAATTTCAGAGTTTAGGTGGAGAAGTTAGAAGTAAAGAGTTGAAGTACGTGAAACTATTTACTCCTATTAAAGGAAAAAAGAAATTAAATAAATATTAAATAAAATTTCAGAGTTTAGGTGGAGAAGTTGAAAGTAAAGAATTGAAGTAGACTTTAAAAAGAATCGGAAGTACAATCCTGAACAGGAAACGAGGAATAAATATCTTCTCCTGTTAAGAAATTGAGGAAGAATGTGTACCGAATGGCAGGCGAAAGTATTTGCTATTATTAAAGGAAAAATATTAAAAACAATTTTTTTAAAAATGTCAGAGTTTAGATGGAGAAGCTAGAAGGAGATACTTGAAGTGGGTTTTAGAAGAAACGGAAGCACAATCCTGAACAGGAAATATGGAATAAACACCACCTCCTGTTAAGAAAGAGAGGGGGAATTTGTACCGAATAGCAGGCGAAATTATTTGCTATTTTTTTTTAATCATATCACCCCGAGCAAGGCGGTAACGCCACTGATGTGCAGGGGGCTACATAGGTGTGAAAAGATTGAAAAACAGAAAACCGGAAACCGCATCCTAAACAGGAAACAAGGGATGAGCCACTTCACCTGTTCAATAGACGTGGGTGGAGTGTGAACCGGGCGATAGTTTAGTCTATCAACTCCAATTATTAAAGGAAAAAAATAGAAAACAATTTTTTTTAAAATTCAGAATTTAAGTAGAGACGTTAGAAGTAAAGTATTGAAGTAGACTTTAAAATGAATCGGAAGCACAATCCTGAACTGAAAAACGTGGAATAAACATCTCCTTCTGCTAAGAATTTGAGGTGGAATGTGAACCGGACGTTAGGCGAAACTATCTGCTTCTATTGAAGAACAAAGTGAAAAAATAAATTTTTAAAAAAATTCTAGAGTTTAAGTAGAGACGTTAGAAGTAAAGTGTTGAAGTAGACTTCATAATGAACCGGAAGCAGAATCTGGAACAAGAAACAAGGAATAAACATCTCACCCTGTTAAGAATTTGAGGTGGAATGTAAACTTGATGGCAGGCAAAACTCTCTGCTCCTATTAAAGGAAAAAAAAAGAAAAATAAGTATTAAATAGAATGTCACAGTTTACGTCAGTCAGTCAGTTCAGTGCCATCCGTGATACACGCTTGGGCAATCATGTCTCAAAAGAGACATGACTGACTGGGCAGAACATTATCCCGCAGTAGGTTGCCATTGCTTTCTGCGGTAGACTGGTTGCCGACCAAGGCTATAGAACCCAATCTGTCCTGCTATTTAAACCCATAACTGTAAGGAAGAGACGGATTAATACCTTCCCCAAAGGTATTTGCGCGTAAGTGAATACAATGGATTCAACTGGAATTCGAACCCGGCTCCCCGGTTTCTCGTTCCGAGCCGATAGAGAAGTAAAAAGTTAAGAGTTGAAGTAGGCGGAACTATTTACCTCTATTAAAGGTAAAAAAAAGAAATTAAAATTAAGTATTAAATGAAATTTCAAAATTTAGATGGAGAAGTTGGAAGTAAAGAGATGAAGTATACTTTAGAAGGAACCGGAAGCCTAATCCCAACAGGAAACAATGTATTAATCTATATAGCTTTTTAAATATCAGGTAGTTGTGTGAACCGGGTAATAACTGAACCTATCTACTCCTATTGAGGAGGGACAAAATAAAATAAATAGTTTTTTACCAGTGTTTTCGTGTATGCTGCTCTGACAACTTTCTTACCCTGGTACCACGAACTTATCTATTTACGCGTGCTACTAGATTGACATCAAGGTTCTACCTTTTTTACCGTCGAAATCGTTAAATATAACGGCCTCTTCTACTCTCACTTCCCGTTTGTAGAATTTCCTTCCGTTTTCTTGCTTCCCTCATTGCTACAGTCTCTAAAAGTTTAAATGCAACGAAATTTGCTATTGTCTGTCTCCTTGAATGGGCATCTCGAGGTGGTGTAACGGTTAGCAGGCTTGTCTCGCTAGAATCATTACAATTGAGTAACGAGTTCAATTCTCACTGGGTGCCCCATAAAAAATACCTTCCGCCAGTGCTAACAACCCTAACCCATAAAAACAGTTTGTTAGGGAAACAGCAAAATGCTGCCCTAAAAGAACCATTGGGTGTAACGGGTGATGATTTCTTTTATCTCCTTGAATTTCTCTTATCCTTTTTCGACATCCCCTGTACCTTGTTTTTTATTTCCTCACTGTAATCCCCTGCATACTAGTGGCGGTCCTGACTTAATTTGATTTAAACGATTATAAAAAATAGAATAAAATATGAGATTTTAAGTGGAGACGTTAGAAGTATAGAACTGAGACTTATTCCTGTTCAAAAGACTGGGAAATTATTTCGATCAAAAGACTGGGAAATTATTTCCAGAGACAAATACATAAGTGAAAATGAAAGAGAAAGAGACAAAAAAAAAAAGACAAAAATAACAAACTAGTCTTAAAATCATTATCCATTCCCTTACCAAAGAAGATATTTGGCAAAGAAAACAGACTTCGTCTTCAGTCTGATTTCGATGAAATTAGCTCACTGGTGCCCCCTATATATGAATTTACTCGAGTCACAAGATTAGCAACTAGGTCCCACCCTTTTACTGTGAAACCAATTTGCGTTTTATAAGATTACTAGGGGTATAGCCCGGTGTTGCTCGGGTGTAATGAAAGCTTTAAAACTAATCCATATTCCTGGAACTCAGACTCTTTGGACGTTGACACGAAAGACGGAAAAGCAATAGTTGTTTTCAGTTACATCGAAACCGTAGACTGAAAGAAAAATGAATGGATGTAAGTCAAATTTTGATTTCCTGGTATCGATATCAAATAAGCTTTTTTCGTCGTAAACTGAATTTTGAAGGCTAAATAAGTCTTCTGAGTAAATGGTATGGCTGAGACTAAGAACTACAATTATACCTACTTAGAGCCAAACTCGAAGAAAAACTAAAATAAAAGAGCTGAAAAAAATACAGACATACAGGCAGATAAACAGACGCACACACAAACATCTTGCCTTTTATATATATATATATATATATATATATATATATATATTATCAATTTTCCGCACTATTGTAAGAACTGCAGCCTTGAAACTTCCGAATATCGTTTGTTATGTCTTTGTCTATGAGTGTATCAAATTTGATTAAAATCGGACCACTCCTTCTAAAACCCGATTTTTTCGATTATCGATTGTCAATATTTATCGGGGTTTCCTCTACACAAAACCTAGCCAAGAACACTCGCAGATGCTTATAGTAAAACTGTGTAAATTTTCAAGAAAATTGGTTCAGCCGTTTTGGAGTCTATAGATAACGGACACACAGAAACACACAGACACAAAGTTCCATTTATAAATAAGTTTAGATAAAGTGTGTATATATTAAATATATATATATTTTTTTTGAAATAGTGTGTTGTGAAGCCTTGTCTCTTGCACTGTGTAGGTTGTTGGTGATGTCCCTGGTTGTTGTTTTGGCTTTTTTATCTCACAGCTTTCATAATGCAACCGCCATAAAATACTGTTTTTTTCTTGGTCGATCTGTTCCATGTCTGTACACCAGTAGTTTCTTTCTTTCTCAAGACATTCAAAATTGTTGTGTTCGCTATGCCCAGTTCTTTTCCAAAGACTCTGGTCAATTTTCCTTCTTTTCTTAGCTTCAAAATGGATTGCTTTTCCCTCTTAGACAGCTTTCTCGTCTTTTTAAGAAAAAATGCTGTCTTTTGCAGGTAAAACCCAAGGCTAAACCATGAATAGCCATTCAACGTTACCTAATGTTTAAATAATAAATAAAAAAGCAACACCTGTGCAACAATAAAAAACGGTGACATGTTCCAATAATTTTGCTTACTTGCAAAATGGGGGGTTTCAAACAAAAGGTCCTATGTCCTAAGCTGTTTCACACATCTAAATTTGTAAACCAAGAAATATAACCTGAAATTCTGAACTCTTGTCTCAAAAGCATCTTAAATTTCTTCAGTAAAATATAGGAGATTGGATTTCCGTAACAATACTTTTGAAAGGGACTGTATATATGTAAATAAATAAAAAAGGTATCAACTTCCTCGGGGTGACTTTGAACTTGAATACTGGTTATTATATAAACTATATACCAAATATCTATATAACTATAGATACATCACCAAAAAATTAAACCACCCTTATAAAATTCTAGATAATTTACAAAAATCAGTCCAAGTTAAATAATCTACTAACTCCACTTATATAGAAACCTTTGAAAATAATAAAATTAATTGTGCAAAAGTTTTAGAAGTAAGTAACCATAAAACATTATGAGAAACACAGCAGTCGTTAAGTTTTAATTGTTATGTCATTTTAAAATAATGATCTCTCCCCTTCTAGCAGTCAATAAAGATGTCAACACCTCATAAAAGCACCCCTCTTTGTGTTAAAACATGCATTTCTACGATAATCTAAAAAAAAATAAAACACTTAATATTTTAATTAAAGTGGCTAATTTTACTCAGATAACGTTTAAGAAATGTATAATTTATTTTTTAAATATTTTTTTTAAATGAAGGCAACTATGCTGTATTATAAGATTTGTCAATATGGACGATTTTATCGATTTTACTGTCAATCAGGAAAAATCCGATTCCACTAAATTTATATTGGCTATAGAAAAAAGGCTTAAAATAACATTCCATATTAGTTCAGTATTATTTTCTCTCCGTCTAACGAATTTTACATGTTTCTTAATCAGGAACAAAGATATGATTAATGCATTTTCAAAATTAAGAAACAATTTTTAATTGTGTAAGTAATTATTTTATACCTACCCCAAAACTGCATATATATACACACACACACACACACACACACACACACACATATATATATATATATATATATATATATATATATATACAATTGTCTTTTATTTAAATTTAATTTATTTACATTGTGACACGTAAATTTCTGTTTCGAGATGTAAAGTTCATTTTTTATCTCGTCATCAGTCAATGTTCAACTAAATTTGGTGAAAATGATTTACATTTGAATGCAGAAAACAATACATTTGTTTGTTAAAGATTTAATATGGAGGGAGGAGACAGAAAATTTAGTTTATATGTGCGTGTTTAATTTAACTAAACAGACTGAAATTCGACTTTGAAAATTTAAAATATAAATGAGATTCTTGTGGATCTGGGATTTCATAGATGCTAGAGGAAAATAGTGTTCTTTTTATACGGCAAGTTGTATACACTTTATTTACGAAGGAATGCTCTTAAATTTATATGTATCTCTGCTCATTTAAAATACAAAAAAAACTTTATTTTAGAACTCTATTATATATATATATATATATATATATATAAGTCAGTTAAGTGCCATACGTGATACACGCTTGGGCGATCATGTCTCGAAAGAGACATGACAG